>PVJH01001852.1:0-189580 GCA_004026705.1 Nesogale talazaci | reverse complement strand
GCTATTTCACAGAAGAAAGACAGAGCTGACAGCTCCCATGAAGATCGCAGCCATGGAATCCTTATTGGGCATCGGGCTACGTCTTTCTCTTAGGGCCCATATAGTGAGTTCACACTGTTGATTGTGGTGAGCGGCGGAGAACTTTAAAGTCTATGGCACCAGGGTCCCTTTGCAACCCTCTCCCTGCAAGATAATCATCGCTGGAACTTTTTAAGTGTGAATCCTTTGAGACCCTTTCCTAGGCCTTTACAAACAGAGCTGTATACATATAGAAACATTTACCTTCTTTGTAATCTCCTTCATGCACAGATAATAATGTTTATATTTATTAAAATATGCACTAGTCATTCTTTTAATTGCTTTGGTTATATTACCTCTTTTCATTCTTATAATAATCATATGTAGGAATGATTAATATTATAATCCCTATTTTACAGAGGAAGAAACTGAAGCTGAATGAGCTTAAATACCTTGTCCAGGACAAACACCCAGTAGGTAAGTGGTCTGCTAGTACAAAGCGAGTGCTCTCAGGTCAGAGCCTCTTCATCACACCGGTATCATACACTATATGCATTCTCCAGCAACTTGCCATCTCCAGCTGTCCTTTGTGGGGTGAAAGGTCACACACTCGACTCCAGCAGAAGGGCTGATGGCTCAAACCCTCAGGAGGTGCATTGGAAGATGGGTCTGGTGACCTGCGTCCGAGGAGCCCTCGAGAGCAGGTGTGTCCCCACACCTCAGCTCACCTCTGCACTTGGCAGCAATCACCACCAACAATATGTTTTAGAAAACACTGATGATATTACAGAAAAGTCTTTACTTTCTATTATTTTAAAAATAAACTGCTGTCCAGAGTCCCCCAAAGCAAAATATAGATGTACCATGTTTTATTTAACAATTCCCCATGACTCAACATTTACATTTTTGCTTGCCATTTATAATTATTTTTTACTATCTAATGTTATATAGGAGATAAGATATGAGTTTATTATGCTATTTGGCTTACTTTTCCCTTTTATTAAAATATTAATTGGGAGTTAACACATATATGAGCTACTGTTCCATAGTTCAGTCAGGATTGTACAATTGCTACCAGTTTCCCAACATTTTTTTTCTGTCCTGGACTCTTTGACATTGTCTACCTCCCTAGGGTACACCCTGCCCCCCGCCACCCCAAGACCTGATTCTACTTGCTGCCCTTGTAGATTCATCAGTCCTGGGTTTCATATTTTGAAACAGAGAAAAATATATAGCACAACTTCAAGAGGATGACCTCCAGTGACAAACACCTCTGAGATGCACCTAATATGAACAAACAGAAAATGTTGGAACCACATCAGGTCCAGCATGCACCAGAGGGGGGTCAACAGACAACGGTTTAACTGTTCTAGTCAGATTAACCATATTGTTTCCATCCCTCAATTGTGGTAGAAATAATTCGCTAGAGGCTTACTTCCTATGTAGTTTCCACAAATGTAATTCCCACAGATGAGTCTTGTCATTCATAGCCTTCTGCAAACCAAATTCTCACAGTTTAGGCTCTGAATCTAATGCCTGCTTCAACTTCAGATTATATGAGGCGTAGTTCTTTGGCGACTGATGATGGTGAGCTTCTTCCATGTGGACTTAGTTGACATCTCACTTGGATGGCTGCTTGTTTGGAGACAAGCCTTTAAACCCCAGGTGCTGTCTTATTTGATAGCTGGGCACCATCTACATTCTTCGCCACCCTTTGCTGTAGCACCTGTAGTTTTTGTGTTTCCAAACCCACTCTTGGATCTATGGGTTTTAAAGTTTTTATTGAGAGTCAATACTCACATCATCATATACTTCCATAGTTCAATCATATCAGCAGAATTTTGCAATTGCTTTTGCAATCAATTTACAAACATATATTTTTCTTTTCTTGAACTCCTTGACATCATTTCCCTTTTACCCCATTCCTACTCTTATACCCCTCCCACTCCCCCACCCACTCAGCTGAAACCCTTATTTTGCTTGCTGTCCCTATAGGATTATCAATCCTGGGTTTCATTCACCCCAAACCAGAAAAACAGGTAACACAACTTCAAGAGAGTGACCCCCTGTAACATAATACCTCTAAAATATGCCCTAATATGAACAAACAAAAACAAAAATAAAATAGAATGACCACGACAGTGTGTTGGAATAATACATCTCTAAACACAGCATAGAGGGCATTGATGTAGCAAGACCATGTTTGTCCGCCTACCAACAACAGTGAAACAGTCTTCGTACCGCTGTCTTCCACTTCTTCAGACGCCATGCATTTTCTGACTTAAGTCCTCAGCCTGCAATTGTATCTGAAGTACAGTCCAGTTCACCCAGTGGAGTTCCACATCCGTTTTCACTGGTGCAGCCTCTGGAGCATGTTGTGTACCTTAAAGATCCAGGACTCAGTGTCCCAGCGTTCCACAGCATCCGACCCTGGTCCCAGGATGCACCCAGAAGCCCGGGTCAGCGTGGCCCATTCAGTGCATACCACCAGAGACACTCCCTAGTCTAGGTTCCCCAAAAGCATTTTCAGGCATTCTTCCCCCCAACTGGTCAGTCCTCCCTCTTTTCCTGCCAACAAACATGTGTTTATATTTCCCCAGATGTGTTTGCTCCCTTTCCCCTGTGCTGACTTGACCTTCCCATCAGTCTCCCTCATCTCTCTGACAGGCCTGTTGACCTGTCGGGGGACCTTATCATAGATTTACATGGCAGCTACTCAGGAGACAACATCCCTTTCCCCTCCCTTGACCACTTGATCAAGATGAGGTACCCTCCAACCAAATGATCTTAGGTTTTATGTAATTTTAAATTTCAATAATAAGTCATTTAAAACACTAAGGCAACTGTTTCTTGTACTGCATCTGTGTGTGATCACATGTACTTAGCACAAATACTAAGAAATCGAATTGTAGGATTAAAGAAAACATCATTTTGAAATGTAATACTATCAAATCATAATAACCAAAATGAGTTTAGTGATTTATATACCCACTAGTAGTATATGAGTATCCATTTCCCCACAATATTATTATCAATATTTTACATGTTTGTTAAAGGGCTGAGCAATGAAATATTTTGATGTTCATTTTCCTGATCCTTGGTGAGGTTAAACAGCATGTGTTTGTTGGCCATTTGTGATCCTCTCCTGTGAAGAGTGATTTTAAATTTTTGACTAGGTTTTTTTTTAGGATCATAAGAATCATTTTTATAAAATCCCTGTAGAAAGCATATATTTAGCTCTATGTGGGAACCAGGGCTTTATAAAATGTCATATTGGTTCCCTGTGAAAGAACGGGTGACCTCCTTGCTAATGTAATATTCTGAGCAGTTTGGTTAATGAACAAAGTAGGCCCATTTAGTATTGTGAAAAATCATGGTCTCTCTTTTACATTTCTCTCAGCTGTTCTGACTCTCAGGATCTTTTCATGCTTAAGGTTGAATGTCAGCTTGGCTGGGCCATGATTCTTCATAGTTTGGAAAATTTGATATAGTAATCTCCCATCTGATATCTGATGTCATGTAATCAGCTCCATGACCAAATCTTTCATGAGCAGCTAATCCACTGAAAGGGAGTTTTCTTGGGCGTGTGCCCTAGTTTCAGTATTGATCTTTGTCAGATCTGGGTCTTGTCTTTGGTTCATCGTCATTGTCTGGCCTCCAGTTCTTTGGACTTGAGTCAGTGGCCTGTCATATGCCTGCTGAGCCTGGGAATGGCTAGCGTCTGGGGTCTGTGAGTCAGTAGCTGCTATCTTGACTTCTCCACTTCCATAGCTAGCAGTCTGACCTGCTGGTTTGGGGTTCATCAGCCTCCGGCCTCATAGGAGCCCCGGATTTGAAACTTGCCATTCTCTTGTGATGAATCTTTCCCACACACATGTGAACTTCACTGGATTTGCTTCTCCAGAGGACCCAGCCCCAGACTGCATCACAGATCTCCTCTATCGCTTTTCTCAGTCCAGAGATGCCTTGCTCCACTTCCCTCTTCCCTTCAATGCCTTGGTTGCTCCACCAGCTCATATGATTCAAGTGGAAAAAAAGAGAATTGGGGTTAAGTGTGCCTAACGATATATGTTCCTTAAAAGAAGCAGGCCCCTTTATGGTCTTTCCGAAAATGCTTTGCCTTTTCCCACAAACGTGCTGCAAGGAATGAGTAACTTATGCTCAGCTTGTAGAAGATGCAGTTACGCGCAAGCTGCTGCTGTCCCAGCCGAAAAGCTCTTTTAGAAACTTCATTGCATTCATCCTAATCAATAAATTGAGATTTCCTAGCTACCCCCACATTATCCCCATTCTTCCCTTTCAGCTAGCAGTGGCTTTACACTGTAAATGTGATGTACAGTATTTCAAGTCCCTCCTTTCAAGCAGCTGAATTGGCTCTCTCGTTTTCTGAAATGACTTCTCTTCCTCTCCTCAGAGCTCTAACTGAAAACTTGTGCTTTCCCTATAGTTAACAAAATGCCACTGTATGAAATATTTTCCTGTTGTAAAAGCCTGGGATTCCAAAACAGTAAATGACCTCCTGTATATAAAACACATAAGCACAATCGGAAAAATGATTTATTAAGATGCATAACTGTCCACCAGTAACCATCATCTAATGAAATGATCAAATAACTCTGAAACAAGCCTGTCTCTGCTAAGTATCATAAAAGCAACATAAAAATGGCCAAGAATATAGTGAATTAAAGGGAATATATTGAATTAAGAAGTGGCATGGGTAGTTAAGTGTCAGAATTCCTGCCTTCTATGAATTGCCTTGCAAAGAAGTTGGAATTCTTTCCTCCCATTCAGGACAAGCAGCTTCAATCCCCAGGCAATGCACCCTGTGCACAGCCACCAGCTCAGTGGATGTTTGAATGTTGCTGTGTTGCTAAGTGGATTTCAACAGAACTTCCTGACTAAGACAAACTAGGAAGAAAGCCAGGCAATCGAGTTCTGAAAACCAGCCAATTAGAATCTAGCTGCATCATGATGCAGTCAATCATGGAGTTGCCATAGGACTTGTGCATGGTGTCAGCACTGGCCAGGCGACCCCATAGCAGCAGACAATAACATTGGCTAAGAGGCTAAAGGACATTGAGAAGTATTGACGTCCCCAGGAATACACTTGAGCATTTTACCACTAGAGGGAGGACTTGACCACTCTTTTATATCTCATTGTCAGGTTTATATAAAAGAATGAGTCAATGCGGGTGCAGTAGAGCACCGATGGATCATACAATATGCCTCTGGTTCCTTGAGGTTTTCTCCCTTCCCGCCCCCACTATCATGTCTCCAGTGCTGCTTCCCACTCTGGACTGAATTGGAACATGTACATAGGTATGTATAGACAAGAGTTAAAGCTCATGACACAAGGATCCAGGAACAGAAATGGGAGTAGGAATACCAAAAGGGTAGAAGGAAGTGGGGGAGAGAAGGGGAGGAGAGAGGGACTGATCACAATGAATGGCACATAACCACACACCCGCTCCAGGGGGAAGAACAACAGAAACCAAGGGGGAAAGGAGACAGCAGTCAGTGTGAATATATATATGTATATGTATATATACATACACACATATATAATAATTTATAGTCTATCAAGGGACCATGGGGGTGGAGGGAAGTAAAGAGGACCCGATCCCAAGGGTTCAGTAGAAAGTGAATGTCTAGAATAGAGCAATGGTAATATATGTGCAAATATGTCTGATACAATTGATTCATGGATTTTACTGAGAGTTGTAAGAGCCCCCAATAAAATGATCTTTTAATAAAACAAAAAAGAAGACACTCTTTATGTTTTGTTTTGAATCCCAGGTTTTTACACCCAGGGGACATTTCTGAAATCATATTATACAACTTTTCCATTTTATAAATGGGAAAACCACAATCAAATGCCATAGCTTGATAAGATAGATGTTCAAAGCTCATTGATCCTAACTCCTGTACTAGAAGCCTTTCATTAAAAAACCTCCAAACAACAAAAATATGTCTTTTCCTGCCCTTATTATTTGAAATTCTCTCTTGCGTAGCAGTATCTGATATCGCCAATCTGAAGGGGACTGGGCAGCATATTTCAAAGATAATTGCATTCATGAGACAAATTCACGTGGGTAAGGATGTGCATGTATGAATACAAAAGGTCACGTTGTGAAATTAGACTAACACAAATTAAAGATCTTCCCTAGTATTAAGCTATAGTAATAATTTGAAGTCATTCCAGAGGCACGGGCAGGGGTCCCCGACATTGACATCAGCTCCCAGATCTTTTCTTCCCATAGAATGGTCTCTGTAAGAAAACATGTCCATTTTGTGGCCATATAATACATATGCTGGGTCTTTTGCTTATGTTCCACAGATCATTCATACCATTAATTTTGTGTATGTGACTTTTCTCTTTTTTTCTTCAAATAGAATCATTTATATCCTCAAGTTTTGTGATGCTTATTGCTGCCGTCTCCAATCTGCTGTTAAACCCATACATAAATTTTTTACATTCTAAATTTTGTGTAGTATATCTTTCAGTTTTGCAATTTCTATTTGCTTGCATTGTGTTAGTCTGGATTGACTAGAGAAAAAAATTCAGAGATTCATTTGTGTATTATATAAAAGAGAAATTATATATTAAGAAAACATCCCAGCCCAGTACAAATCAAGTTCAAAAGTCCAATATTAGCCTATATATCTGATACCAATCTCTACGTTCCTCTTCAGATTCACACAACACATCCAGTGATGCAGTCTTGTGAATCCAGTGGTGGTGGGAGCATCTCAACCCTGGTGTGGGTCTTCATATGGCTCCTCCAGCTCCAGGATTCTGGCTTTATCAGCGTGGCCCCATTGGCTTGTTAACAGGAATGTTTGACAGCAAGTGTGTGTCCCTCCTCTAGGGAAGGAAATAGGAGTTCCCAGAATGCTCAGGAGAAGGCCATGCCCATACAGAGGCATGGCTGTGACCCGAATGACAGGCTTCAAATTGACAGATTATGTAACTGCCACAGACCACCGCCTGTTAACTTGACACTTACACAACTCTTTAGCCATATATAGTTTCTAAACAAAACAAGAATAAAAATCATATTTGTATCTAACAGGATAAAGCTAAAAATGCATACAACTCAATATGTGCCAAAATCTCATTTAAACATAATATTCTATAAGTGGCAACACAACAGTGTTCTATGTCTAACAATTGCAGTTAAGTAACACCACAACTAAGTCCTATGAATACATTCCCTCACCTGTGATAGTTTGTAAGCCAGACACTTCATGCGTTTATCCGTCTCACTTTGGGTATCCAATTTCTATATTACCCACATAAATCAACCCAGTGCTCTGAGGAGACAATCATATTCTTTGATGTGAAGAATCTTCACTTGGATTCTTGGAACCTTATGACGTACACATGCATAAGCAAAGTCCAAACAGGACATGCCATCCATAAAGTCAGCAGCAACATGCACCAGCTCACAGGTTCAAAAATCTTCTCTTCATCTGGTCAGATTCTGATACACACAGTGTGGGGTACCTCGCTTAGTCTCACCTGGGTGCCCATTGGCTGACTTGTCTTTAGACCATGAACCCCATTACAAATTTCAACAACTTGGGTTTGGTCATGAACTTCAGACCAGTCAACCAGTTCTTGCTTTCTCCTCTAGTTCCTGTGAACCAGGTCCATGGGTGTCAGTGGCCAGACACAACCCGTCTTTTTATTGCTACATTCTCTCCACTCACAAATGAATCCAGCTGATCACCCAGCAAGCATTTCAGGCTGTCGCAGACTCCCTTTAACGTTCAATCCTAAATCAGAGAGTTCCTTCCATGTTCCAAATTTTTCCAGTTTCTGGCACAAACCACTAGTTCAAAATTTAAAAAGCCAAAGAGTTTCTTTTATCTTCAACCTGTCAACAGCCCCCTTCAAATGTCCTGAGCACTCAAGACACTGGGTGGAATTTATCCTTTCAGAAACTTCCATGCAGGCATTTTCTAACCCATCTAAATTCCAATTTAATGACTGAAGGCAAGTAGTCTTACACACTCTCTATTTTTACTTCCCAATAATCATTTCTATCCATCATTATGTCCAGAATAATAGACAAAAGAAAACAGTATAAAGCTAGTAGAGCCAGATCCTAAACTCAGTCTTAGAACAGTCAAGTTCAATCGTTTTTGATGTATGTGTGTATGCATATGAGGGGGCTTTGAAAGTTCATGGAAAATTCCATTGTCTTTAAATTCCATTTAACCACAATCTTTCTGAAGCCCTTTGGGTGTGTGTGTTAGACTGAGTTATCCTCTTTTCCTTTATTATTAACATATTTTGTTCTGTTATTTAATAGTTACTACAGCTTTAAAAAGCTTGACTCCTAATTCCAACATCTATGTCTTTTGGGGGTCTCTATTTACTGACTTCTTTGTTTTTATTGTGACTTAGATGAAATACTAGATGGTTTTAGCTGTGCCTGGTGGCAGCTGCACTCCTTGTTCAGTCTTTTAGCTGGGTTGCTTGAAGTTGTGGATTGGTTGCTAACCATTAAGTCAGTGGTTTGACCCTACCAGTTGTTCCATGAAGGAAGATGTGGGAGTCTGCTTCTGTAAAGATTTACAACCTTGGAATCCTATGGATTAGATAAATTGATTTAGGTAGAGTTTTCATGCAGAAAACTGTCCTGTTGCTGTGGTTTCTTATACTTTCTTCTCTTCTGTTGCAACCAAAATGATGGCAGGTTTCAATCTTAATTTTAGTAATCTCATGCAACAACAAACTTTTTCTCTGGTTAAATATTATAAAAATGATAAAATTATTCAGGTTTGTCTTGTACAAAGCAATGACTTCTCTGGAGATGGAACCATTTCCAACACACTCTTCGTGTGGCAACCAGAATGATCTTTTAAAGAAAATAAATAAAACCCTGCTAATTTCCTGGTCAGAACACACCCATGACTTCACACTGCCTGCAGAATAAACTTCAAACCCCTCACTGCAGCCTAAATGATCTCACTTTTCCCCCTGCCCTGTACGAACCTTAAAAGCCATTTTGTCTTCCTTCATGAATATTCATGAGTCATATTCTTTTTTGTCTTTTCAAGAGCCTTTGCAATGGTGACTTTCTCTCCAGAACACTCTTCCAGGCTCCTTACATTGCCTGCTCATTTTTACCTATCAGGTCTCAGTTCAGGCATCTCTTCTGAAATGGTAAGAATCATGAAAGTGGATATATTTTTTCCTATTTCACAAAACAAACACTCAAGTACCTCCTAAGTGGAAAAATAGTAAAATTCCAGCCTTTATGTAACGCTGCATTTTATTTTTGCCTCCCTTCCCATGGAGATAATCATCATCCTGTGTGATGCTCATTTCCTTGCTATTATTTATTTTTTCATGTACAATAAAATTCTATCTGCAAGCAATACAGCTCAGTGTTTGCTGCCTTAAAATGGCATCATAATGTAATTTTGCATGTTTTTTATTTCTCATAATTTCACATTTTGTTTGTGAGAGTCAACCATGCTGTTATGTGCAAAAGCCATGATTCAAGTTTTTGTTTGAATGTATTCCATCATCTGAGTCAATCGCCATTTATTTATCCATTCAACTACTGATGGGCTGGGTTCAGGTTTTTATTATTTTTGAGGGATGCTGCTGTGATTGTTCCTCTACTTTGTTAAGAGATGCCCGCAATAAGAGATCTAAAAATCTGCTCATCGCGCAGAGGTGTGATGCCTGGTGGGGTTCAATCAAGGAATTCATTGGTGAGCTTTTTGCTGGTCTTGCCATTCCTGAGACCAAAATGGTCCATGGCTTCCACAATGTTCGTGCCCTCTTTCACTTGACCAAAGATCACATGCTTGCCATTCATTCATCTCATCTGAGTTGTGCAGATAAAACATTGGGAACGGCCATATTGGGTCCAGAATTTGCCATGGACCGGATGCCACGGCCTGTGTGCTCCAGGACAAAGTTCTCATCCTCACATTTCTCTCCGTGGATGGACATGTCACCAGTCCCATCATATTGTGTGAAGTCACCACCCTGGCACATAAACACAGGGTGGTTCTGTGAAAGCAGGAGCCTTTACAACGAAACCCTTCCTCCCCGGTACTCAGAGCATGGAACTTTTCTGCTGTCTTTGGAACTTTGTCTGCAAACAGCTCGAAAGAGCAGCGGCCAAGGGCCTCACCACGGACAGCTGTATCAAAAGGCACAGGAAGGTTGACCGTGGCTGAAAGCAACAGGCCCAGTCAAGACTAAATTCAGGCGGCGACGTCTGCAAAGCAGAGCATCATCAGCATTTTCAAAACATTTTCTTTCTACTTGCGCTCTAGGTATCAGCTCCTCTCCCTGCCTCCCGCCCGCCCCTCCCCCCCCACTCTCATGAACCTTTGATAAATTATAAATTGTGATTTTCTTTTAAAAAATCATTTTAGGGCTGAGCCCCGGTGGCGTAAGTGGTTGAGTGCGGGACTGCGGCCTGCGGGCGTGGCGGTTCAAATCCAGGGGCGGCTCTCAGGAGCAGCGCTGGGTAGCTCCCACGACCACGAGAGAGCAGTGATGCGCCTCCCCGCCCCCCCCAAAAAAACAAAACAAATCATTTTACTGGCAGCTTGCATAACTCTTATCACAATTCGTACGTCCATCCCTTATGTCAAGCACATTTGTACATTTGCTGTCCTCATCATTCGCAAAACATTTGCTTCCTACCTTGAGCCCTTGGTATCAGCTCCTCACTTTTTCCCCTCCTTCCCTGACCCTCTCTGTTATGAACACTTGATAATTTATAAATTATTATTTTTTCATGTCTTACACTGAAATTATTATTATTTCCATAGTTTACACAGTCTGCTCTTTCTTTTCATCCCTGTTTCTGTTGCTTGTTCCCCTGGGGGGCCGGTGTTACATGTTGATCATGGGGATCATAAATGCTCCCCTTTGAGATGTTGGACAATGTAAGATATGACAAAATAACAGTAAAACACGTTTGTTGAGGGGAACACCTGTGAGGGGGGAAGGGGGGTGGCCAAGTAGGACAGTGACTGCCACCAGACCCCAATTCCGACCTGATGCCGTCCCTTCCTGTTCACCAGGAGCTCCAGGACACAGAACCAGCACACCTGTGGGGAAGCAGCACAGCCAGAATGCTCCTTAGCGGCAGGGCGGGCAGACCTTCTCTCCCTACTGTGGGCATGTTGTCAGAGAGACCAGTCCCTGGAGGGACTGGAAAAGTTGCAGGGCAGCAAAAAGATGGACTGGCACGATGGCTGCAGCAGTGAGCTCGGCCCAGGGGCAATGTGAGGACAGAACAGGACTGGGCAGAGCTTCCTTCTGTTGGAACCAACTGGATGGCGCCTGGCAAGCACCAGTAGGCCGGTGCCTGTGCCGTTGCCTTGCACGGTTGCTGACAGCCCCGGGGTCTCTCTGGGCGAGGCGCTGGCTGTGGCTGCTTGCTGGACTGCTCACCGCAGGGCGGCAATTCAAACTGCTCGTGAGGAGGAAGGTGGGGCGAGCTGCGCCTGTGAAAACAGCCTGGGAAACTCGCTGTAGGGTTGCTGCGCGTTAGAATAGACTCGATGGCAGTACGTTTGTTTGGTTTACTTGTTTGCTATTTTTGGTAAAGTTCTATGGTAATGCAAGCCAAAATATTTTACAGCTAAGGAAATTGAGGCATCATGTAGGTAGGCTTTAGTTTTTGGATTTTGTTTTCCTGTCCGATGTTACACACCTGAAAAAGTATTAGAGCATGAGTTCTTTTTTTTTAATTAAAAATTATTTTATGGGGCTGAGCCCCGGTGGCATAGTGGTTGTGCGCGGGACTGCAGCCCACAGGGATGGAGGTTTGATTCCAGCTCCACAGAGCAAAGGCTGGGCCTCCTACTCCCACCACCTGAGGGCAGTGATGCCCCCTCCCCAAATAAAATAAAATAATAAAAGTTATTTTATTATGGGCTCGTACATCATTTTTCCAATACATAAATAAACATACTATTGCAAGCACCCTCGCATATCCGCTGCAGTCCTCATTCTTGTCCTCCCTTTCCCTGAGCCCCTGGTATGGGCTCCTCCAACCCCTCCCCTCTTCCCTTGCACTCCCTCCCCCATCAACCCTCAATACTTTATAAATTATTATTATTCTGTCGTATCTTACCCTGCCCAACAACTCCCTCAACCCACTCCCCCGATGCCCGTCCTCCAGACAGGTCATATGTAGATCCTTGCAGTTGGTTCCATCTCTCTACCCCACCTTCTCTCCACCCATCCAGTAGTTCCAATCTAACCACCAGCTCAAGGGGCCTCATCCATCCTGGTTTCCCCATATCTCTAGTTCCCCTTTCCACTACCTTCTCCAGTCCATCCAGATGTGCAAGGTAGAGTTGGAACCATGATGGTTGGGGGGGAGGGAGACCTCAGGAGCTAGAGGAAACTTGTATGAATCATCACTGCCTGGCTGCACCTTGACTAGTCTGTCTCCTTGCTGTGGCTCCCCTATAAAGGGGTGGCCCATTACCCACCAGTGGGCCTTAGGTCCCCACCCTTCTCCTCCCCTCACTTCTGTTCTTTGATGCTCGATACCTGCTCCCTTTGGCCCCTCTTGATCACACTTGATGGTGTGCTTCTTCCTGTGGACTTTGTTGTCTCCGTGCTGAATGGCCACTCAGTTATCTTCAAGTCTTTGAGACTCTAGACATTCAATCATTTGATAGCTGGGCACCATCTTTTCTTCTATTCTGTTTGCCTCTGTTTTTTTTTGTTGTTGTTGTTTTGTTTTTTTGGGAGGGGCATCACTGCTCTCTGGTGGTGGGAGTAGGAGGCCCAGCCCACTGCTGGAATTGAACCTCCATCCCAGTGAGCCGCAGTCCTGCGCACAACCACTACGCCATTGAGGCTCAGCCCTCTGTTTGCCTCTGTATCCATTTGTTTTCAGTGATATCAGGAGTTAATTGGTTCATTGATTTTGATTTTTCTTCTTTGATGCCTGATGCCTGATTGTTTCAGCATCTCAGAGCATGAGTTCTAATCCAGGAATGTCTAAGAACAAAGTCTGTGTTTTGTATATTGAATACATGAACCTGAACTTGATTCTGCCCTCTGAGCATTTGTGGGTCCTGTCTACTGGAGTTCGTTGTTGTGGGCCTTGTGTTAATCATTGGAGTTTTACCAGATTTTCGTTGTTTTACTAAACATGATGACCTTTTCTTTAAGACAAACAAATGGTTTCATTGGCATATAATTCAAATATCATATAATTAAATATTTTAAGTGCATAATTATTATAGAGTTGTGCATTCATCATGCTAATTTATTTTAGAACATTTTTTCATTCCTGTAGTCATTATTAGTAGTTTCTCATTTCCTCCTAACCTCCCTGTCATGGCTCTAAGAAACTGTTAATCTAGTTTCTGTTTCCATAACTTCACCTATACTAAGTTTTATATAAAGAATATCATTCAAATAAAAAAGAAACAAACAAAAGATAGCAGAAGGTAATAAAAATTAGAATAAGTTGAAAGTTAGTTAAAAGGAAAGAAGAAATGTAAGATGATAAATATTACCTTAAGTTAATATCTACAATAATCCACATTCTAATGCATTCTGTCTGGGGCAAGAGTATTCATATCCTTCATCAGTAGACCTAGGGAATTTAATGGCATCCATTTGAGGGGCTCTGTTAATGAACCTTGGACTTTCACTGCCATAATAGTGGCATTTTCAATTGCCTCACATGAATGCAAAAGTTGAATAATGAATAAGGAAGACCTAAGATGAATTTATGAACTTAAATTATGATGTTGGCCAAAACAAACAAAAAATATTGTTGAGAATGAGGGAGGTTGGAGCAGAGATCCCAAACCTGTCTGTAACAGATGGGACGTCCCCACACAGAAGGGTCAAAAGGAAGGGATGAGTCAACCAAGGCGAAGGATGGCATGGATGAAACACACAATATTCTTTTGGTTCCTTGAAGATTCCTCACCACCACTCCCCCATCCTCCATGACCCCAGTGGTGACTTTCACAGCTGGCCAGACTGGAGCATGTACGCTGATACAGATAAGAGATAAGAGTTCATGATGCATGAAATCCTGGTCAGATAAACCTCTCTGGAACAGAAATGGGAGCAACGACATTGGGAGGGTGGGGGTAAGGTGGGGAGAGGAAGGGAGGGAGGAAGGACAGATTTCAATGATGGACAGTAACACCACCCCACCCTATGGGATGAACAACAGGCCTGCGGGGGGACAGAGACAGCGATTGGTGTAAGCTATGAAGAGAATTACAATTTATAATTTATCAAGGGTTCACGAGGGTGGAAGGAGGGAAGGGAGGGAAAAAAGAGGGCTCAAATAGAAAGTAGGTGTTTAGAAAATAATGGTGGCAACATATGTACAAACATGCTTGGTTCAATTGATGGATGATGGGTTGTTATAAGAGCCCCCAATAAAAATAAATAAATAAGTCTAAAAATAAATAAATAAGTAAAAAAGTATGGTGCTGGTGAAGAAGAGTGAATATAACATGAATGAACAAATCCTGCCTTGAAGGAAGCATGACCAGGCTTCTCCATAGAAATGAAGATGGCAAGACTTCATCTCCTGTCATTGGACATGTTATCATGAAAAAACAGTCGGTGGAGGACATCATCCTTAGTGAAGTAGAGAGTGAGCAAAAAAAAAAAAAAAAAACAAAAAACCTTGACCAGATGGATTGACACAGTAGCTTCAACAGTGGGCGAAACACACCAGTTGTGGGTCTGGCCCAGGTCCGAGAAGCGTGTCTGTGATTTGGCACTGACTTGAGAGCACCTAATTATAACACTTGTCAAGCTGCTTCAGGTTGCTTTGGGTGAAGCATAAACCTGGTAAAATTTGGTTTTTATACCAAAGCCCTAACTCACCATAGTTAAGTATGTGTTCACGTCTGTGTGTGAAAGTAGCATGGCAATTAAAAACCAAGCAAAACCAGCCATCTCTACGTTGATTCTGACGTGTGGCAACCTCATGCATCTTGGAGTAGAGGTGTGCTTCACAGGGTTTACGAGGGCTGAATTTTCAGAAGTAAAGCAGACCTTTCTTTTGAAGGGCTTCAGCATAGATTCCACCCCCCAGTTTTTTAGTTAGCAGCATTAATGGTTTGTGCCTTCCAAGAATTCCAGCATGGTAATAGCGATGCACATGTCAATATAGTCATCCAGCTGCTTAGGTTCAATCCTGGCTCCACCATTGGTTCACTTAAAATCTCTAAGCCTTCATCTGTAACATGGGGACCATTAGTTCTATGTGTTAGATTGAAACCATTCATGTAAACAACATGGGAAGGAGACAGACTGCTTGACGGGTGTCATCTGATCTGGCGAAGGTGAGGTCTGAGCTGCTCAGCTCCAGACTGGATGAAATGAATACAGTCTTGGGAACCGGTGAAAATGGCTGCCTGCTGATGGCTGCAGATGCCCAGCACTCCAACTAGAATGAAATTGTTCAGATTAAAGAACTGTTACGTCTCCCCAGAGTACTACTTGATAGAAATGGGCAATTTAGAAATTGGATATCCAAAATGAGGTACGAGAAAAGTGTGAAGTTGCTCTAGTTTGAAAATAAGTAAAACAAGGGAGGATCCTCGGCTAGCAGTTCTCTATTTTCCTGATGGATCCACAGAAGAGAGGGTGGGGAAAGACATTATGATTCAGGCGTGCTTGGCAATAGAGTGAATGGTGATGGTAAAAACTGTAATAATAGAAGGGATAAATGAAGGAAGGAGGAAGATGATTCCTCAAGTATGATTGGGTTAATGGCCTGAGAAGTAGTCAACTAATATGGGCCTTCTAACCATAAGTCCTTATGCGAGACTTTATCATTTTGTATGCGATGCCTGTGCCTAGTATCCCATCTAGAGGGAGTTCTGTTGCAGGATTAGGGTTGGATATATCTTTAAACTCTACTCCACTAGAGGTTGTGACGTAAGTCCTCAATCCTTGTTTCTGTGGGGGTGTGGTCTGTCTAAAGAAAATGACCACACCTTCATCGAAGCCATTCCTCTGTGTATCAGAACCATCGTGGACTCTGGTAGAAAGCCCAGAACCACTGGAACAGCACGTTGCAGATCTCTCTCTGAAGTGGCGGGTGGACGATGAGAGCAGAGGCTCCAGAGGTGGTGGCACTGATCCTGACTGTGGTCACCTATTACCTTTCCTAATAAACCCTCATCGTTGTGAAAAGCAAAAACAAGACCATCCTAGTAAGCATTCAATAAATGTTAACTGTTGTTCTTATGAGCTAGCTGTATTCTCTACATACAACGTTAAGCCCATTTTCAAAAGAGACATTTCTGTGTGCTTCAGTAAGTGGTAGGAAAAAACAATCTAGCCACAAAAGAATGCCAGGTGATCTTTTGATTTGTTGGGTTTGGTCTGCGTCTTTGTGAGTGTGTTTGCATAGTCCGCAATCGGAAAGCCCATTCAGTAGGACTTATTAGTATTTAATAAGTGGGGGGTGGGGTAAGCCAATGGTCACCATCCCAACTACCAGAGTGCAGGCAGGTCCAGCTCTCTAAAGCACAGAAACCGCTCATGGGAAGAGTGTGCAACACTTGTTTTCCTTTCTGGTTGAGACGATCCTGCTTTCAATTCTCCAAGCTAAATGCACAGTGGATGGTTGCTGGGGTGACAGCCGTAAACTCAGCAGTCACTTGGTCGTCAGCTGAAGGGTTTGTGCACACAGACCAGCTTTCCTTACAAAAACTCCTTTGGGCTGGGCAACACTGAATAATAACTAAAGGGGGTGGGAGTGGGGTCCTCTAAATTGACGGTGCTTTCAGATGGCTCCCTTGTTGAAGTGTGGATTGAAAACAACTCCAGCAATCAGTGCACCAGAATGTTAGCACGAAGCTGACGAAGCTGACTGCCTCAGTGCTGCTTCAACTGTGGACTAACTCAGCAACACATGCCATAGGTAAGCCAAATGCCCACTTTTCATCCGGTTTTAGAGAATACTCGGTGTTGCAACCTGTTTTTGTTCCTCCCCAAAGGATGTCCCAGAGGAGAAGCCTCCGGCAAAGGGATAGAGGAAGCTTGTACTAATCTCAAGCCCTCTATCCTTAGAATTGCCATAGGAAGCTAATTTTGACACTTCACAAACTAGGACAATTCTTTCTGTTTTGTTTTGTTTTTGTTTTTGTTTGGGCATCACTGCCCTGACACTTCTTTCAAATAATTTATGCAAATGTCTTCAGATCATAGGCTAAAGGAACAATGAAAGAAAATAATAATAGACATAATTGCTTCTGTTGAATGATAAGGAACATTCTGTTGCTGTTGTTAGTTACCTAAATATGTATGAATTCTACATGTCCCAAAACTTTTTGCAACCACTCTAGTACAGTACACGTGTGTCCTTGGTATGCTTTCTCAATATAACACAGGATTACATGTGCTTCAAGTTTTAATTACATAAGATTCTAAATCAAGTAGACTAACTCACGGCCACTGAGTTGGCTCTGACTTACAGAGCGTAAGGCTTCAACTGTCTCCCCATGAGCCGCTAGTGTAACCCGCCATGCCACCAGGGCTCCATACAAAAAAATACAATACAAATATTCTTTGTTTTATAAGTAGGTAAGCCCTCCTTTCTCTCTCTGTCTCTCTGTCTCTCTGCCAAGAAGTCAACGTGGGCTTCTGAGCCTATAACTGTTTGCGGGAGTAGAAAACTCAGTCTTTCTCCCACCGAGCTGCTGGTGGTTTCCAACTGCTGACCATGCTGACTGCGGCCCAGTGTGTACCCTCCCACCTCCAGTGTGTCTGTCAACCATGCACACAGTGAAACAAACTCGTCCTCTGCAGGTGCTAAGATCGAGGTTTGTGGGATGAAACATCATTGATTAAAAAATCCTTTAGGAAATAAATTAAGTGGAGAATTGAGAAACGTTTTCTGATGATAGCACTTAAAATGGAAATGTGCAGATTGAGGCTCACTAATGATAAAGTAACGAGCGTCTGTCCACGTTCATTAAAGAATGAACTGTCAACTCAGCGGTACATATTCTGCTCCAGTTACTTCTCACTGTGTGAGACAAACGTGACCAAATAATGACCACACTGCCTAGATTTGATATTGAGCAGTTTGACTTAATTCTTTGTTTTTGTTTTATATTGTAGATACCATTTTAAAAGTTACCACTGAGTCTGTTTCACCTCACCCCATATGTGTGAGTTCTATGCCCACAGGGCTTCCAATCACTGGCTTTTCAGAAGCAGGCAAGCAGCCATAGCTTCCATGTTGCGTCTCGTAGGTTCTTATAGCCAACTCTCCCATCAGTTGTTGTGTTAACTGTATGCATGACCCGGACTCCAAAGATACCATATTTATTGTGAATGGTCTCATTTACAGGCTGTAGTAAAGAGTTAAAGAGGGAAAAAACCATAAGATACACAATTCATTTCATTGCTAGATAATAATTTTCCTAGAAAAAACCTGTGATGTTTTATTTCCACTTTATGAATAAGCTGGTGATATAAATATCCTTCTTTCTGACCTGGCTGTTATGTGAGTATCTGATTTGCAGCTTTATTGAAGGCCATATTTTCATGAACCTTTGTTTCAGAAGAATTTCTTTTACTTGAAATGATATTGAAAATTCAATTGCATTAAAATTTTTTTTAAAGTCCTTGAATATAAATTCAAATCACAAAACAGTTTGTTGGGACAGGTACGTGGCTGGGGTTTCAATGTTCTGTGACCTGGTTTTGAGTGTTTCGTCTGCTCCTTCAGCCATTAGTGAACCTCCAGCCCAGCTGCGTGTTAGTGTTAGTGATTGGGATAATGATGATTAAGTGACAGCAATCAACCAAATGTCTGCCTCCCTCAGAAGACTTTGAAGAACACAGTCAGGCGTTGCAGATGGGAGTGGGAATCGGATGCACATTTTGAGAGCGATTGGCAGTGTTGGGTGAAATGAGATACACTTGCTGACCTTTGCCCTGACAATCTCTGGCAAAGACCTTGGCAAGCCCAGAACAAAGATGTCTCTTGTGTTGTGCAGTAGGAAGCAACCAGAGGCGTTCCCAGTTGCCATCGCACCAAGGACAACTCCTGCTGACCCTGTGTGTGAGAGTGGAACTGAGGCCCGTCAGGTTTTCAGTGACTGCTTTTTGGAAAGTAGATCGCCAGGCCTCTCTTCTGAGGCAAGCCTGGATATACTCTTACCCGACTGGCTTTCAGTTAGCAGCAGAGCACGGATGGTCTGCACCTCACAGTGATTCCGCCCATCGGGAAGGATAACAAAGTGTAATGAGTGCATAATGTTCACTTAGAAGAAAAAGAGAGAGAGAAAGAGAGATGCATATGTCACAAGATCTAAATTACAATGCTATTTGTGTAACTCTAAAACAGGAACAAACAGGTAATGCCACCATACGTCTCATAAAGATATGGGCCTATTAGAAGAGACTTCTCGGCCACATAAGTTTGGGTTCCTGTGATGGTAATGGGATGGTAGTGGGTTCCAGATGGTAACGGGAGAGGGAAGGAGGAAACAAACAAACAAACAAACAAACAAACAATGAAAGATGTTGATATGGCCCATTGTGACCAGTGTGTTTTTAACGGAAGGGGGGTCTTCACCTTAGATCCAAAGAGGGAAAATGAAAGCTGGCCTGTCTTAGGAGAAGCGCCAGCACTCACACCTCTCCAGTAGCAGATTCAATTTTGCCAATGGGACATGGGCCTCCCACTGTGTAATAATGGACAAGCTATTTTAACCGCCCCCCCTCACGTCCCCCCGCTAGCCTCATTTTCCTCCTGTGGAAATGGAGATAATACCACTACCATTCTGATAATGTTGTGAGGAACGTCAAAGCATTTATACAGTGCAAGACACAACATGAGCCTTCAATAAATGTTGGCTATTACTATTTTAATTATCTACATACTCTATCACTTTAAACAAAGCTGGGGAAAACTGGAGGAATTCACTATCTCCTTTGAATGACTAATATCTAGATTTTCCCCAGAAAACAAGAAAAACACAGACAAAGCATTAGAAGGGTTCAGGAAGACAACATGAAAACACAATTTCAGAATAAATAGACGAGTAGAAACCAAACAGAACAAGCAAAAAAGAAACAAAAACAGCAACTAGAAACTCGAGAGCTTGGCAATACCATTCAGAAACAAACAACTCAATAGAAGGACATAGGAATCAAATTGAATCACCAAAAGAGAAGACAAATCCTTTGACACTTGGTGAAAGGGGGAAAAAAATAAAGAAAATTATGCAAGCCTAAAAATTGCAAGGGATCCTAGGAAGAGGAATAATTTATACACCAAACCACCGATTTGTCGGAGACTTGCTGACAGGAAGCTTTCTTTAAAGAAGCTCAGAGAAGAGCTATACAGAATACACCTCCAAAGAAAGTCACAATCAAACTCGTAGAAACCAAAGACAAAGAATCCTCAGAGCAGTTCAAGAAAAAGGACAAGTCATCTGCAAAGGGAGAGTCATAGACTGAACAACTCTCACTGCTCTGTGGAAACTATGTCGATGGGCTGACATATTTAAAACCTTGAAAGGAAGAAAAATTTCCAAGCAAGAATTATATATCCAAAAAAATCCTCTTGAGCATGACGGCAAAATTAGGGCATTTCCACAAAGCAGGCCGCTAGGCCGGGGTACATTCAAGATGCTGGCTGTACACAGGGATGTAAATACCCAGAAGAGAAGGTCTTTGGAATATCATGGAACCATCCTGCCACATGTAACATGGAAATGTTTTCTATAAGAATGAGTCTCCCCTCCCCCCCCCCAAAAAAAAGAGTTCCAGTCTTTGAGGGTATAGTCCAAAAAAACCCCTTGGTCTCATTTTTTTTTTAATGGTGAATATATAGGAATAAAGGAGTTTCAAAAAGTTATGGAAGAATAGAATTAAAAGATAATGGAATTTTCTATGAACTTCCTTTGTGACCCTCCCCTCATGCCCCCAAGAACTTTGAATACCTCTCCTATTTGTACATTCAGTTAAATTTATTTTAAAGTATGTCTAAATCACCTTGGTGATTCCCCAATTTAACTGACAGTAGATTAAATGAATGGCTATAAGATAAGATCGTTTTGAAGAAGAAATGAGCAAATCCATGAATATCCACAAAACAAACAAAAAACCGAGAAGAAAATCCCAAAAAAGCAAATCCCCAAATGCTTTGAGACGCCATTCTTTTTTAAAAGATCTAACTGTACAGGATCAAGTTGACAGAAACTACTGGGACAGTTAGACAGGAAGCTTCAGGGTCAGTGAGTGTGTGGGAACAAGGGAGTGAGCATAAGCAAGAGGGGGTTGAGAATGGTTGGACAAGTGGAATAATATCATCAATGTTGGACTGAGCCCCGGTGGCGTAGTGGTTGTGCACGGGACTGCAGCCCACTGGGTTGGAGGTTCAAATCCAGCAGCAAGACTGGGCCTCCTACTCCCACCACCAGAGGGCAGTGATGCCCCAAAACAAAACCAAAAAACAAAATATCATCAATGTCACTGAATTCTATGTGCAGAAATTGCAGGAGTGGTGTCCCTTCTGTTGTGTACATTTGCAACAAAAACAATAAAAATGAAAGCGTTTTTAAAAAATACTTGAAGAAACATGAAAAATAGGGCATATCCAAATAAATAGAAATTTAGGAAACTTATAAAAACCAGACCAAGTTTACAAGAAATATTCAAGAGAGACCTTTAGGCAGATCTGTGAAAACAGGGGACAGTGATGTCACTCTGGATATGATGACATCATTAAAACAAAAAGGGGGAAATAAGCAGTGTCATTATAGAACTTTTCTACAGAGAGGAAGTCAAAGTGATATCAAGCAATAAAAGACTGCTTTAAATTTAGAAGATGAGTGTAAATTTCAATGTAACTGTAGACAAAGTTAACAAATCTATTGATTAAAACAAAAGAAAACACGAAGACTCAGTAAACAGAAAGCAACAATGAAAGAAACAAACAAAAAGAACCCACATACAAGAATAGCTTCACACAGAAAATTAAGTGGAACAAAGAAACAATCAGCAAGCCATCACACACAATGACAATAGTAAGTTCATCATTTATCCATAGTCACTCTGAATATGGATGGTATCAGTGTACCGATAGAGAGAGAATAACAGAATGAATTTTTAAAAAACCAACATGATCTAAGGTGAGAAGGAGAATGGGGTGAGAGGAGACCCATCAATATGTTGTATACAAGAAGTTCATCTAGGGCACAAAAACATAAATAAACTAAAACTCAAATGATAGAAAAACCATATTATGCAAGCCATAACAAAAAAGATCAATATTAATCTCAGATAAAATAGATTTTAAAATAAAACCCACCATAAAAGACAGGAAAGGTCATTATATAATGAGTAAAGTATAATTAACCAAGAGAGTAAAGTCATACTAAATACATATGTACCCACTAACAGAACCCCAAAACACATGAAATAAATTCTAAAAGAGATGAAAAGAGACCTAGAACTCCACAGTAATAAGAGGAGACTTGGGCACCTAATGTTTAGAGAAGGACACAAAACTAGAAAGAAACTCCACAAAAGATATATAATATCTAAATGCTACAACCGACTAACTCAATGTCATAATATACACAGAGCTCTGCAACCAACAGAAGCAAAGTGTGCAGGATTTTCCACTTGTCATTCTCCAGAATAGACCACATTTTAGACCACAAGACAAGCCACAATACAATCCCAAACATGAAAACCACGCAAAGCATTTTTCTGATCAATGTTATAAAAATAAAGATGACTGACAAGGAGAGCACGAGGAACAAGGCAACTAAATAAGGCTGCTTGAAAACCACTGCACAATGGAAGAGATCAAAGATGAATTTTTTCAAAGCTCCTAAAGTCAAACGTGAATGAGAACGCAGCATGTCATGTTGTTGTTGTTAGGTGTTAGGTTTCTCCAGGCTGCTCCGAGGAAACTGTCCAACCCTGTGTCATACACATCCTTTATGCTCATTGTGTCACACCATCACATTGAGAGTCTTCCTCTGCTTTGCTGATGTAAATCAAAGTCATGATGAGATAATATCTCACCTCAGGCTAAATAGCAGTTTTCAAAACTAAGCAAATGAAAAACAGTAATGCTGGTGAGAGTGTGGAGAGACTGGCGTTTTCATGGAGACCAACGGTGCGAGCATGTGGACAACAACATGGGAATTTCTTAAAAATTTGGAAATTGAAATTTTATATGATCCAGAAATGGGTATATAGCCTAGAGAAAGAAGAGTTGTGGCATGAGTAATACATACACATTCATGTCCATCAAATTGCCATTTGCAATAACAAGAAGATGGGAGCAATCTAAGAACTGGCCAAGGGAGGAATGAAAAAACAATGAGACATAAGCTCATGGAATACTATGGAACTCTAAAGAATAATACTGAATATGCAAAATGTCATGCTGAGTAAAATTAGTCAATTACAAAAAAGGACAAATATTGTTTGTGATCACACACACAAAGAGATTTGGAAGATTACTAGAGTGGGGGTGAATGGGAGGACAAATCACTTACTTGAAGGGAGTCATGCACTTATTCACTAGGGTGAAGGGGAGCCAATCCACGGTAAAAGGAACTCAGCACAGAATGATCAGGGCAAAAGAGAACATTGGCATGGCACTACAGTCTCATATGTGAATTGTTGAACAGAAAACAAATTGATTCTGTAAGCTTTCATCCGAATCACAACAAAAAGATTAAAGAAAGTGAGAGTGAAGTGATCTGGGGGAAATGTGCAAGGGTATTCTAAAATGAGGGAGTCTATCCTCTGTAGCTGCTATACTACTCACACACATACTCTGTACTAGGATTATGGAAGATACAAAAGTATAGGACATGGTATGTCCCTGCTGCTGAGGATTTGACAGTATAGGACTTCCATAAATGAAACAATTATAAGTAAGCAGCATCAAAGGAAATACAATCCTACAGGGATTTCCCACTATTGAGTATGTCCAATAATTTTATATGATATTCAGACTTTCACCAACCTTTTGAAAAGGCCATAGTTATTTTCATTTAAAGCATTATTTCCATTTCTGAAATAAGGAAAGGGACCTTAGAAAAGTTGAGTACGAGGCCCAAGAGTATAGACTTGGTGAGGTGCAGAGGAGGAAACGAGTTTGTCAGGCTCTGGGGTCTGTGCTCTTCCAGCCTCTCTTTTCCTCTATCAAAGAAGACCTCCCAAAGTGATGATAAAGTTATTATGTTTCCTAATTGAAGCATGTATGCAAAGAATAAGGCTAATAGAATGCGGAGGCCCCTCCTCTTTCTCCCCATTGTTTTTAAAACTGATACAATGTTTTTGCATATCAAAGGAAACAGTAAGGACAAGATATGTTACATTTGTATCACTTCCTGCTCTTTGGCTCTCCATTACTTCAATTGTTTTGGTTTTCCTCTTGAAGGCAGCTATATGGAACTAGGAAGATGAATGAAAACAAGCTGATTCATGATTTCCTGGAGGTCGTTTCAAGAGGTGATGTGGACCTCATCTGTGACCATGTTACAAAAGTCCATTCCATCCTGGGCAACCTTGACTTTCAGCATCCAAAGACTGGAAATACTCCTCTCATTGCTGCGGCAGAAGGAAATCTGACAGAGGTAACGGGTTATCCTGGGATTTCAGGGTAAAGAGTATTTTAGGCTAAGGTTTCTGAAAATGAGGGGCTTTGTATAATCATCCATTTCCAAACAAGCAGGGCAGGCAGGGGTCAGGACTGGCCTCTCTAATAATGTAGAGGAGGTCCAATTTGATGAACTCCCTCACTCAATGAACAGATACTTTCTTTCTCTGTACTTATGGTGGTGTAGTAGATTTCAGGGAGGATACAGAAGTGAATCGCCTACAGATGCCTCCCTTGAGGAACACATGACCTAATGAAGTTCTTCCTTCCCTCCTTGCTCCTCCTAGTCAGGACCTGGAAATGGAGCCTGTGTTTGAACAAACCTGTACAGCCTTGGAAGCAGGGAAGTTGATACAAATAAATGAGTCATATGACCTCAAAGGGTACCTGTATCCCCGGCTAAAGGCAGAGGACCTGGCATTTCTAGGTGCTTAGCAAATATTTATTAAGAGGTTAAGCAAATGGATAAATTACCACTTGGATCTTTTTTGGTCCTTTATACCATAGTGTGAAGCTTTAGCAAGCTTTCAAAATTTATTTATTTTTATTATGGTGGATATGAACATGTGTAAGTATATATGTATACCCACACATGTATACCCACACACATATATAGATACACACATGAAGCAATTGCAATTTTCCAATTCAACCTTTTTTTCACATGTGCCATTCAGTGAAGTCAGTTATTTCCATCACGATGTGCTATCATCATCTTATCCATTCCCGTTTTTTCCAGCATCTTCCACAGAAGTTCAGTGCTCCTTGAAGCAAAAACTCCCTCCTCTCCTTCTCCTTCCTGTGCCTTGGAGCCATGAACAACTTTTGGTTTCTGTGCATTTGTCTCTTGTAGTTATTTTATATACACTATTTAATACAAGATTTGTCATTTGTGACCAACTTCCTTCACTCAGCATAATAGGTTTAAGGTTCACCCTAGTAATAGCATGTTAGGGTTTTATTTTATTCAGTGGGGAGAGTTTCAAAAGTTTGGGGGGGAAATTCCATTATCCTTTCATTTGGTTCTTCCATGAACTTTTTAAATCCCTCTAATACTGTGCTACCTTTTATTTATGTACATACATAAGATCCTTTTCCTAGTGCAGCTGAAGGGGTGGCATTATGATTGCTTAGAGTCAGGAGAGGGCATTAGAAAGGGAACTAGGATAAAGAAGGCAAACCACGCAAGGTGGCGCCTCTACAAGTTCTTGGAACTTTAGATGCAAGGGGACCCTCAGACTTGCCAGCACCTCTCTCCCCTCAATTAGCCTCTACCCTGACTATGTCCCTAGTTCTCTTTTTGTTCTTCCTTTCTTTTTTTTTTAAAAAAAAACAGCTTTATTGGCATTTAATCCATATATCATACAATTCACTTGTTGAATCATATCAGGATTTGTACAATCATCACCACAAGCAATTGCTTTTCCCCTTTTGCTCCTTGACAATAATATTATAAGTGATGTAGTATATATGCTAAAATATGCATATACAACTCAAAGAAAAATTATTAATTGAACCCGTGGTCACCTACTATCCTGGTCAAAATATAGGAGATGGCTCAGAAGCCATATTTATGGGAAAAAGGATGTTGCAAAAGGAGCTAGGGGCCAGATTATGCACGAAAGGCAGGAGGAAGTGGAGAGACAAATAGAAGTCTGGCCTGAGATGATGGTGGCCTTTACAGCAGTGGCAGCAGGAAAGACAGACAGCGTGGACTGATGTCAGAGAACGTGGAGTTGTCCTTGATTTCTGCCTCACCATCAGCCCTCTTATCTGGTCAACGATGAACGAGAAGCACAACAACAACAAAGTAATTCTCATCAAGTCCCTTCTGATTCCTAATGACCCTTTCAGACTGAGGAAATAGCTGAAATCTTTTTTTTTTAATTATTCATTTTTTTACTTTAATAAATAATTTTATTGGGGGGTTCTCACAACTCTTATCACAACCCATACATCAATTGTGTCAAGCACATTTGTACATATGTTGCCATCATCATTTCCAAAGCATTTTCTTTCTACTTGAGCCCTTGGTATTATCTCCTTTGGGGGGGGGGGCATCACTGCCCTCTGGTGGTGATGGGAACTACCCAGCACTGCTCCTGAGAGCCACCGCTGGGTTTAAACCGCTAAGTCCACGGGCCGCAGTCCCGCACTCAACCACTCAGCCTCAGCTCCTCTTTTTTGTCCTCTCCCTCCACCACCTTCCCACCCTCATAAACTCTTAATAATTTATAGATTATTTTTATTTTCATATGTACACTATCTGCTGTCTCCCTTCACCCATGTTTCTGTTGCTTGTCCCCCTGCGAGGACGGTGTGGGTCTATCGTTATGTTTGGTGCCCCCTTTACCCTCATGGTTTCGTTACTCTCCTTATTGGTCCTGAGGGGTTTATCTGTGCTGGATTCTGTGTTGAGAGCTCTGGTCTATGTAGATTTGTAAGGTAGAACTGGGCCAGGCTGAAATCTTTGTGGAAGACTGACACATCTTTCTCCAGTGGAGCACCTCGTGAGTTTACACGGTCAGCTTTTGGGCTAGTTCTGCCAGCCCTGTCATCTCGTGATCATACTCTCAGTTTCTCTAGTTCCACAGCCATTTGCCTTGCTTAGTGTCCCCATGTCTTCGTGGGGCTCCTCCAGGAGAACCCCACCCGGTTCTTGACTTTTACTCTTGCTCAACTCCATAGCTATTTCTAAATAGCCCGAGTGATTTTCTAAAATATTAATCGTTGTTCCCATGTTTAAAAACTTTCCATGTCTTTCCCACCCCCAACATGTCCCTAAATATAACACCCTGAACCCTCAGAGGGATTTGTGAGAGAACCTCTCCACGCCCAGCTCCTCCTTCTTCCTCCCTTCCAGCGCGTTGCTCACAGCTCACTCCTCCAGAACTTTGAATGCTATATGCCCTCTTGTTCCAGCAATTTGTTTGCACCATATCCTTTCCTTTGAACAATCCTACTCCACCACCCTGCCCCTAGCTTTTGCCTAGTTAACTGGCTCGGGTCCCTCAGGATCAGCTTAGTCATTGCTCTCCACGGAGCCTTCCCTGACCCTTCAAGATGGATTAATGGGTCTCTTCACAGTGTCTCCTGGCCTCCTAGGGTCACTTCTAGCCTTACATAGACCATATTGTGCCATCATTGCCCTTATTGAACCCCTTTCTGCACCTCACTATACTCTAAACACCTTGAAGGCTGATCCTGTCTTCCTATGAGTAAAAGACCAAAGACATCACCAAAGACATTTTTTTGGCTACATTCTAAACACCCAACCCATATTTGTTAAATAAGTCATGTTCTTGTCATGTTTGTGTTGAGCAGGTCTTGCTCTTATGATCCTTTGGAGCATCTGTGTGGTACAAATGGTTAAAATCACAGTTCTGACACACAGAGTACAACCATGAGTCAGAATCGAGTTCGCATGATTACCATGATCATCATTTGAAGATAATGTGTTCTATTCCTAGGACACTTGTGACAATAGAGGATCTACATGCTTGGAATCTTTGGGCATTTAAACTTTATGTTCTTTTAAAATTTTAAATGAACCTAATAGGACTTCAATGTATTATGTAGATTTAACATTCATACAGAGACTCATGTATAAGGCGAGTATTTCAGCACATTTTTTGTTTTGTTTTTGTGGGTATCACTGCCCCCTGGTGGGGGTAGGAGGCCCAGCCCTTGCTCCTGGAGCGCTGCTGCTGGATTTGAACTGCCAATCCTGTGGGCTGCAGTGCCGCACACAACCACTACTCCACCGGAGCTCAGGCCTCAGCATATTTTTAAATGAAGTTTTTGTGGTAAAATTAGGTGCCTTGGCTGATATTCAGGTCAGTTTATACTCAAGTATGTATGATAAAAAACAGCATCTAAAAATCTTAAGATTTGTTTCCCAAATTTAAAAAAGGCAAATAGCAGTTACCAGAAGGCAAACCGAACCTTCATTTTTATTCACACCTCACCCTTCTTCCCTTTAGTATGGATCAGAGCCATAGCTAAGTTGATTTTATACCAGCTCTGAAAACACCGTTGGCAATCAAATATGCTGACACCTGTCTGGGTGTTGCAGGTCGTTGGATTTCTTCTGGAGAAGGGAGCAGATATCACCCTTTGCAATTACAGCAATCAAACGGCAGTCCACGTAGCTAACTGCAATATGCAAAGACAACTTCTTTTGGCCATCAATGGAATCCAGCCTCCTCAAATGCAACTTCTACAAAGTTCATGGCAAGGTGATCTCAAACAACTTCAACACTTGCTGGTTAGTCAAATGGATGTTTACTTCTGTTTGGGGGTGGGTGATAAGATGTTTGCAAATTACATGCCATACCTTTAAAAATGTATGTCCTTTGTAAGTGCAGTTTCAGAAGGTTTTAGGCCTAATAATAATAATAATAATAATAATAAGAAGAAGAAGAAGAAGAAGAACAAGGAACAAGCTCAAATAAGACACTGGGGTGGAAAGCAAGATAATAAAAGAACACAGCAGCAGCCTATTTCCATGTTGCTCCAGGTGGCTGCTAGAAGAAGTCACACAGCACCGTTGGGAAATGATGTGCTCCCGGGGAGCCCCCAGAGGACCACTGTCAACTTGGTCATAGAGGTTCCCTTGACATCACTGCCATTTGTACAATTGCTATTTGGATCCCCTTGGACCAGTTGCAGTTATTATCTTATCCTGAAAAGGGAAGCAGAGAGTCTATGCCTTGCACAATATTTAGCTGTAACTAATGGGGTGTGAAGAGGTAATATTTTTAAAATACTGTCTTTCTCAGGTATTGGCCTTCATGTTTAGATTATTTGTCTCATGGTATTTTTTCCTAAAGAACTTGCAAGATCATATTGCAAGGACATGCCACATACACTTAGCATTTACCTGCAAACACACTGTCAGCTCAGGTGAGCTTACAACCAGAGAAAAAATCCATTGCTGCTAGGAAACAGTTTCTGCCCCCCGTTCTGGACAAAGACATAAACGGATCAAGAAAAGGGAAAGATATTCTAATCTCATTCGAATCTAATTTTCAAGAATGAGGAAATGCCAGTTTTAGATAAGCCATGATGCCAGTTCCCAAGGCATTGTAATTGCCGGTGCCTGCGGTGTGTTCAAACCACCATCCTTTCAGTTCCTCAGCAAGTGCTTGAACTGTTTACACTATCCAGAGATCCCATGGGTAGACACAGTGAAACCTAAAGGAGTATAAAAATTATTTTGTTGTTCTAAATGGTAGTCTAAAATCAGCGTTGTCGAGAGCTTAAAAAAAACCCTTAAACATTGCATTTCTAAAGGTATTTGTAACAGCGGTTACTGTATTATGATGTCTTCTTGCATAACCATTTTTTTTTACATCTAACGGTAAATGACTGACCAATAACCTGTGCCCTAGCTGGCCCCAGAGCTTAAGCAAGAGAGGCTGAGTGCAAATGCGATGGCAAAACTATTCTCAGCTCCAACATTCATGCTGGTTCTAACTAATAATAAACACTGATAGAAGAGGTGATTTCTTTTCAGAGGTTGAAAAAATATTAAATAATTAATCCCCATAGCACCCCTCTGAGGTAATATCATTATCTTTCTTTTGTCCCTGGAGAAGTTGAGACTCTTTGTCGAAACTGAAATGGCAGAAAAGTGAAGTAGAGATGGAGATTAGATATCTACTTCGAGTTTTAAGAGGAGCGTTGTGATGATCTAGTCTTAAATTGACTTTCCCCCATGTCCCTCAGTTTTGAATTATCAGATTGAATTTCACGTTCAATAGGATAAACAATGTGATAGAGTTAAATGAGTTCCTTTGTTATTGTGAATCTTTTCATTTAATCAGCAAATACTTCTTGGACACCTGCTATGTATCAACACTGCACTAAATACTTGTCATAGTCTCCCTCTAACCATTAAAAACAGGAGTCTCCGGGTGGTGTAAAGGGCTAAACCCCAGACTACCAGACCCCAGGTTTGTGTTTCAAACCCACCCAGCAGCACCTTCGAAAACAAGCCTGGGTCTCTGCTCCTGACAGGCTTCCAGGTGCCCATGTGTGACTCTGCACACACCAGGTCACCATGGCTCAGAATCATGGGTTCTAGTAACAACCCTGCCCATTGAAACAACACTGCAAAGACTATACTGTGCTTTCTTGGCACAGCGGATGGCTCTGAGGATCAGTAGGTGGGGTTGGCCGACTTGAAAAGAACAAAAGGGAGAGAGAGAACCTAAAAAGATACCTAGTTAAACTTGAACTTTAGATAAGCAATATGCTTTTAGTGGGAGCAGGTCCCAGTGAAAAGAATTCATTGCTTAATTGGACGTCCTTGTTTTGCCTGACAACCCTAATGAGGAAGGTGAAATAATTGGGCCAAACAGATTCAGATCCAGGTCTGAAGTCTGTATTTCATTACACCATCAACTTCCTTTTGGGATAAAATTCCAGAGAGAATATGTTGAAGTTAGATAGAGAACTTGGCCATGCAATGAAAATGCAAGGTTTTGGATAAATAGCCAAATAATAAAAACATAACAGAAATAAAGTTTCATTATTTTTAAAAGGCATCTGAGAAATTCCTGGATATAAATTTCCCAAACCAACATGGCTTGACTGCACTCATGCTGGCTGTGAGAGATGTGGACCTGTTTGAGAGTCTCGACATGCTAACAGTCTACAGTCCCGTGGAAGTTCTGGCAGAGCTCCTCAGACATCATGCGTGAGTATGCGTGTTCCCTCCACGCCCGATGAAGGGCATCTGTGATCTGTTTTTATGACTATAAGCATTCATAAGGGGACTTCATAATTGCAAATTGATGTACAGATGTTAATTATTAATACACCACCATCATTCTCATGACATACTTTTCTTGTTTAATAATTAGGGTTGCAGTGGTTAATGGGAATGCCAAATAAATCTTATATAGCCCCCTCCCTGCTTCCACCACATTGCTAATTATTTCAGATAGTATTGTCACTGTATCAAAGTCATTTCATAATGTTAAGGTTGTTCTTAGTGCCCCTGTCTATATACAACAGAACAAAACACTGTTAGTGATCTCCATTCATCTAAAAATATTCTTTGCTACCATGAGGTTTTAGATAAACAATTAACTTAAAAAAATCAGAGTATAACCAAAGCTTCTCTTTTTAGAATGTGTTTTCCAAATACTTGTTCCTGGATATCTGGTCATCAAGAAAGGACACATGCTCTTTCTAAGTATTTTATATGGTTTTTGCTTTGGGGGAAATAGAGGGGGGAGTTTCAAGAACAAGTGTGAGCAAGAACAAGAGATATTGTGAAACATAAAACTCGACCCTCGGCTGTGAATTCCAGTCTGACTCACAGGGACCCATGGGATTTGAGAACAGAGCCATGTTCCACCAGGTGTTCAATAGCGACTCTTGAGAAACTGATCCTCAGGCACCCCCGGGTGAATTTAAACGACTGATCTCTTGGTTAGTAGCTGAGTGCTTCATTCTTTATTCAAGCCAGGGACTCCTGATCTTGTAAACCAGACCAATTTCACAGTCATCAGGTCGATTCTGCCTGTCACCCTATAACACAGGGCAGAAGTGCCTCTGCAAGCTCCCAAGACTCTAACTCCTCACAGGAGCAGAGAACCTCATCTTTCTCCCCCGTCCTGGTGGTTGAGCTGCTGCCTGTGGTTAGCGACCTGTGGTGTAACTTTAGTGTAACAGCAAATGGAGAGAATGTTGACTATGAGATCCCTGGATACCACCTGGAGAGGTGTGGGGGTCCAGAATACAGGAGATCAGAAGATGCTGCTTGGAGAAACACGAATCTAGGCACATGAGCAAATTGAAGTCCCAGAGAGTACAGTGGCTTAATTACATCCACATAGTAGGGTCGTGCCAGTCTCCAATTCCTGGTGTGTGCTGTTTCCGCGGAAGAGACATTTGATAGAGAAAAGGCCATAAGATAATATGATTGTGGATTACAGCATTTACTGCTGGTTTAGGTTGAAAACTGTGGTCCTTTTTTCATGGATCCTAACATGTGACCAATGAAGCAAGTTTCATGGTTGTTTTCCGCATAATCTGATAACAGGATTTTCATCATTTGCTTTATAGCTTATCATAGGATTTAGTGCACTCCAGAGAGCACAGTAGGATATTTAGGCTGTTTCAAGAGGCCCTAAAACCAGCCAACTGGGGTAAAGTACCACAAGGACAAGGCAAAGGATCTTTTCAAGGTCAGGTTCCAAGGAAAACTTTGTTTTTTTAATGACAATATTTCATGGCTAGAAGCCTGTAAAATAAGCATATTGGCTTAGGGTTCAAGAGAGTCTAGCTGCTACCCTAAGAAAATGGAGCAATCATGAAAGCCAGCAGTTTAGGGAAGTAAAATCATTTGAAAGAAAATACAATAATCAAAGGCTTTACTTTGAATAACAGGACAATAATTCACTTGGATTTATTTTAAATTCAATTTATTAGGGACTCATACAACTCTTATCACAATCCATTATATATCCATTGTGTCAAGCACATTTGTACATTTGTTGCCATCATCATTCTCAAAACATTTGCTTCTCCTTGAGCCCTTGGTATCAGTTCCTCAATTTTTCCCTCTCTCCCTACCCCCATCACGAACTCTTGATAATTTATAAACTATTATTATTTTTCATGTCTTGCACTATCTGATATTTCCCTTCATCCACTTTTGTGGTATCCATCATTGTGATCAGTCCCCCCTTTCTACTCCATCTTCCTCTTACCCTCTTTGTATCACCACTCTTATTATTGGTCTTAAGAGGCTTATCTGTCCTGGATTCCCTGTGTTTCAGCTCTTTTCTGTGCCTGTGTAAATCCTCTGGTCTGGCAGGATTTGTAGGGTAGAATTTGGATCATGATAGTGGGGGTGGGGGTGAGGAAGCATTAAAAACTAGAGAAAAGTTGTGTGCTTTATCCATCTATACTGCACCCTGACTGGATCATCTCCTCCTCATGACCCTTCTGTAAGGGGATGTCCAGTTGCCTACAGATGGACTTTGGATCCTGACTCCACACTCTCCCTCATTCACAATGATATGATTTTTTGTTCTTTGATCTCTGACACCGAATCCTGTTAACATCTCATGATCACACAGTCTGGTGTGTTTCTTTCATATGGACTTTATTGCTTCATTTTGGTTTAAACATTTTTACAAAGCTATGAAAAGTTTTGCCTAATTCCATATGCTCCATCATGACTTTCCCTACACGGTCGCTGAAGACAAAATGTGTGCATAAGCAAATGTGGAGAAGAGAGCTAGTGGTGCCTGGCTATCAAAAGATATAGCATCTGTTGTCTTAAAAGATTAACAAGCGGCCATCTAGCTTAGAAACAACAAAGCCCACATGGAAGAAGCACACCAACCCGTGTGATCATAAGGTGTTGATAGGTCCAGATATCAGGCATCAAAGAACAAAAAATCATATCATTGTATATGAGGGAGAGTACAGAGTGGGGACCCAAAGCCCATGTGTAGGCAACTAGACATCTTCTTACAGAAAAGTGTTGGGGAGGATATGAGCCAGTCAGGGTGTAGTTTAGCACCAAAGAAACATACAAGTTTCTTCTAGTTCTTTAATGCCTACCCCCCCATTATTATGACCCCAATTTTATCTTACAAATCTGGCTAAACCAGAGCATATACATGAGCATAGAGAACAGCTGGAAACACAGGGAACCCAGGACAGATAAATCCCTCAGGACCGTGTTAAGAGTAGCAATACCAGGAGGGGCAGGGGAAGGTGGGGGAGAAAGGGGCAACTGATCACAATGATTTACATATAACCCTCTCACAAGGGGATGGACAATAGAAAAGTGGGTGAGGGAGACATCGGTCAGTGTAAGACACGACAAAATAATGATTTATAAATTATCAAGGGCTCATCAAGGAGGGAGGGTTGAAAGGAAGGGGGAACATGAGAATCTGATACCAAGGCCTCAAGTAGAAAGAAAATATTTTGAAAATGATGATGGCAACAATATACAAATGTGCTTAACACAATGGATGGATGAGATTGTGATAGAGTTGTAAAAGCCCCCAATGAAGTGATTTTTAAAAAGAAGGAGAAAAGTTTTGCCTAAAACTGGGGAACCTCTTAAAATGTTATATTTTTTAGACTTATTTAGATACTGAAAAATGCATCCTTTAGTATCTATAAGTCACTATTATACACAAACTTCATAAAATTGCTTTAATTTACATGCTGTCGGTATTTTCTTTGTCTCACCCTGAGTTTATATTTTCAGTGGATTTCACTTAGTAATCTTTGTCCACCTTCTTCTTTACAGAGACCCTAAACTCTGTGATTGTAGTGGAAAGTCAGCAATACATTATGTGTCACAAATAAGGAGTTTGAAGAAACAGCAGTTATTGGACATTCTAATGAATTCTATGCCAAAACCAGGTAAATATTTCCATTCAATGTATAGAATTCCCTATCTATAAACAGTCTTATTAGAAAGTGAATTTCTCTTTATGGAAGGGTCCTAATCAGAAGAAAGAAAATGCATGACAAATTTCTCATAAAATCCAAATTGTCTGGATTCTTAGAAGCTGGATGAACCCCTGCAGCTATTGCCCTGAGATCATCTTTTTTTTTTTTTGGCATCACTGGAGATCATCTTGAAATATTGAACCAAAATTGCCCCCTACCGTATTTTTAAAACCAAATGGTTGTTTAGCTTAACTAGTAAATAATGTCTGCCTTGAGCATTTTTTTTTTTGAGATCTGTTAATATGGGATCAAATTCATAACAGCAACTCTAAACATTAGATAGGAAACTTAGGAGGCAGTGAGTTTATAATGATGGAGACGGAATCGTAAGAATGGTTGTACTATTTGAATGTAATGTGTAGGCCAGGTTGTTTAGAAAACAAGTCTAGTGACACTCATGTATGTACAAGAAAGAGCTTTATGTCAAGATGCAATTCTATACCAAGAAAGCATCCCAGACCAGTCCAGCTCAAGTCCATGAGTCTAATGCTAGTCCATAAGGATGCAGCGTGGTGAGGCAGGAAGCAAGAGGAACATCAAGCCGGTGGGGGCCGAGTCTCATGGACCCAAAGTTGATGGAAGCATGGCAGGGCGTCAGTCACTCTCCATGTTGGTGGCAGAATCCCAGCAGGTAGGAAGGTAGAATGGCAGAGATAGAGGGAGGTTCTCCATCCCCTAGCCCCCTATTAATAAAGGCTATAACCCCAAGGAAATATTATTAGACTGTTTGACAGGTTGGACTCACCCCTACACTTTCATAAATCCTCAAGCTGACATGAAAACATCTATCACTGTAATCAATGTCATTGAATTGTATGTGTCGAAATCATTGAACTGGTAGATTTTGTGGTGTGTATTGTCAAATACAGCAGCAAGAATAAAATTTAAAACTACTTTTGAAATGATTTTTCTCTCTAAATCTTTTTGAGGAATCCATTTCAAGAAATCAGTCCAACTATTGATGGAGCAGCAACTCTATCTAAGGGCCATGACTAAGGGATCTAGAAATACAAAGAGATCCAAGGAACACATCAAAATTTTCAAAGTGTACAGTATGGTGGGGGAAATCAAGATTATACAGGTGTCAGAAAATTCAAGCATATATAAGATCCAACTCTGGTGGAATTGTAGGTTGTGAGTTGGGCAGCTAACCACAAATTTGGAGGTTCAAACCCACTCAACATTCTGCTGCCTGCTTTCAGACAAAGCTGTATGCTCTCACAAAGATTTACAGTCTCAGAAGTCCTATGCGGAGGCCACTCTGAGAGAGACTTGATTTGACAGCAGTAGCTTAGTGGGTGGACTTCAAAGGAACTTAAATTGATAAGTGGAAAACATAGGAAACTAATTTTTTCCAATTCTCTTGGAGTCACTTGACCTCTGGTTGCTCTTACTCTTCCATTCTTCTTTCTTACTGATCAGTATCCTCTATTTACTTAGCTTTCACACAGCCCCCAAATAGCAGTCATGAGACCACAGCATGAGCTCTCAGCAGCGGTAACCCAGTTTCCCAAACCTAAATTCCAAGGAGCCATTTCTTTGATGGTGCTTTTATGATTGAACAAAAACATGTCCCTGGCAAAGCTGGAAATTTGCTGGTTTGAGGGCAAAGTGACTGACTTTAATCACCTGTGACCAGAATGTGTCACATGGTTTGCCATCTACTCTCAGAGTCTGTTTTGGCTGTGTCAGACAATGATTAGCCAGTAAACATTTGGCATTAAGTCAATTCCAACTCATGGGATGTCAAAGTAGAGCTGTGTCCACAGGATTTTCAATGCCCAGCTTTCCTTCTCTGCAAGTAGATCAGGAAACTTTCTTTATGGTGAGTGGATTCAAGAGGCAATACCAGGAGGGCGAAAGGAAGGTGGGCTAGAAAGGTGAAACAGATTATAAAGACCTGCATATAACCTCCTCCCTGGGTATGGACAAGAGGGAAGTGGGTGAAGGGAGACATTGGACAGTGTAAGATATAACAAAGTAATAATAATTTATAAATTATTAAGGATTCATGAGGGAGGGTGAGAGAGGGAGGAGGAAAATGAGAAGCTGATACCAAGGGCTCAAGTAAAAAGAAAATGTTTTGAGAACGATGAAGGTAACAGGTATACAAATGTACTTGACATACAATGGATGTATGTGTGGATTGTGATAAGAGTTGTATGAGCCCCAGATAAAATAATGTCTTTAAAATAGCAAGAAACACAGGGAATCCAGGACAGATAAACCCCTTAGGACCAATATTGAGAGTAACCATACCAGAGGGGCCAGGGGAAGATGGGGGAGAAAGGGGAAACTGAACACAAGGATCTACGTATAACCCCCTCTTAGGGGGACGGACAGCAGAAAAGTGGGTAAAGGGAGACATCAGTCAGTGAAAGACATGAAAATAAGACATGAAAATAATTTGTAAATTATCAAAGGTTCATGAGGGAGGAAGGGGAAGAATGAGAAGCTGATACCAAGGGCTCAAGTAGAAAGAAAGGGGAAGAGACTTTGAGGGAAGAGACTTGGGGCAAGGGGTCTATTAAGAAATTAAGTTGTTGTTGTTAGGGATTGTCAAGTTGGTTTTGACTTACAAAGACTCTATTATAACACTGTCTGGTCCTTACATCACTATAACAGTTGTCATGTTCAGGGCCATTGTTGCAGTCACAGTGTCAGTCCATCTCGAGAGGTTCATTCCCTGCTTTACTAGACCTGGTATCCTTTATAGGGACTGGTCCCTCCTAAAAACATGTCTGAAGTTTATGAGATAGAGTCTCGCCATCTTGCTTCTAAGGTGCACTCTGCCTGTACTCAGATTTGTTTGTTCTTTTGGCAGTCCATGTAAGACATCAGTTATTATTGGTCTTCCTTATTAATTTTCCAGCTATATTCTGTCTCTTTACGCACAGGCAGAAGTTGAGAATTGAGTCAAAGATTAGACAATGTTCCAGGTGTACACAATGGACATATAGAAATTACTAATAAAATGGGGAATGCTCTAGTTTGAAGGGGAAATTGGATGGGAGAATAATGAGTTTAACAAATATTGAACTGGATGGAACTTTTAAGTAACAATTTTCTGTAAAACTGGACTTAGGGCTGAGCCCCGGTGGCGTAAGTGGTTGAGTGCAGAACTGCGGTCCACGGGCTTGGCGGTTCAAATCCAGCGGCGGCTCTCAGAGCAGCACTGGATAGTGCCCAAGGCCACCAGAGGCAGCGATGCCCACAAAACACAAAAACAAAACAAAAAAAACTGGACTTAGAGAAATATGTTAGTTTGGGAGCTGGTTATAGAGGGGATATTGTGTGGACCCGCGAGTGGATGAGATTGTTGAAGGATTGATTGATGACGGTGAGAAAACTATAGAGGGCTGAGTTAAGAACTGAGAGTGATAACAGTAGTAATAGAGTAAGGAAAGGGTTGTAAGGAGCAAAGGGTTGAAAAATACCAGATTGGAAAATAGAGTAGAAAGCAAATGTGTTAAGATGTCTCAGTAGCAGGTAGTAAAAGATGATGGATTATAGGGGTTAAAGGAAAAGATAGTGAGGAGATGAAGGTTCTAAGTTACATCATTTATTCAATCTTGCTTCAGTTACAAGATAGATAGAAGAGACATCAGAAGAAGAGGAACTTTTCTTTGAGGAGCCCATACTTTACCAAGGATGAAGGAGAAAGTGTTGTTGCTTAGGGGGCATTGAGTTTATGTTAATGGTGGTGGAATAATTTGAAAAAGGATATCAATAATGGTTGTGCAACATGAAAACTATAATCAATGGCATGGAATTATTTGTGTACATGTAGAAGTTGTGGAATTGGAGAATATTTTGTTGTGACATGTGGATGAAGTGCTACTACAACTTTAAAAGAAGAAGAAAAAGAAGACCCAGGCCTCTTTGCAGTAATCAGGGTAACAAGAGAGTGATAAGTATGAAAGCAGCGTCCCCTTCAGAGTTAACTCATTGTTTTGGGTTCAGAATTCTGTTCATTTCATGTGACTTCAAGGACTGAATAGGAAAAGCCAGTATGCTTAGCCAAGAACCTAGCTTTGTCATCCTTGGAAACCATAAAACAAATTCAATTCCCAGCTCATTGCTGTGCTTTCACTTAGCAACTTTGCCCCACCAAACCAATTAATCCTAAATTTTTGTAGTGATAATAGTCGACCATTATTGACCTTATTCTAAGATATCTATTCCTTCATTCACTAAGAAAAGAGATTGTGTTAGTCCGGGTAGACGAGAAGAACAAATTTCATAGACATGCATATGGATATAAGGAAAAGGTTTATATACAAAAGGAATGGAACACTGAGAAACCATCCCAGCCCAGTCCAGTTCAAAGTCATAAGTCCTATATTAGCCCATACACCTGATACCAGTATATAAAGTCTCCTTCTGACTCATGAAGTCACAGGCCAGTGGGTGCAGAATCCCGGCGCTGACAGGGGTCTCCCCATGGCTCCTCCCTTCCAGGGCTCAGGGTCCATCAACAGCATCCAGTGGTGGCAGAAGCAACTCATTGCTGGTAGGAGTCTCCACGTGGCCTCTCCAGCTTTAGAAGTCTGGCTCCTTCAGGGCAAAGCTGTGTGGCTTCTCCTCTGGCTCCTTCAGCTTCTTGGACGCTGCAACAACTGGGGAAAATAGCTTCTCATCTTCACAAGGGAAATATCGTGAGATTTCCCAGATGTGTCAGGAGAAAGCCATGCCCACACAGAGGCCTCATTGCCTACTCAGTGGCTATCTTCAGATTAACAGGCCAGATTCCACCCCTACATTCCAATAAAAAAATTACCATAAGCACCTGACTGCCACAGAGATTGTATAATATAAAATATATATTTTTTAATTACTGGGTGGTCTGAAGGGCTCTGATTTCAGTTGTTAGTCATATTGTATTGCGAGCAGTCCTACTTCCCATGAGATGAATGTAGAAATTCCAGGTGGTGTGAAGGTCCAGAAAAGAGAAACCCAATAGCTGTTATGTTAGAATTAGTCTTCTCTACCCTGCATGACACAGAAGCATTTTAAGACTAGGATGACTTTAAAAAAAAGACTAGGTTGAAAGAAGCCTAGAATTTTTCTCTACCTTTGCACCAATGGAAGTCGTGGTGAGGGGTCATCTTCTGGATGACATGGAGGACAGCTGTCCTTTCTCTGTGTGTGGACCTTTGGAGAACAGGACTTCCTTTTCCTACATCAGCTGTTGAGAGATTTAATGATCAAAATGGTTTTGGTCATATCCCACTAGGACTAGAAGGGTGTCAACATTAGCTATGAAGTGAATGCATTGACTCTCGGTAGTTTCTATTTCTCATAGAGATATTTATGTATTCAGATATTGATTTGTTTGACCTTAGTTCTCATTAAGAACATTTCTTTTGTTCAAAATTTCAAGGTACTGGGTTACCTTTTTTACTTTAATAATAACAGCTACCACCTGTGGTAGTTATAGAAGCTGGTGTCAGCTTGAGGATAATCAGAGTGAGGGAATGGAGTTTAGCCTGTCAATCACATTGCAGCTTGATGAGCTCATTTGGAGGTGCTAAGGAGTTAAGTAGCTCACTGTAGGTCAGTTCAATTCTCTCTCTGCTTCGTCTTCCTGCTGACAAGACACATGGAGCTACACTTATGGAACCAGAGTCCTGGAGCCCTGTGCAGACCCATGCTGGCACTGAGATGCTTCCACTGCCACTGGATCTACAAGACTAGCCTGTGGATCAATCACTAGCCTGTGATTTCCCTGCAGTTGGCATTATTGCATGTGCTGCATGAGTTTGAAGAGGAATTTATAGACTGGTTTGGACATATGGACTAATATCAGACTTATGGACTTGATCTGGACTGAGTTGGGATGTTTTCTTAATATATAATTATTCTTTAGATAAATTTCTTTCTTTGTTTTTTTGTTGTTTTTTTTTTGTGGGCATCATTGCTCTCCGGTGGTGGGAGTAGGAGGCCCAGCCCCACTGCTGGAATTGAACCTCCGTCCCAGTGGGCCGCAGTCCCGCGCACAACCACTACGCCACTGTGGCTCAGCCAAATTTCTTTCTTATACATATATAAAGTGCCAATGAATTTGTTTCTCTAGTCAACCTGGCCTAACACACCACCAAAGTCTGTTTTTGTTTTATACTGCTCCTCTGAGCAGTCCATTCTGTGCTCCTTGTTGTTCTTACCAGTTTCTGTTTGAAAATCTAAAGCTGCATCAGTATCCATGGAAATCTCTGAGGAAATGAAACTGATTGTGAAACTTAGAAACAGTTCTCTGAATCTTCCTATGTAATTGCTGAAGATAAATTTTTTAGCAAGAACATTTTTTTATGGTGTGTTTTTTGTTTCAGAAAGACATGCTGAATCACTGCTTGACATTTGTCATGATATAAACTCTTCTTCAACTGATATGACAGTTACTAATAATCAAAATATAATCTTGCAAAGCCTCAGCAGTAGTGAGGTAAGATTTCTGCTTGTTTGTTTTAAGAAAAAACAAAAACTAGTTAAAGAAAATTAATAATCTACTCTGTATACTTTTTTGAGTTGCTTGAATATTTTATAACAACCAAATACTACTATTATATTATTTTAATGTAGTAAAAATATAAAATACAGTTGGTAAAACAATATTCCAAAGTCTGAATCTCAGAACAATTAGCTATTCATCTCATGAAATCTCATGAAAGTGTGTGTGTGTGTGTGTGTGTATGTGAGTGAGTGAGTGTATGTGTATATACTTCTACAGGAGATGGATGAATTCGAATACAAGCTAACGAGTAAAATGTAGCTTGTTTTATATATGTATGTTAATAATGAAAAGGTGAAGATCTTTCATTTAATCATGTCAAACCCAGTACAAGGTACCACAGAGGAGGGACCTGCTTATGTGCAGTTATCACTCTTATGCTGAATGAGCCCACGAGAAGTCTCCCGCTGTACTGTACCAGTACTGATAGCAAGAGCTGCGGCCCATAGAAAACAGGAATGATGCATAAGATGCACAACAAATTGGAAAACAGCAGTTGCCTACAAATAAGGAACTAGTGATTTTGCTCTATGTACTTATTTGTACCTGTTGTATTTATATAAAAATAAACACAGCCCAATGGGCTAAACACCTTTCTACTCTATATTGTTAACAAAAAAAGCCATAAAATTGTTTATTGTGTTTAAAGTTAATAAGATATAGATTTAATTATCTAAGGGCAGGGGGAGAAAGGTTGTTAAGACATGGAAACAAACACCCTTTTGATAATGTTTTTCTTCCAAACTCATTCCCAAACAAGAAAGAAAACAAAAAAAAAAATTCACTTGTAATAATTATAGACTTGTGAGAATTTGCAAAAACAGTGTAGAGAAATCTCCTTTGGCTTTCACTCCATTTCCCGTAATGGGGATTATGCTTATAATTGTCCTACGTTATCAAAACTGGGAAACTGGCATTTTTCTTTCTTCATGCATGTGTATGGTTTTATGACATCATTGAAGTCCCTGAATCACCACAAGCAAGATACAAAATTGTCTTGTCATCACAAAGGAAATCCCTCATATTCCCCCTTCAGCGTCACATCTTCGTCCTTTTCCGATGCCCTGGAAACTCCTGGACTGTTCTTCATGCCTATAATGTTGCATTTTCATAATGTCATAAAATGGAATTATAGGGCTGAGCCCGGGTGGCGTAAGTGGTCGAGTGCAGGACTGCGGCCCGTGAGCTTGGTGGTTCAAATCCAGCGGCGGCTCTTAGAAGTAGCACTTGGTAGTGCCCACGACCACCAGAGGCAGTGATGCTCCCCTGCCCCCCACCAAAAAAAATGGAATTATAAATGCAATCTTTTGGGGCAAGCTTTTCCCACACAGCACGTTCTTAAGATACATTCAATTGTTGCATGTATTCATATTTTGTTCCCTTACACTTGTATTGGAAGTATATTGAATATTAGGTGTATTGAATGAGCAGCAGACATAAAAGAAGATGGAAGGAATATTTGGAATCACTATTCAAAAGACAACTGGTTGACACCCAACTATTTCAAGAGGTAGAAAGGATGATGCTTGCTAAGGAAGATGTTCAAGCTGCACTGTAGGCATTAGCAGAAATACAGGGCTCCAGGAATTGATGGGATAACAAAGGGAAAACCTTCACCAAGCTGATAAAGAAAGGACTGGAGGCACTTACACTTTTATGCCAAGAAATTGAAAAAAAAAACAAACAAACCATGCTACTAGGGTCCATATGGTCCATATTTATACCCACTTCAGAGAAAGATGACCAAACTGAATGTGGAAATTGTTGAGCAGTATTATTATTATTTTATTTATTTTTTTTAGGCATCACTGCCCTCAGGTGGTGGGAGTAGGAGGCTCATCCTTTGCTCCTGGGAGCCAGAATTGAACCTCCATCCCAGTGGGCCGCAGTCCCGCGCACAACCACTACGCCACCGGGGCTCAGCCCGGGCAGTGTTATTAATATCACATGCAAATAAGATTTTGCTGAAGATAAGTCAACAGTGGTTACAGCAGTACAACAGGGGTTGCCAGAAATTCAAGGCAGATTCAGAAAAGGACATGATGTGAGAGGTATATTTGCTGATGTCCAGTGGATCTTGGTTGTAAGCAAAGGATATGAGAAAGATGTTTAATTGTGTTTTCTTGAGTATGCAAACACATGCAACTGTGTCGATCATAGTAAACCATGGGGGCTGAGCCCTGGTGGTGTAGTGGTTGAGTGTGGGACTGCGGCCCACTGACTTGGAGGTTCAAATCCAGGAGCAAGGCTGGGCCTCCCACTCCCACCAGAGGGCAGTGATGCCCCCCCCCCCAAAAAAAAAACCCACGGATAACATTGAGTAGAATGGGAATTCCAGGACATTTCATTGTGCTTATGTGAAACATGTACATGGACCAAGACCAAGGGCATTCTGCATAGTCTAAAACCAAGAAGGTGTGCATCAGGGCTGTGTGCTTCTACCATCCACATTCAATCTGTATGCTGAGGAAATAACGAGAACCTGGGCTGTATGAAGAAGAATGTAGCAGCAGTACTGAGGAAGGTTTCTTAACAATCTGCAATATGCAGATGACACACTCTTGCTTGCTGAAAGTGACCAGGACTTGAAGCACCTGTGGAGGAAGATGAAGGATTGCAGCCTCCGGTATGAATGACAGCTCAATATTAAAAAAAAACAAAAACACAACACCTTATATTCTCACAACTGGACCAATAGGCAATTGATGAAAAACAGAGAAACGACAGAATTGAAGTCGTCAAATATTTCATTTTACTTGGATCTACAATCAATGTGCATGGAAGTAATAATCAAGATCTCAAAAGAAGTATTGGGCAGATCTGCTACACGAGACCTCTTTACAGTGTTGCAGAGCAAGGGTTCCACTTTGAGGACTACGGTGCGCCTAACTGAGTCAAGCCGTGGAAGATTGAGTTCCCTCACATGCATCTGAAAGTTGGTTCATGAATAAAGAAGACCAGAGAAAAAATTATGCATTTCAATTATGGTGTTGGAAAGGAATGTTGAGAGTACCATCGACTGCCAAAAGAACAGAGAATCTGTTTGGGAAAAGGACAGCCTGAATGTTCCTTGAAATCAAGGATGGTGATAGTGATACTTCATCTCACAAACTTTGGCCATGTTATCAGGAGAGACCAGTTCCTGGAAAAGCACCTCTTGCTTGATAAAGCATAAGGTCCTTAAAAGAGAGGAAGACCTTCAAGGCAATAAATTGACCCAGTGACTGCAACAGAGGACTCCAGCAGAACAACTGCTGTGCGGGTGGCACAGGAGCGGGCAGAATTTCCTTTTGTTATATATGAAGACTTGCTGTGAGCCAGAACTGGTTGGGTGGCACCGAATGCATGATTCCATTGTATTGTTGTTTCATCATCTTTTTACCTTTCACCTCTTGAAGAACAATTTGTGTTGTTTCCAGTTTGAGACTATTACTAATTAAACTACATCTACCCTCATGCACAGATTTTATTGTGTGAACATGCTTTCATTTCTCAAGGGTACGTCTCCAGGAGTCCAATTGTTGAGGCATATAGTAAATGCATGCTTAACTTTTTAAGAAATTGCCAAACTATTTCCCAGAACGGCTGGACTATTTTGCATCCCTACTAGCAATGAGAAAGGAGAAGAAATCAAGTTTCTTCATGCCAGTATTTTCACCATTTGAATGCTTTGGCATAAGCAACAAAGCACAAGTAAACATCTTTCTCTTATTCTTTGCGTACAGCCAAGATCTAGTTGACATTAGCAGATATATCAGATTGTTTTAATTTTAAAAAAGACCCACTTATTGGCCTTTGATGAAGACCAAATTATTTTTCTTATATTGGTCATACTTTTTGTGTCTTATAAGAACTCTTTACTCAATTTAAACTCACAATTTATGCTATGTTCTCTTCTTTTTAAAAACGAATATTTTATTGTTTCAAGTGGACAAATTGGATTTGCCTTGAAAAAAATTTTTAACACAAATTTTTCAGGCAAATGATTTCAATTTTTGTAACACGTCAGTATTTTTGTATTTTCCATTCAGTTTGCTCTGATTCTGTTGGTCTAGCTTCCCTCCCCACCCTTGCCTGCGTGATGACTTTGCTTTGGACAAACTGTTGACATAGCTCCTGTTCAGTATGTTCTCTTCTACGGTGTTCCCGGTTTCAAAATTTTTATTTAGATCTGTGATTCATCTTGAGCTAATTTTTATAAAATGTGAGGCTGGGTTCATTTTTTTGCCTTCTGATGTCCAATTGTTCCAGCATCATTTCTTGTAAAGAACATTTCTCCTCCATTGATTGTTTTCACACTCTTTTGTAAAAAAACCCGACTTGTCTTCTTTTTTCCATTTTACTACTATCAGTTCTGAGATGCATGTTTTGTGTTTTAGCATCTTTGAAATCTGTCATCTTTCAAAAATCTTAGTTGAATAATCAGGGTTTTGATTTTTTAGAGGTGCATAAAATGATGATGCATCATATAAGCAAAGTAACATGGTGGGTTAGATCTCTAAACACAAGTCACAATATGTGAAGTGGCCAAAATGAAACTCCCGGCCAGCAAGTCAGCTCTGACACAAAATGACCCTGTAGGCCAGGTGGAGCTACGGATTCAGACCCTTTGCAGGAGTAGGCAGTCTAAACGTTCTTTGAATCAAAGGGTTTAATGTTTTTGGTTTATCAATGAGCCAATACATAGTGTAATACTCACATGCTAAGTTGTTATTAGAAAAATCAATGCTATAAAAGATGGAGGATGATCAAATCAGATTAAAAAGTGGAGGGTGAATTCATCATGACAGTCCTGCCAAATTGCATCATTACAGAACTGTCAAACCACTGAGAATCATGGTCCACTCAAGTCAACACAAAATATTATCACAGCTGGTGTTACTCTCACCTTGTAACCCAGATTTCATTATGACCAGACATACATTATTAATGTGCAATATAGCTGAATAGAGTTGGTTCAGTATTGTAAATGTGAAACATCAGATAGAAAGATAGTCAATGTGAGAAGCAAATGTAAATGAACACTCACTTTTTTATCCATTTTTTATTATCGATTATTTTTAGTTTACAAATATAAACAGGTGTTTATAGGGCTGCTTCTTTGAGTCTTATAGATTCTCCCACTCTTTTGTTAACCAGGGAGCCGCTCTCCAATTTAGTTATGTATGGTTTCTATGCTACTATCTCTTCTGTGAGTTTGGTCCCCAGCTGGGTGCAGGTAGACTCTAGTCTATTTCTTGTCTGTTTGTCACCTCTTGCATGCCTGTTAATGGTTTCTGAAATTCACCTCTGTTTAGGATTTTGTCTTCTGCCGTTTTCCTTCTGTTGTTGCTAGTTGCTCTCGGCCTGGCTCTGACACTTAATGACCTCTTGTACAATAGAAAGAAATGTTGCGTGGTTCTGTGCCACCTCCACAACTCTTAGCATGCTCGAGTGCACTGCTGTGGTCAGCACACATTTGAGGTGCCCTCCCACTTCGGATGTCAGTATTCCAGCACCACAGGGTCCTTACTGACTGATTTTCAGAAATAGGTCACCAGAATTTTCTTCCTAATCTGTTTTACTTGGAAGCATCACTAAAATGGTCCACCACTAAAATGAACCCTTCTGCTTCTTGGTTTAGTTTCCAGCCTTGTGGCACCACACAAATCACCACAGAATGGCAAGTGGACAGACAGTTCTCCTCTTTATGGTACTCAGTGAAATCCTCCATGTTGGGTGTTCTAAGGGAACATCTGAACTGTTTCTGTTAGAAGGCCTTCATTTCCATGGTCACCTGAAAAGCAGATACTATTTATGACATACTTTTTGTTTGTGATGTAGGAGTTTCCCAGTTTATTCCATGACAGAAAAACAAAATCTTAAAGAAATCATTTTAATGTGGGCTCATACAACTCTTATCACAAACCATCCATCCATCCATAGTATGTCAAGCACACTTGTACATTTTTTGCCCTCATCATTCTCAAAATATTTGCTTTCTACTTAAGCCCTTGAAATCAGCTCTTTATTCCATTCCCTCCCCTCTCCCTCATGAACCCTTGATAATTTATAAATTGCTATTATTTTTTGTCATATCTTACAATGTCTGATGTCTCTCTTCACCCACTTTTCTGCTGTCTGCACATCAGGGAAGAGGTTATATGTAGATCCTTATAATCAGTTTCCCCTTTCTATTCCACCTTCCCTCCACTCTCCCAGTGTTGCCACTATCACCACTGGTCCTGAAGGGATCATCTGTCTTGGATTCCCTGTGTTTCCAGTTTCCATCTGTACCAGTGTATATTCTCTGGTCTAGTCATATTTGTAAAGTAGAATTGGGGATCAGGATAGTGGGGTGGGGGGAAGCATTGAAGAACTAGAGTTAAGCTGTATGTTTCATTGATGCTACACTGCTCTTCTCCTCCCCAAGATCCTCTGTAAGAGGATGTATGTTACCTACAGATGGGTTTTGAGTCCCCAAATTATACTCCCCCTCATTGACAATGATAAAATTTTTAGTTTTGTGATGCCTCATACCTAATCTCTTTGATACCCTGTGGTCACACAGGCTGGTGTGCTTCTTGCATGTAGGCTTTATTGCTTCTGAGCTAGATGGACACTTATTTACCTTCAAGTCTTTAAGACCCTGGATACTCTATCTTTTGATAGCTGGGCACCATCAGCTTTCTTCACATTTACTTATGCACACATTTGTCTTCAGTGATCGTGTCGGGAAGGTGAGCATCACGAAATGCCAATTTAATAAGATAAAGTGTTCTTGCATTGAGAAAGTACTTCAGTAGAGGCTCAATGTCCATCTGCTGTCTTAATACTAAACCTATAAATATATGGTCATAGATCTATCCCCCCATCGTCATATAAAATATATTTACCTATGTACATGCCTGTGTTTCGAACGCTATAAATGCCCTTTGTCTCCTAGTTCTTTCCTCTATTTCCTTTTACTCTCCTCTTGTCCCACTATCACGCTCAGTCTTCATTTGGGTTTCAGTCATTTCTCTCGGTCACATTACCCTTGATCAATCCTTACCAGGCCTCTCACATCCTCCTCTCCACCGATTTTGAATTACTTGTTGTTCCCTTGTCCCTGTGTTGGTCAGCGCCACCTCCTTTCTCCCACCTCCCCCTCTTCCATACTCCCCCACCCCCACCCCTTGAACCATCGGTCCGGTTGTTTTCTCCTCCAGGCTGTTTATCCAGCCTATCTTATCTAGATAGACCTATAGAGATAATAATATGCGCCCAAAACAGACAAACAAACAAACAAAAAGAAACAAGACATAGCTTGACAAGGAGACAAAAGAACCTAAAACAACAACAAAAATATTGTCCAGAAAAATAAATGAAAATAATAATAATAATAAAGAAAAACCTGTTGGGAGTGTAAGTAGAAGGAGGATATTTCAAGAATGATGATGGCAACAAATGTGCAAATGTGGTCTGCGTACAATTGATGTATGTATTCATTGTGATAAGAGTTGTATGAGCCCCCAATAAAATGATTTACTTTTTTAAAAAAAGAAAAAACTGCAAATAATTCGAGGTCCGTTTTTTACCTCTAGGAGTGTTTTCTGGTCAAGTCCAATGGGGTGCCATGGCCAGGGTCCAAAGTCTATCCTTGGCACTCTCTTGGGACCTCCCTGCTCTGCTCCACTTCACCCCCTGTTCTGCCGCATACCCTTAGTGTTTTGCCTCCGTGTGTTGGAGTCAGACCAGGCACAATCCCGACAGTGTCTTCAGTGTTGTTCCCCGGAGGGCCATGGGTCAGTGAGGGATGTTGTGTCTCATAATGGAGCTGGCCATATGATTCATTGACACCTCTGAGGGGGGATATTGTCTTCAAGGTTTGGTGGGACAGAATATGCTCCATTCTCTCTTCCTTCCTCTTCATTTGTTCCCGTATGCTCTGATTAGACATGTCCCTCTCCCGGAACTGCACAGCTTCATTGCTGTCTTCTGAAGTAAATTCTTTTTTTTTTTGGGGGGGGGGCATCACTGCCCTCTGGTGGTGGGAGTAGGAGGCCCAGCCTTTGCTTCATGGAGCTGGAATCGAACCTCCATCCCAGTGGGCCGCAGTCCCGTGCACAACCACTACGCCACCGGGGCTCAGCCCCTCTGAAGTAAATTCTTATGGGGGAAGGGGCGACAATATCTTAATTTTAAATTCATTGGTTTATTTTGAGCAATTTCATAATATGCAAATCACATACTGTATATTTCAATAGTTCAATCACATTCATAAGAGTTGTACTAGCATCATCAATTAATTCCAAGGCATTTCTTCTTCCTTGTATTCATTGTTTTTTTATTCCTTGTACTCATTGTTGATCGCTCCTACCAACCTCCCCTGTTATGTGTCTTTGAGTCTACTGATTTGGTTTTTGTTTCTATAGTTTCATGTAATCTGGGTTTTATAGATATAGAGAATCACATGAAATCAAGAAAGAATACAAGCAAAAAAGCTCCATAACAATGGCACAGTGAAATAAGGAAAAATCTCAATCAATAACCAAGCAGGAAATATTAAAAACTAGGGCAATTTTACATTTTGTTAACAGAGAGATCAATGCTAACTAACTGCAATTATACTAATCCACCCTGCAATGTTCTCTGTGCAGTAACAAGGCCTTGCCCATCTCTGGTCCACAGTCACAGGGGATTCATTAGAGGCTTAATCTACATGGAGGAACCTGCAAATGGGTTTGGGGCTTTCACTACCATCCATAATCTCCTGAAGACAGACCAGTGTTTGGAATTTAAATTTTAATACTATCCCATTCCCTCCTCGGATTAGGGTTTTTTCTTTATAATTCTTGGAACTTAGATCCTGGTGTGATGCTTCTGTGTGAACTTAGCCTACTCCTCATTTAGATGACTGACTGCTTTAAGATAAGCCTTTAGGACTTCAAGAGGAAAAGACTGGACTTTCTGCTCCCATAGCAGTTAGCATCTCAGAAACCCACATAGGGCTGCTATGAGTCAGCATGGACCCAGTAGCAGTGAATTTGTTTTGTCTGTTTTGGGTTTTACGACCACAGATGCTGTACTTCCTGATAGCCGGGCACCAACTGCTTTCTTCACCACCCTTTGCTACAATACCTGTAATTGTTCCTAGATTGTGATTATGGTTGACAGCTAAAAATTAATTCATCCATCTATGGCTCATATATGTCCCTGGTTCACTTTAAAGATATCATTATTATTATATAATAGGATATAATTATCCCCGTGAGGCATATAGTAGTTCTATTGCTATTACCACTGATTTTGTTTCCAGTGGCATAGCATTTAAAACATTGTGGTTAAAAAGAAAGAATACATCTATAGGACAACTTTTTGGATGAAGATACATGGAATTTTTATTTGCACAGTTTCCCCATGTAAGTGACTGGATACTATTTACACTTCCAATGAGGGCTGGAGAGAAGGTAAACTTTTTAACTCATGCTCTTTCCCAAAGGCAAGGCGGGTATGAGAAGTGAGTTGCCCAAACAGATCTTGAACTATTTACAGCTTTTCTTTTTTTTTCTTCATTGCTTTTGTTTTTGTTGTTATTGCTGTTTTCTTTTTCTCTACCCTGTTTTTGTGCATATTATTATCTCTGCAGGTCTATCTAGATAAGATAGGTGGGATAGACAATCTGGAGAGAAAAAAATGGGACAGAAAGTTCCTTGGGGACATGGGAGAGGGGGATACAGTAGGGTGTGAGTGGGTGGGGGAAGAGTAGTGTTAACAAACCCAGGAACAAGGGAACTACAAATGATCCACAATCAGTGGAGAGGAGGGTATAAGAGCTGGGTAGGGTTTGATCAAGGGCAATGTAATCGAGAGGAATTACTGAAACCCAAATGAAGGCTGAGCATGATAGTAGGACAAGAGGAAAATAAAAGGAAGTAGAGGAAAGAACTAGGAGGCAAAGGGCATTTATAGAGGTCTAAATACAGGCATGTATATATTTATATATGATGATGGGGAAAGATCTATGTACATATATTTGCAGGTTTAGTATTAAGGTAGCAGATGGACATTGCCCCTTTATTTAAGTACTCCCTCAATGCAAGAACACTCTGCTCTACTAAACTGGCATTCCATGATACTTACCTTCCTGACATGATCATTGAAGACAAAGTGGGTGCATAAGTTAATGTGGTAAAGAAAGCTGACAGTGCCTGGCTATCAAAAGATAGAGCATCTGTGATCTTAAAGACTTGAAGGCAAGCTAGCAGCCATCTAGCTCAGAAGCAACAAAGCCTACACCAGCCTGCGTGGTCATGAGGTGTTGATGGGGTCAAGTAACAGGCATCAAAGAATAAAAAATCTTATCATTGTGAATGAGGGGAAGTGCGAAGTGGGGACCGAAAGTCCATTTGTAGGCAACTGGACATCCTCCTACAGAAAGGTCTTGCGGAGGAGAAGACCCAGTCAGGGTGCAATGTAGCAATGATGAAGCATACAACTTTCCTCTAGTTCTTTAATGCCTCCCCCCACCTCCACCCCATTATCATGATCCCAATTCTACCTAACAAATCTCGTTAGATCAGAGGAGTACACTAATATCAATAGGAACTGGAAATGGAATACAGGACAGATGATCCATTCAGGACCAGTGGTGATAGTGGTGATACCAGGAGGGTGTAGGTGGGGTAAAAAGGGGGAACTGATTACAAGGATCTACATATAACCCCCTTTCTGGGGCATGGACAATAGAAAATTGGATGAAGGGAGATGTTAGACAGTGTAAGACATGAAAAAATAATGATAATTTATAAATTATCAATGGTTCATGAGGTGGGGGAGGGAAAATGAGGAACTGATACCTCAAGTAGACAGCAAATGTTTTGGAAATGATGATGGCAAAAGTGTACAACTGTGCTTGACACAGAGGGTATGTATGGATTGTGATAAGAGTTGTACTAGCCCCCAATAAAATTATTTTTTTTAAAGTGAGTTGTCAGTTATTGGGACCTCTTAAGGCAAGAATTTTGACCTGAGCCCAGTAACATCCACATTGATACCCTTGGAGTAGTAGTCGTCTGCTTCTCCTCACATTGGGACATTTTAGCCTTAGACATATGGGAGTATTTCAGATATCCATCACTTTTTTTTTGTTTTTTTGGGCATCACTGCTCTCTGGTGGTGGGAGTAGAAGGCCCAGCCCCACTGCTGGAATTGAACCTCCGTCCCAGTGGGCCGCAGTCCCGCGCACAACCACTACGCCACCGGGGCTCAGCCCATATGGGAGTATTTCGGATTCTTTTATCTGCTGCTGGTGTGTTTAAGGTAAAATCCAGCTTGTTTAGTGGTAGTTTCTTATTGAATCCTTCTGGCAGATGTATAAGGGATGTGTGTACCACAAAAGGGCAGTGTAAAGATCTGGCTGTGTATAGTACACAGACTGGGTTGAATAGAAAGTGGGTCAAAATTGTTCAATTGAATACGTGATGCTGAGTTTCTTTCTTCCCTAAGAGGTATATTTATTTAATGTTCAACATTTTTCCCATTGGCTTGCTGCCTGCCAGTTTTACCCAGATCAAAACAAGCTGCTCCCCACCAGCCTGCCTCTTGACTTGGGTTTACAGTAAGGTTCACTAGTCATGCCTATAGGAGTGTTCATAAATTTTCAGTGACCATGAATTTGAGGTGACCATTAATTTGCGTGAACTATTGGGTCTTTTACCTCCCACCAAATCATGGGAACCAAGCCTAGTTGAAGTGAAGCCTCTCCGGTCAGAGTGTTTTTTAAGACGTCTAAGTAAGGGGGTGGTAGATGGGCCATAATCTCTCGGTAGGCATACCATCTTGTTGCCTGGGAAACTGGAATAGGAGATTAGCTGACCTGAGAGCAGAAGCTTGCTTTTGTTTTGGTGTTTACTTTTATAGGAGAGATCCTATACAAAGTCAGTCCTTTTGTGACTGACCAACTTCACCCAGCATAATGGTTTCCAGGTCCCTCTGTCATGAGATCTCCAGCTTTGTTTTCCTCACCAAGACCACATGAGGTGTTTCGTGGATGTTTTTTAGAGATGCGTAGTATTCCATTATGTGAATATACCAGAGTTTCTTTCTTTTTTTTGGCGGGGAGTGGGGCATCACTGTCTGGTGGTCATGGGCGCTACCCAGTGCTGCTCCTGAGAGCCGCTGCTGGATTTGAACCGCCAAGCCTGTGGGCCGCAGTCCCACACTTAACCACTTCCGCCACCAGGGCTCAGCCCTATACCAGAGTTTCTTTATCCAGTCTTCTACTGATGGGTATGACATAAATTTCTCTCAGGTATTGCAGATATCACATACATTTTTATCTCCGCAAAATTTATACATTAGGTGTGAGAATCTTTTCTCATTGATTCCTGCACTATTACTTTTCTTGGGGTTCTTCTTGAAATTCCCTGTTGCAAATTTTCATGGTGGCAGTCTAGCAGAGAGTTCTGAAATAGAACCTTAGAGTCCTGGTGTGCAGCTTGCCTCTTCACTGACTAGCTCTGTAATGTGGGTAAGTTACTTAAAAGCTCCATGTTTTTGGTTTAAAAAAGAAAAGGTAATAGTTCCTATCTTCAGAGTTGCTGCGAGAATCACATAAATCAATAAATGAAAGTTGCACGGAACAGTGTGGATGAGATGGGCTGGCACAGTGGCTGCAGCCCTGGGCTCCAATGTAAGAACCACTGTGAGGATGGTGGCCTTCTGTTCTGTTGTCGATAGGGTGACTGTGAGTCGGGGGACCAACCCCACAGCACATGACAGCAATAGCAACAACGACAACACTGTATTCTGGATGGTAGGCTTTCTTACAAAAGTTTGTCAGTGCCATGGTGGTGCTGAATAGTTTTTTTTTCTGTAAACAGAGTGGTAGGCCAAATAAATTTGGGAACCATGGTCTAGGAGCAGAGTAAACTATACAATATTTCACTGCTTTACAGGATGGCCTGCAGGAGGCCAGAGGGCATAGTGGTTATGCCTTGGGTTACTAATGCAAAGCCAGCAGCTTGAAGCCCCCAATCTCTCCTTGGATGAAAGGTGTGGCCTTATGCTGTCATAAAGAGTTACAGTCTTGGAAACTCACAGGGGCATTTCCATTCTGTCCTCCAGGGTCCTTATGAGTCAGCTTCAACTCAATGGCAGGGGGTTTGGTTTGGGTCTTGTAACAGGCTGGCCTGTAGGCACCTGATCATTGCCAGGAGGTAGAATATGTTTTGAAAGTACAAAGAACTGAACAAAAGCAACTACATTTTTATGATTAAGTATCTAAAAATATTTGTTCAAGAAAACTAAAATAGGAAAAGAAACATTTATTTTAGGAGAAAATTGCAAAATTATTTGCTAAAAAATAGCATTTTTGTGATAACAATTATTGGAAGGGTGGGATAAAAATTAAAATTTCATTTAGTTGATAGCTGCAAACCAACTTATTTCAGGAAAGGATGAATCCTTGGTTACTTCTGAGTATCAAAGTTTTCGTAGGCTTCTCTCCAGAACCCATTCAAGAGGCTCCTCTTTTCCCCTCTGAACAGATTATTGGTGTCAAAAAACTCTAAGCAAGGGTCAACTAGCATAGCACCGTCCCCCCGCACAAAGGGTAATGGAGTATTCATTTCATTAATTTACGTATCTCTTCTTCAGTCTCTTCGTCAGTCTCTATGGTAGTCACCGTTTCTTCCACATCTCCTAGTATCATATGTAAATGCTGATCATAGCATGCAATCTTCCTGGGAGCTCTCGATCATGCCGCAGTTTCCCATGAGTGTGCTCACCCAGGTCGAGCCGGATGAGACCCAGAGGCTCCTCTGCTGGGCCAGTAGTTTGTTGCTGGTCCACATCGTCCTCCATTTGTCAAATGCTGAACTTTGCCTCCTCTCCCGAGAAACCCTCACATCTGGCTGGCGGCATGGCCCCAAGATCTCTAAAACTATTTTTATGGCAGAATTTATAATGTTCAATGACAGCTTAAGCTATTTTCAAGCTCTTGGAAAATAATGAACAAAACATCTAAGCTTTCCTGAATACCATGTCTGAACTATCAGCTGATAGACACTGCATTTAGCGCAAATAATACCTTTCAAACAAGCAAACCCCAAACCACTGCTGTCTCTCATCTATTCCAACATATAGGGACCATATGGTAGAGTAGAACTGCCCCATAGGTTTCCAGGGCTAAAAATCTTTATGGAAATAGACTGCTACATCTTTCTCCCCTTGACCCAGTGACCTTTGGTTAGCTTACTGAACACTTGAACTATGGGTTTCATTTATGTAGAAGTTCACGCAAATAGATGTTTACCCAGATCATAAAAGCCAGAGCTCATTGCATTATCCAGTTTGTGACAGCATAGCTGGTGCAAATGAAAAAGAGACCTCAAATTCAAATATATCTTATTCCTAAAACTTTCTGCCACTGAGTCAATTCCAACTAACATTGATGCTATAAGACAGATTACAACTCTCTGGGTTTCTGAGATGGTAACTATTTACTGGAGGAGTGTGGCAGTCATGTGCTTATGTTAATTTTATGATTGAGATGTAGGGGTGGAGTCTAGCCTGTTAATCTGGAGATAGCCCTTGACTAGCCAATGAGGCCTCTATGTGGGCATGGCTTTCTCCTGAGACTTCTGGGAAATCTCACGATATTTCCCTCATGAAGATGAGAAGCTATCTTCCCCAGTTGTTGGGAGTTAGTCTCAGAGATGATGAATCATGGGAAAGACAAGATGGCAGCATCTGAGAAGCTGGAGGAGCGGGAGGAGAGGCCACATGGCTTGGCCCTGATGGAGCCAGACCTCTGAAGCTGAAACAGGGCATGCTGTTGATGGACTCTGAGCCCTGGAAGCGAGGAGTCATGGGGAGACCCCTGCCAGCACTGGAATTTGCACCCACTGACCTGTGACTTCGTGAGTCAGAAGGAAACTTTATAGACTGATTTCAGGCATATGGGTTATTACCAGGCTTATGACTTTGAACTAAACTGGGCTGGGATGCCTTCTCTGTATCACGTTCCTTTTGTATATAAACCCTTTCCTTATATTGATATGTGTGTCCTTGAATTTGTTCCTCTAGTCTACCCAGACTAACACATTATGGTACTTTAGGAGTGGGGTACTAGAGGAACAAATCATAAAGATGCAAAGTAGATGTATGTTTGACTTATGCCTTGTGGTATTGTAACTTCTTTGGCTAGCCAGAAGTCAGATATGTCCTAGCAGTTTACTGAGTTATTTTCTGGAAGCAGTATGGAAGATTGAAGTTTTGATTATTTTGTTTGCATGCGGTCTTTGGTTGTTCCTATATAAAATGTGTACTGTTAATATATATCTTGAGCTCAGGGGTGGGGGCTGCCATTTGAGTGTCTTGGAGCCTGTTCTGTTCGAGGACAATGGTTAAGAATGCCTGACCCTAAGCAGGGATCAGTTTTGATGCCTTCAGAGACCTAATTCAATGTTTTTGTGTAAACAGTAGCTTAGATAAGCATATAGATAAGCTTAATAAGTATTGACCTTGACTGTTTTAAGAATTAAATTTGATTTCTGGCTATGCTGTTTATACTGATTTCTTATGTCTATTATTGTAAATATAAGGATGCATAGAAATGTTTATTGGGAAGTATGGAAAGAGTTTGCAAATCCAATTACCTCAAGTCAAGCATTGACCTCTAGAGGGTTTAGGACTTAGCATCAAAGACATCTCTGAAGAGATTAACCCCACCTTGTGCTTAAATGGGGTTAGGCCACACCTGGAAAGACTTCTCTGAAGAAAGTAACCCCACTCCTGGTACCATAATGTGTTAGTCCAGGTAGACTAGAGGAACAAATACAAGGACATGCATATCAATATAAGGAAAGGGTTTATATACAAAAAGAATGTGACATTGAGAAGGCAGCCCAGTCCAGTTCAAAGTCATAAGCGGGATATTAACCTATATGCCTGAAATCAGTCTATAAAGTTTCCTTCTGACTCACGAAGTCACAGGTCAGTGGGTGCAAATTCCGGCACTGGCAGGGGTCTCCCCATGACTCCTCGCTTCCAGGGCTCAGGATCCATCAACAGCATGCCCGTTTCAGCTTCAGTGGTCTGGCTCCATCAGGGCCAAGCCATGTGGCCTCTCCTCCGACTCCTCCAGCTTCTCAGACGCTGCCATCTTGTCTTTTCCATGATTCATCGTCTCTGAGACTAACTCCCAACAACTGGAGGAGATAGCTTCTCATCTTCATGAGAGAAATATTGCAAGATTTCCCAGAAGTCTCAGGAGAAAGCCATGCCCACATAAAGGCCTCATTGGCTAGTCAATGGCTATCTCCAGATTAACAGGCTAGACTCCACCCCTACATTTCAATCATAAAATTAACATAAGCACATGACTGCCACAAGGAGGAAAACCTCCTATTTCTCCCAAGAAGCATCTGGTTGTTTCGAACTCCACCATGCCACCAGGGCTCTTCAAGTCTGTTCTTGAAATACGCTCAGGGCTGAGCCCTGGTGGCATAGGGGTTATGTGTGGGACTGTGGCCCACTGGGTTGATGGTTCAAATCCAGCAGCAGCTCTCCAGGAGCAAGGCTGGGCTTCCTACTCCCACCAGAGGGCAGTGATGCCCCCTCCCAAAGACATATGCTCAACATTCAGGTGGCATACACTCAGGGTCATATTTTGACTCTTATGAATTTGTGGTATTTCTTTTCAGTTTCAAACTGAACCTATATATAAGCAGCTGAAGGTCTGTTCCACAGTAAGCCCCTGGCCTCATTTTACTTGCTGATACTGGGCTTCTTCATTGCCTTTTCCCACAGATATAGACTATTTGATTTCTGTGTATTCCATCTGGAGTAATCATTGTGTCCGTGTGTGTATTTGTTATTTTAAAAAATCTACCTGTGGGGCAGAGCCCCGGTGGCGTAAGTGGTTGAGTGCGGAACTGCAGCCTGTGGGCTTGGCGGTTCAAGTCCAGCAGCGGCTGGGTAGCACCCACGACTACCAGAGGCAGTGATGCCCACCAAAAAAAAAAAATTTTTTTTTTAAATCTACTTGTGATGAAGAAGTTGTTAGTCTTGCAAGATCCTATCTTGAGCTCTCCAGCTTTGTTTTGATCACTTAGGCCACATTTCCTAATAGTATTTCTTCCTCTTTGTTTCCAACTTTTACATTCCAATCGTCAATAATTCTCAGTGTATCTTGAGTGCAAGCTCAATCAATTTCACACTGAAGACATTCATAGATTTCTTCAATTTCTGCATCAGTAGTTTTAATAGGAGATACATACATTTGAATAACAGTTGGATTTCCTTTTATTCAGACAGATATTATCCTATCACAGACAGCATTGTAATTAAATAGATTTGAAATGTCCTTTTTGATGTTGATGATTAGTGTGACTCCATTCCTTTTGAATCTGAAATTCTTGGCATAGTAAACCATATAATTTTCCGATTCAAAATGAACAAGTTTCGGCAGAGCTTCTAAACTAAGAACAGGCTAGACTGCACATTTTGGAGGAATTATTGTTGTTAAATGCTACTGAGTTGGTTCCAATTCATGGTGACCTTCACGCACAACAAAACTTGACACTGCCTGGTCCTGCGCCACCCTCAGAATTCTCCTTATGCCTGAGCCCCTTGGTGAAGGCACTAAATAAATCTCACTGGAGGCCTCCCTCTTTTTTGGTGCCCCTCCACTTTACTAAGCATGATGCCCTTCTCCAGGGATTGGTCTCTCCTATATGAAATCTTGCCATACTTGCCTCTAAGGTAAGGTGACAAGACATCCCGTGATGTTTTAAAACTAAAATAAATACATTACAATACTATTTTTGCATTCTGTGAAAATTTTTGTTGCTCCATATAGACCAAATTTTTAATCAAGAACCCCCACCCCCAGTCAGTGGTTTCCCGCTTAAAATCTGGTCACTTTACTCTAAGGAAAAATCTGGACATACTTCTTCTAAGAGGAATTAGCCACTGAACACCCTATGGATAGGTGTGAGGCCTTAACAGATCTTGAGAACTTACTGAATAGCACCAGAACACTGTCAGCGAGAGGCCTGAAGACAAGCCCCCTCCTGTCAGAAGGCACTCACAGTGTGACTGAGCAAGAGCTGCCTTCTCAAAAGAGTCGCTGCTAATGACATGGATGGAGGAAAGCCTCGGGGTTCTTCATTTGCTGATGGGCACAACTCTGAACGGGAATAAATAACTGCAAACATCTGCTCAAAATTTGGACTTCAGATGCACGATGTATGAACCTTGGAAAACCAAAAGCCATCAAAAATGCAATGTATTCAGATCAATAATAAGCTGAAATGAACTGGTATTGGCCATTCTGAATCAGAAAATCATGTGTTCTACTATGCTAGGACTGACAGACTGGGAATGGCACTGCATTACTTTTGTGAGCCTAGTACCCCAACTTCTATCAAGGGCATGCCCGGCCAAGCCCCTGGGGGTGAGATGACCCTTCCCAGGGCTGGCCCTCTCCGACTCACTGCCATGCTGACTCCTCTCAGCCCTGTGAAACAGAGAGCTCTGGCCCGGGGATTTCCGAGACTGCAGCACTTTATGGGAGTAGAAAGCACGTCTTTCTCTTGATGAGCAGCTGCTGGTTTCAAACTGCTGACTCCATGGTTAGCAACCCAAAGCGTAACCTACTATGCCTTCGGGGCTCCTTCTGGGCTGACTGTCAGAGAGGTAGTAATTCACTTTCAAGAACACTGTTTTGTTTTTGTTTAATCATTTTCTTGGGAGCTCATATAACTCTTACCACCATCCATCCATCGGGTCAAGCACATCAATATATTTGTTGCATCATTGTTTTCAAAACATTTTCTTTCTACTTGAGCCCTTGGTATCAGCTCTTCTTCTCCCCCTCCCCTCTTTTCCTCCCCCATCCTCCTTCCCTCATGAGCCCTTGATAATTTATAAATTGTTCTTCTTTCACCTTTTGTATTGACCAATGTCTCCCTTCACCCCCCCTTTTCTGTTGTCTGTCCCCTTGGGACGGGGGTCTATATAGATCACTGTGATCAGTTCCCTTTCTCGCCCCATCTTCCCTTTATCCTCCTGGTGTCCACTACTTTCATTATTGGTCCTGAGGGCTTTATCTGTGTTGGGTTCCCTGTGTTTCCAGCTCTTATCTGTACCAGTGGACATGGGCTGGTCTAGACGGATTTGTAAGGTAGAATTGGGATCATAATAGTGGGGAGAGGAGCATTAAAGAACAAGAGGAAAGTTGTATGTTTCATCAATGCTACACGGCATCCTGACTGGCGCGTCTCTTCCTTGTGACCCTCATGTAAGGGGATTCCAATTGTCTACGGGTGGACTTTAGGTCTCCACTCTGCATTCCTCATTCACATTGATAGGATTTTTGTTCTGGGTTTTTGATGCCTGATACCTGATCCCCTCAATACCTCATAATCACACAGACTGGAACAAGCACTCTGTTTCTGTCTGAGGTCAACTATGTTTGCATTATAGTCCAAGTGTCCAAAAGAACTCAATGGAAGTTGAATTTCTGTTGAGACCCAAAGTGGGCTAAGAGTTTCCACTATAAACTAGCTTTCTACAAAGCCTGTGCTCAGATGTTAACCTCTATCACATGAGTTAGCTACTGTGTTGGTCTGCTACAGTCAGATTTTCTTTTTTTTAATGCAAAATCACTAGAAACAGCTCTTAAAGAAAGAAACAAATCTTCCTCAAGTTCAAAGTGTTTTTTAGAAAGTAAGTTGGCTTTCAACTTGGCATTTTAACATAATGATCATTTTCCACACAAAGAGGAATTTTGAAAAGCCAAGCACCTTAATTAAGACGACAAGCCGCCGTCGTGAAAACTGACGTCAGATTTGTTGCCTCCTTTTGGACTCGGGTTCTATCTGTAGCTCCCCCAGGGAGCAGGGAGTTCCACCCTCATCGCCTGTGCACGGTGCCCCTGGGAAGCAACATGGAAAGAGATCACGTTCCTTTGGGGCTGCGCACTGTGACTGTGGCCCCAGGCTTCTTTCCCGTGAGCCACGCTGGTGGAATTTGTGGTCGCTTGGTAGCTTGCATGCTGGTGTGATAAAGTACGAAACATGGGATTTCCTCATGGCTTGTATTATTAGCCCTGATCCTCATTTCTGATTATGCAATGAGTCACGTGCTTGCCTGCCCAAGCCTGGTGCTCTAAGGGTAGAGACCAACCAAACAAATAAAGACCCATCAGAACGTGAGATCTGTTGTGTCATGACATCTGTGCCAACTCCTCACAGCAACCCTCCAGAGGAGAGCAGGACTGTCCCATGGGCTCTCCAACATTGACACCACCCGCCCCACCTTCCTCCTGGGGAGTCGCCTCCTCCTGCCGGGGGGACAGCGGCTGAGCATTGCAATCAATGCACCGCCACAGCACAGATAGCTCCCCATGAGTTTAGTCCTCAATGCTTCACCCAGCTTAAAAGCCATCCACGGTGCGGAACTTGAGCCCAGAAAAAGCAACATCTACTCTGCCCACAGTGTGATGCACTGACTAACTGCGTTTCTGTTTCGTGGTTATTTTAGGAGTTTGACCAAGATGAAGATGGCAATCACTCCACATCAGTTAGTGACGGCGACTCCAGTGGGGATGCCCGAGACTGGCAGCCTAGCACAGGAGGTACTGGGTTTCTATCTTTGACCTGTCGACAGAGATTACATTGATTTTCTTACAGCCCATTGAAGGCAAATCTTCTGTGTACAGAACACTGAGAACACAGAAACACATTAAAAAAAAGGAAAACCACTCACAATCCTGCTCCTTGGCCCATTTCGGAGTATGTGAGTCTTTACAACGTGGCTTGTCTCTGTTCCTGCCCGAGCTCTTTAATGGACCTCCCTCTAGTTCAGTCAGTCTTTTGACTGTCTTGAAGAATCTCCCCTCCCCTCCAGAAATCCTTTCTGCCAACAAGGATGTCTCTAGCAGCTGTTTTCTCTCAGCCCTGCCCTTGGAGGAGACCTGAAATGGAAGGAAAGTGAGTTAGACTCTTGAGTCTATTACTTTAATGACCATAACTCTGGAATTTTCCAGACCAACATCCATTTTCAACTTATCTTTTCATACCCACACATGACCTCTTATTTAATAGACCATTTGTAGAGTCTTCAGAAAACATTCACCACAGCTATCACATTTGTCTTTTACCTGTTTATCTACAAACTTCTGAAATTAAATATTCGTTTGAAACAGTCCAATTTATCTCTGGTAACTTTCTGCCTTCTATGTCCACCATTTCAGGAAGCCGCCTGCCCTCTTGTGTGCCCATCTCTGAACCTGCAGGTCGCCCTCTGCCTTCGGTTGTCTTGTATGATGCTGCCCTCTCCTGGGAAGCCTCTTCCTTGTTCAAATGCAGCCTCTCCTGCACAGTGTCGTTACAGTAAAAATAACTACTTACTATTAACACTATTAGCCCTGAAGGCAGCTGATTAAAAGAGACAAATCCTGCCCCCTTCAACAGTCTGGTCAGCTTGCTTTTCAAAATTGTCAAATCTGATAGCCTCGATGTCCCCGTCGGGCCCGAGCCCTTCCTGAGAGGATGCTTGTTTGTTCTACCTCACTCGGATGTGGCTTGTGTTTGAATGCCCTAAAAAGTTATTATTTCAGAGATAATTTGTAACATTTTCACACAGGATCCACAACAGTTATACAGCATCTCTCCTAAGCTCTTGGCATTTTTAGGCTTTAATAATTTGGATTACAATGATTTTTCTGGTGAATTTTCTTACTGGTTGAGTGAAGTTGCTATTTTCAGTCATTAGTTCTGAGATAAAAATGATTTGAGCATTGTGGTACATTGTATTCATCTGCAGTATCAATAACTCTCTAAATACCATTTGCATCTTGTTTCTAACATGTTATTGTTTAGAAAACTTACCACTGTTTAGAAAACGTTGCCACTGGTGGCCTCAAGGTCAGCAGTTCAAAACCCCCACCTGCTCTCCAAGAGGAGCATGAAGTTTTTTACTCTAGCAAGTTTCAGTCTGAGGAACTCACAGGCCCCTCTACTCTGTTCCATAGGGGTCAGACTCCACTATAACAGTGAGTTTTTGAGTAAAGTAATTAAACCTTGTGGCAGTAGCATGTTGTTAACCTGTATTTATTTGCCCATCACATCATTGAATCAAAAGAAGCATCACTGATAATAAATATAGACTCCACGATGTTTGTTTCAAAATGGATAAAGTAACATTCGTACTCCCCCCTCCAAAAACCTCCTCATTCCTTGAGAGGAAGTGAGACTTGTCTCATGCATGGTGGCTATGTTATCAGGAGGGACTGATTCCTGTAGAAGGACGTAATGCCTGCTCATGGGGAAGATGAGATATGCAAACTAGGAAAATATCAAAAGGTAGAGAGAGCATCAATATATTTTAAACCTGGGTTCCCATAACCTACAGAAATATACCCATCAGTTTGAAGAGGACAAACGGAAAATCAAGGAAACCAAGCCTTTCTGGAGAAAATATTTTTTCTTCATTGAATTGGAGGATGGGCTGCATTTAAATTCTTCATTTTAATAATGAATTTAGCATTAGGCTCATATTACTGGTCATTTTCCAACTTCTTGAGAATTTCATTTTCACCTCCTCTGTGGAAGAAATGACATTTCTGGCTATGTTTCTGTATCATTTTTTATGTCCTCTCTCACATAATGCTTTCTGGCAGGGCTAATTCCCAGCATCTTCTGTAGAAAAATGCATTCAGACAAGAACAAGTGTTTCATTTTGACATTCGATAATGTGTCATCTTTGCCTGCTTTAGCCTTCTGTCCCCTTCAGAGGCCCCACCCACTGCTCCACCATCACCTACTGTGTGCAGGACAGAACATGTGCATGTGCCCGGTGGATGGCAGGGCACTCTGTCGACTGTTTTTTCCCCCACATAGAACCAATAATTAGAACAGCAGCCATTGCCTTTCAACAAGTTCTAAAGAAGGAGGATTTTTTTTTTTTTAAATACATGCTCAGGGCTGAGCCCGGGTGGCGTAAGTGTCTGCGGGCTTGGCCGTTCAAATCCAGCGGAGGCTCTCAGGAGCGGCACTGGGTAGCGCTCATGACCACCAGAGGCAGTGATGCCCCCCCCCCCCAAACAAAACAAAACAAATACATGCTCATTGCATCATGTTCTTTGGTTTAAAAAGAAAAAAATATTAGCAGACTTTTTTTTTTTTTTTTTTTGGTTTTTGGGGCATCACTGCCCTCCGGTGGTGGGAGTAGGAGGCCCAGCCCCACTGCTGGAATGGAACCTCTGTCCCAGTGGGCCGCAGTCCCACGCACAACCACTACGCCACCGGGGCTCAGCCCCTAGCAGACTTTTAAAAACATGAAATTTGCTTGAAAAACGGTTTATTGATTCCAACAACTGTAAACATGTGGCCCTTCTGAAGACTGTGTCCATGTGAACACTGCCCCTCAGCTTTTTTTTTCTTCAATGATTTTATTGGAAGTTCTTCCAGCTCTTATAACATTCAATACATCATTTGTATCAAGCATATTTGTACACATGTTGCCATCTTCATTTCCAAATATTTTCTACTTGAGCCCTTGGTAGAAGCTCCTCTTTCCCCCCTCCTTTTTCTTTTTATAAATCACTTTACTGGGGGCTCATACAACTCCCATCACGATCAATAATACATCAATTGTATGCAGACCACATTTGCACACTTGTTGCCATCATCACTCTCAAAATATCTTCCCTCCACTTAGATCCCCAGTACCAGCTCCCCATATTTCTCCTCCCTCCTCCTCCCCCGCCCCCATGAACCCTTAATAATTTACAAATTGTTATTATTTTTTCATATTGTACACTGTCCGATGTGTTCCTTCACTCACTTCCCTGTTGTCTGTACTCCAGAGAGGAGGTTATAAGTAGATCCCTGCAATTGATCCCCCTTTCAGCTCCACATTTCCAGTATCACCACTCCCACTGTTAGTCCTGAGGGATCCTCTATCCTAAGTTCCCCATGCTTCCGACTCCAGTGTACATCCCTGGTCTAGCTGGATCTGTCTGGTAGAATTGGGATCATGATAGTGGGTGGGAGGAAGCTTTTGAGAACCAGAGGAAAGTTGCATATTTCGTTGTTACTACGCTGTACCTTGACTGGCTCATCTCCCCCCGGCAACCCCTCTGTAAGAGGATGTCACTTCACCTATTGATGGGCTTTGGGTCCCCAATCTGTACTCCCCTCACTTATAAGGATATAATTTTTAGTTCTTTGATGCCTGGTACCAGATCCCTTTGACACCTCGTGTTCACACAGGCTGGTGTGCTTCTTCCATCACACTTAGTCTCTAACACCATGAACATACCTAGTCTTCACAGGGATGTGCATGATAATTGTTCCTTACACAAGCATGTCAGCCAGGTGTTGATACTCAGGGATGATGACAGAAGTGCCATGGAAGACATCTCTTTTCTGTTCAGACCAAACAGCGGCTTCGAGTTTGTTGCACAAACTCACAGGGATCTATTTATTCAACTCGGTTGACCTCTAGGTTTTTCCAGCTCCATAAGTTCAAACCTCTCATTTTATGCCACATAAATAGTGCTCATTGATTGGCTTTCTGAAAAAGAAAAAGATCATTTCCAGGGAACTTTGCTTTTAGACAAGCCTTCCTTGCTGCTTTGTAATATTGAAAAGCATACAATCAAATTGTCTTGTTTTAAAAGCATCAGGAAAATAAAAATGAGGTGCATCTTCATGACACCTCAAGGATAGAATTTAGATGACCGAAACAAAATAGAAGCACTACTATTATTGTATTATTGCAAATAATCTTTTTCCTTTTTAAAATATTCATTTATTTATGTGCACTATGCTCACAAATGACACCGATTTTAAAAGTGAATCATCAAAATCATTCCACTATGCTGGTTCCTGTATATTTGACCAGTAGTCCAAGTCTTTAAAATATAATAAAACCTAGCAATTGAGACAACGATGAGAACTACTATGAAGAAACTATTTCAAGGTCACTTGGAAGTGACTGTGGAGGGCTTAGACTGGAAGCTCCCTGGTTTACCTTATCCTTAGCCTCTATCGTGAGCCTCTCGACGCTACTTCTCTAGTGTTCAGCCACTGCAGCTTATCAAGCCTGCTGCTCCTGCCGGCAGCTGCAGACTGAACCAGTGGCTCTGACCAATAGGTGGCTAGGAACAAGGGCGGGGCCAGGCATGATGTCCTCGTGGAAGGGGTTGCTTCCGTGTTCCCACGCCCCTTCCTGGGCTCTGGTTCTAGCGCCTATCTCCCTGAGCCCTTGCTCTCTGATTTGTCTTCTCTCAGAGCAGCCCGGGCGGCACAGCGGGGTCCGGAGCTGCTAGCTGCAGTCAGAGCTGGACACCACCAGGGACTCCCCGGAGGAGGCTGAGGCTTCCCACTCCAACGCAGACTTACCCTCTTGGAAAGCCACAGGACAATTCTAGTCTGTCCTATCATTTCTCCAGGAGTCAAAGGCAACTGGGTGGAAGGGGGTTTAGGTTGATTGACTAGGAGCACGGTAGGCAGTGGTGTACTAGTTGGAGAAGTCTCACCTTCTGTGGCGAAGACTGGGGTTTGCTTTCTGGTCCATACACGGAAAGTGCAAACACCATCCATTTGTCAGTGGCGGGTTGCGTGCTACTCTCATGCTTAGTTCAGCAGAGTTTTCAGATTAAGACTGCGGGAAACTAAAGCAGGAGCTGATTGCAAGGGCTCCATGGAAAGTAAATGCCTAGAAAAGAATGATGGAATATATGTACTAATATGTCGGATACAACTGATGTATGGTCTGTAACAAGAGTCGTAAGAGCCTCCAATAGAATGGAGGGGGGAAAGGACTATTGGGTACTTACTTCCAAAATCCGACCAATGAAAACTCAAAGAATGCAATCCCTAGCCGGTGACCGGGTGATGCAGGGCTGTGGAGCGCACAGTTCTTGCACAGGGGTCTCGGCCCGTGACCACAGCTGTAGGACCACAGTAGCTTCTTGCTTATTTCTCCTTCACACAAAACTTTGAGTGTGTCATTTACTTTAATAAAAGTTTATTGAATGACAAAAAAAAAAAAAGAATGGATGAACAAACCATAGAGGACAAACAATTTTAGAGCAGTTCCCAGTGTTTTATAGAAATCTGTTTACTGTGTTATTTGGTGAGCAAAACAAAAAAGCGATTCTATAAGTTGGAATTTTCTGTCTTCAGGGGGGCAGGGTATGTCGGGAACCAATCCACAGCATCAGGCAGGAGATGACCACAATGAGAAAGAAGCATGAGCTAGTCCCTGTGCACCACGTAAATGATCTCATTTACTCCTCCAACAGCCCTGTGACATGAGTGTTGTCAATACCTCCTAACAGAACCAGATCATGTTTTCCCATCAGGAGATGACTCTGCTCATCTTGACTTTATCTTAAATCTGCAAAGATTTATTACATAGATAATTGACTCAAACATTTATTTATTAGTCTATATGAAGCTAAGTCAAAGGTATTAGTAAAAATTTCTAGAAACCTTTATTAAACAAAAATATCAAAATGTGAAGATGCTGTCTCATCACAGTCTCCACCTAGGTCTCTATACTCCAGAAGGTGGGGTTCCATCTCTCCCACTGTTCCATGACGAATTCTTACACCAAATCAAATGGTAGTTTTGGCATCCATCCTCAAGTGACTCAAAGTATGGACTTTTTTTGGTTTGGTTTTTAGTTCTTTGAGTTTAAAGGAACACAATATACCTAGAGGGGCAAGATCAGAACCATGCAGTTGATGAGGTCACGGTTTTCAACGAAATTCTCATAACACAGCCCTTGCTGCCCTCACAGAAGGAGCAGGTGCAGTGTTGTGATGGGGAAAATCCCTCAGCATACGTTTCCTCACCAAGGCTACCCCTGGTTGTAGTGGGTGCAGTTGTCTAGAGAAACAACTCCAGTACCACTCATCTGTGCATAAGAAAGAGTTTTATATCAAGATGTGATTAGACCTCAAGAAGGCAGCCCAGAGCAGTCCAACTCAAGTCCACAAATCCCATACTCTTCCATCTATCCCTCTTCAGACTCACACAGGTGCATGTTGGTGACGCAGAACGGTGAACAGGGAAGCAAGGAGATCATAGGCCAGTGTGTGCAAAGTTGAGTGAATCCAAAGTTGGTGGAAACATGATGGGGCACCAACAACTTTCAGGGTCGGCTGTAGACTCCCAGTAGACAGGAAATCCAAGTTGGAGAGGGAGAAAGGAAGAGAGGGAGAGAGGAAGAGGGAGAGGGAGAGAGAGAGAGAGAGAGAGAGAGAGAGAGAGAGAGAGAGAGAGAGATTACCTGAATACATATAAAGACCACAACCCCAATGAGACAGGATATCCAGGCTGTGGTGACCTGATTGACTGATTGAATTCCACCACTACATTTTCATAAGTCTTCAAGTTGACATAAAGTCACTTAACCAGTGACATAACCTCACGGGTTGATGTCCATTTTGTAATAATTAAGAACAGAGTAAGCAAATAATTTTTTAAATACTTGTCCTTTTTATCATTGAATTCATTACTTTCTCCCTTTATCTTATATTTCTGTGTGTTTCTCTAGGTTTTGAGATTATTGTTACTTTTCCAAGTGATGTCAGTCACCCCCAAGAAAAAAGTCAAGAAGGTCCAGAAGAAAACAAGTAATGAATATTCTTTGAAGTGTTGGAGTGGAATTTTAGTTTTGATAATTAAGTGATTTTAAATATTAATGATGATATTGTGTGGAAGCCTACATTTTTAGCAGTTTAGGCCAAAATAATGCTCATGAACAGAGGTTACAATAAATCTTATTGTGGCAGGAACCACATTTGTAGGCATGATGGACCAATGATTTCTATGACATTGATTCATGGTAGCACAAACACAGCCATGGGTATTATACTAACAAATGAGCAGACTATGTTCCAATAAAATTTTGCTTGAGGTGGCCAGTAGGCCCAGAGTGTCCTGTCTTTTTCTAGATCAGCAGCTGTCCACAATGTGTTTTTGTGGCTTTCTGGTGCCAGCTCACAATAGAATCAACCCAGAGCATTGAGGGAATCATTTAGAAATTTTAACCATTTTAGCAAGGTGCTTATATATGTATTTTTCGTTTTGTTTTGTTTTGGGGGCATCACTGCCCTCCGGTGGTGGGAGTAGGAGGCCCAGGCTTGCTGCTGGATTTGAACCTCTGTCCTAGTGGGCCGCAGTCCCGCGCACAACCACTACGCCACCGGGGCTCAGCTCCCTTAGAGCTTTTATATTTTTGAGCTGAGATTTTGGTGCATATTTTTGTTTCTTGTCTGACATGTTAGAGTGAAATGTAAAACTACAATATTTGACAAAAGAAGTCATCCACCTTAGACTGGGCATTTTAAAAACAAGCATTCCATCAGAGATTGTCGGGTGTTTGGAGATCCTTCATCAATTAGATATTACTGTTGTTATCGTGTGTCTTACACTGTCTGTTGTCTATCTTCACCCACATTTCTGCTATTTGTCCCCCTGGGAAGTGGGGTATATATTCAACCTTGTGATGAGTTCCCCCTCTCCCCCCCCCCCCCCCCCCGCCGCCCCCGCCACCATCCCTTTACCCTCATGATATCACTACTCCCACTACTGTTCCGGAGGGTTTTATCTGTCCCGAATGGCATGTGTGGAAAGCTCTTATCTATATCAATGTGTTTTCTCCCGTCTAGCCCAATTTGTAAGGTAGAACTGGGTCTTGGTAGTGGGGGGAGGGAGAAGGGAGGTGGCAGCTAGTTCAGCATTCAGGAGCTAGAGGAATGGTGTGTGTTCTGTTAGTAGAGCAAGTTTTTAATTAGATCCTTCTCCACCCTCTTAGTCACACAACCTCAGCTCATCAAGAAAGGACCAGAGCACATTATGTTTCTCTCTCAAATGAAATTAAGTCGGTGGAGCTGAGGACAACCACGCTGGCCAAGCAGTCTTTCCTTATGACGAAAGAGGAACATTCCCAGGAGCTCTGGGATGTGAACTTGGACTTTCTGGTGCCAAGACCTTGTTTAGAGCCAAACATTTCCAAGTCTATAACCAGAGAAGATGCTTCTCACGTTATAAGGGGGCAGCAGAGAAAATCTGAAGGTAAGCAGAACAGTGATTCTTTCCATCAATAAATACTTACTGAATGCTTGCTATGTTCCCAGCATTTATGTTACTAAATGCTGAAGACACAGAAATGGACAAGCCAAAACTGTTTGGAGTTTTTTGTATGTTTGTTTGTTTTTTCCCCATAAAAGGTTAGTTCTAGGAAGAAACACACCAGGCTATGCGATCACAAAGTGTCAATGGGCTCAGATATCAGGCATCAAAGGACAAAAAATCATCATTGTGAATGAGGGGGAGGATGGAGTGGAGGCCCAAAGTCCATCTGTAGGCAACTGGACATCCCCTTACAGAAGGGTCTCGAGGAGGAGATGAGCCAGTGTAGCACGATGAAACATACTTTTCTCCGATTCTTTAATGCTTCCCACCCCCCACTATCATGATCCCATTTCTACCTTACAAATCCAGGTAGAACAGTAGATGTACACCAGTACAGATAAGAGCTAGAAACACAAGGAATCCAGGACAGATAAACTCCTCAGGGCCAATCGTGCAAGTAGAGATACCAGGAGGGTAAGGGGGAGGAAGGAGAAACTGATCATAATGTATCCCTCCCTGGGGGACAGACAATAGAAAAGGGGGTGAAGGGAGACATCAGACAGTGTAAGACATGGCAAAATAATAATAATTTATAAATTATCAAGGGTTCATGAAGGAGGGTGAGAAAAGGAGGGGGAAAATGAGGAGCTGATACCAAGGACTCAAGTAGAAAGAAAATATCTTGAAAATGATGATGGCAACAAACATACAAATGTGCTTGACACAATGGATGTGATGAGAGTTGTATGAGACCTCAATAAAATGATTTTTTAAAAAAGGTTAGGAAAAAAAAAGGTTAGTTCTAGGATTTCATAAATGGATTTGCATGACACTCTATCTTTATGCAAGTAAAACTACATTTTTTGTTTATTTGTTTTTCTTCTTTCAAGCACACAACCCTCTCCATTGGGTTATTTTCTTGAGCAAACCAAATTTTTTTACAAACTCTTTATAGGAGTGTGTTATAGGCAAGTTTATCGTGCCAATCTGGCTAACAGGAACACGTGGGTTTAATCAGGTCACAGTTCGACTGAGGGCAAGGAGATAATGGCTGGGCTCATTCTCTCTGTCTCTGGCTTTAGCTCGTCCTCTGCCCCACCTTGTGCGTTACATTATCTGTGGGACAGCCAACCCATGGTTTGTGTTGCTAGAGTTTCAGGTTCTTTGAGACCTGCTTTGCCACACTGCTGGAGGCCATATCACTTGAGCTTCAGGCTGCCAGATCCTGTCGTAGGCATTGCTTGAGTTCCATATCCCCTCTGGGTCTGCTTTGCTAATCTCCTGAGCTGTTGACTATTGGTGACCTGAAGTGCTGATTGCTGCCCGTGGGAAAACTCATCTGTCTGCTTTCTTGACTTTGGATCCAGCAGCCCTTGTGAGCAGAAGGACTTCCAGTATACTAACTGTTCCATGGACGTGAGCTGACTTGAGCCCTCTGTACTGTTCTGTGGACTAGCTAGCTGTTATATTCCTTCATGCTGTATAAATCTATCTTCTGTTACATGCACATATAATCATAAGTGTTCTGGTTTTGCTTCTCTAGATAACCCTACCTAACACAGAGTGGAAAGGAGCCACTGGTAGTTTCGAACTGCTGACCCTGTGGTTACAGCCCAATTTGTAACCATGATGCCTCCAGGGTTCCTGAAGAAGTCATAATTAAACTATGAAATAAGTAGACCTATTGGTGTAGCACGTTGCTGCTAACCACAAGGCCAGCTGTTTGAACCTGCTAGCTACTCCTGGGAAAAAGATGAGGCTTTCTATTCCTGAAAAGATATGAGGTAGATACCACCCCACCCCCCAAAATGGAAAAAAGCTCTGCTGGGCAGAATTTTCATAATAAGCATTTTCCCCTGCTAGGTGAGCATCAAGCAACTCACTCTGATTTCATGCACACCCAGTGGTGTTGTCTGGGAAGGTTCTTTCTGGTCAGTGAATTTTTTTGTGAAAGCAGTTTTGCTCGAATTTCATTTTTTTGTGATGGCTGATTTAAGGTTGTGGCTGTGAAATTTTGTTTGCTGCCCTGGAAAAATACCACAGAAAACTGTTGTGATGTTGAACACAGCTTACAAGGACAGCACTATGGGAAAAATTCAAGTGAAAGAGTGGTTTTCTTGTTCCAAAAAAAGAAGACATGTTGATTGATGACAAATTTCATTCTGGACATTTGTCAACTTCCCAAATGAACAAAAATGTCAACCCGTAGTACATTTGGTGTTCATTCCACCAGGTCAGACTGTTAAGCATTCTATTTAGAGGTTCTGAAAAGATAGCACAACAGTGTACAACAAAAAACACCTGATTTGTTGCATGACAATCCACCTGTTCATGCAGCCATCTCAGTGTGCCAGTTTTTGGCAAAAACAAAACAAAACAAAAAACAACACAACAAAAACAGCATGTCCCTCTTGTCCCAGGCATTTTTCTCACCTGAGCTTCTCCATGTGACTTCTTGTTTCCGTGAATGAAGAGGGACATGACAGGACAGCGATTTAATGACATAGATGAGGATGTAGAAAAAAGAGGGAGGTGCTGTCAGCCATCAAAATTTTGAGTTTGGAAAATATTTCCAAGAATAGAATTGCAGAGTTGACAAATACATTAAGTGTAATGGAAGTACTTTAAAGGTGACAGGTTTTTTGTAAAAAGATTTAAATATATAACTTTGAAAAAAAATCTGGTTCTAAGGGGCTGAGCCCCGGTGGCATATTGGTTGAGTGCGGGAGTGTGGCCCATTGGGTTGACGGTTCAAATTCAGCAGCAGCTCTCCGGGAGCAAGGCTGGGTAGCTCCCACGACCACCAGAGGGCAGTGATGTCCCCCTAAACAAACAAACGAAAAACCCCAAAAAACAAAACTCTGGTTCTGTTGGGTACCTCCTTGTATAAAGTCTCAGAAGCCTAAATGGGCAGGTTTACTCTGGCCCATAGGGTTACTCTGAGCCGGAATTGACCCTGTAAGAATGAGTGTGATTTGGGGCATAACCTAAGCACACAGTTGCTAACCAAAAGGTCTGTGGGTCTGGTCACTCTAGGGCTCTGTGGGAGAGAGATGTGGAAATCTGTGTACAGGAAGATTTACGATCCTGGAAATCCCCCAACCATAGTCATGGGTTGAAATTTGGGTTTGGTTTTTAACACCACTAGTGGTTAGTCCATGTTGAACTATTCAAGTAATGTGCTATCATTACTAAGTTAAATTAATGGAAATCATGTGCAGTTTTGATTGTTTATTTTGCAATTACTGTACTTGAGGGCTACAAAACTGGATTCACGACTCTTGACCATGCCTTATATACTTATTATAAAATTTTGATAGAAAGTAAAATTGTGTGTTACTTTTATAGCTACAGGCAGAGATCATAGAAGATGAACAGCATCATGAGGTTTACCTGCAATATGGGAGACTGAGGAACACTGGTAGCACAGTAGGCTATGAGCTGAGCTTCTAACCATAAAGTCAGCAGTTCAAATCCACTGCTTCTTGGGAGGAAGATGGGCTTTTTACTCGCATAAAGATTTATTCTCTTGGAAACACACAGGGCCATTCTATTGTGTCTTACAGGGTTGCTATGAGAATTGTTTTGCTGGCAGGGAGTTTGATATTTTGGTTTTATGGGAGATGTGGTGACAGATTAAAATTCACTTCTGGGAAAGTCCCCAGGTGTGTGAGGGAGCTATGCTAGACATGCTTTACTTGTGTCATTTCTGTGTCATTTACTTCTGTCATTTGTGTGACTCTGTGTTATGAGAGTGTGGTATTCTTTTGTGCAAGGCGGCTTTCGTTTAGTGTGATGTTTTTTGGACACATTCATACTGTCACATGTATCAAAAGTTCAGTCCTTTCTTTTGGCTGCACAGTCTTCCAGGATATGATATACCCACTCACTGCCATCAAGTTAATACTGACTCAGTGATCCTTTGTGGGTTTGAGACTGTAACCAATTACGGGAGTAAAAGGCGTATTCTCTCTCCCCCGGGGCTGCTGCTGCTTACGCTACGACTACTGTTGCCCAGTCTTCCATTGACCACCCACCAGGACTCCTCTAACTCCCGGGGTACAGAAATGTGTCTATCTCAGAGAGGCTTCTTTCATTTGCCGGTGACGGCAGGCAGCACGCTGCAGTGACCACTCTCTGGAGGGGGCTAAGAATTGCACTGCTGGAACACAGGGTAGGTGCCCGCTCAGTTTTTAGGAGAGAGCCCGAGGTTTTTCCCAAGTGATGACACCACCTGGCATGTCTACCAACCATGAATGAAGTTAGATGGCCTCACGTCTTCACAAACATTTGTTATTGATCGTCTTAAAAACAAAGAAACAAAAAACCTTAGATACTAACTTAGATTCTAGCCATTCAGAGTTGGGAAGAGTGATATCTCATGAGATAATAGTGGTGTGGTGTTCATCTATTTGTTGTATTTGTTTTTTATTAGCTTTTATTTAAACAATTATGTTTGATTTCTCTAAGTTTCCTTAGCTTATATTTCAAAGACGGTTTATCATTCAGACTATGCTTAAATTTTTTTCTTGAAGCATTGAATACATTATTATATTCTGCTCCATAAACTCCCTGATGATCCAGATGGTTAGGTTCTTGCTGCTCTTTTTCATGGGTGCTTGAAGATCTTTTACTGTGAGCTCATGTTTGATAGCTGTTTCTCTTTAGGAATCTCGGGGACCCACACTGATGACGTTTTTCCTCCTGAAAAGATTATATTTGTTTTTGCTAGGTACCAGGGTGGTTACTGACGATAGCTAGCCTCATTTCTAGTCTCCCAGTTAATGTGGGAGTCTTAGGATTCCTTTCCAACTATGTCTATCCCAAGACTTAATTACAAAAGCACAGGACTGATGCCAGCATTTTCCCTTAGGGAAGCTCAGGCTTTGATATTTGCTTACCTCTGCCCTAAACCAATCATCCTCAAGTCACTATTGGCTTCTGCAGTGAGGGAGACCACACACCGGAGGAACCGTGGGATTTCTCACCAAACAAAGGAAAACAATGGGGTCATTATGGGATTTGGGGAAGGGTGGAATTATGTGAAACCAGAATGAAAGAATGCTTTGCTACACTGTCTGGAAGATCTGTGAAGAGGTTAGTATCAGGTCTGGCCTGGGAAGCAGACTGAGGTCCTGCTTCTTAGAACCAACTGTTGACTCTCAACTCTCATCTTACTGTGGTGCCTTTGACTTTAGTACTATGAAACAGCTTTCATTTCCGGGACTCTTCCATTTGCAGAGGCTGTTTTTTGTTGCGTTCTTTCTGTTGGAACATTGTGTGTGTCATTCTTTAGATCTCATCTTAGTACTCACTGCCTCGGGGCAGTCTTGATGAACCTCCCCAAGGCTCCCCAAGGCTCAGTGAGGTGCTATTCCTCTGTGCTCCCACAGGCCCTGCAACATAGCACTCAAGGCTCAGTGAGGTGCTATTCCTCTGTGCTCCCACAGGCCCTGCAACATAGCACTCATTGTGCTGCAGAGTCTCTGCTTTACATACATGCTTTCACTCAATTATACAGGCAGGGACCATCGCAGCTCCAGCACCCGACACCAAATAAATGCATATGGAATTCATGACAATAACAACAATGACCATTTATTGAATGCTTACTATTGCAAGGCAGCAAATTCTTCTAATATAGATAACGTCTGGTGTCTCTGCTTTTGACTGGATCGTAAAAAACTAGGAACAGCCTTGAGAAGAGTGGGAATTTCAGAGCTCTTTATTGTGCTCATGGGGAACTGTGCATGGATCAGCGAGGTTGGATTATATGAAGATGGATGGAGCACAAGAAATGGAGGAGGGTTTATTCACAACCTGAGATATGCATCTGACAACCTTGCACTTAAAGTAAGGAGGACTTCAAGCACTTGCTGCGGAACATCTAGGATTGTAACCTTCAGTATGGATTATAGCTCACTATAAAGAAAACCCAAACCCTCACAACTCTACCCATCAAAAGTATGGGAAAGATTCATGTTGTCAAGATTTTGTCATGTTTGGATCCACACTCAATGCTCATGGAAGCCACAGTCAAGAGATGAAAAGGTGCATTGCATTGGATACATCCTGCTGCACATGACCTCTTTTAAAGTGTTGAAAAACTAGCATGTCCCTTTGAGGACTAAGATATCTGCCCCCCCCCCCACTGAAGCCATGGTATTTTCAGTGGTTTCATCTGCATGTGAAAGGTAAACATTAAATAAGGGAGACTGAAGAAGAATGGATGCTGGTGAAGTATGCTGCTGGTGAAGAATACTGAAAGTGCCATGAACTACCAAAAGAACATATCAATCTGTCTTGGAAGAAGTACAGTCAGAAAGGCCTTCGAGGCAAGAATGGTGAGACTTTGGACATGTTTTCAAGAGAGACTAGTCCCTGGAGAAGGACATCATGCTTGGCACAGTGGAGGGGCAGCGAAAAAGAGCAAGACCCTTGACAAGATGGACTGACACTGTGGCCGCAACAATGGGCTCAAATATAGGCACAGTTATAGGATGGAGCAGACCACACAGCGTTTTGTTCTATTGTACATGGTGTTGGTATGAGTTGAAACTGGGCAACAGCACCAAATAACAACAACAACTTTAGAAATAAAAATAATATATAAACAGCTAAAAAAAAAAGAGAGTTTAAGTATATGTCCAGTCATGGAGCACAAAGCAGAAGCTAGGTTTAAACCTGGATTATTTCTAAAGCTGATATGCTTAATCACCTTACCGTCTCTGTTTATAGTTTTTATTTTCTCTGAACCCAAGGTCAGTTTTGGGGAAAATAGGAATTAGCATATTTCGTCGTGTAGTGAAGACAGGATTAGAGAAAAGGAGGAGCAGTTGGTGCAGGAGCAGTCTGGAGGGGAGGATAGGTGGAGGGACTGAATTGGGCTCTACTACGTTTTCATCAGGAGAGCTGGTGGCATGTTGGTTATGTGCAGGGCTGCTAACTAGGAGGTCAGAAGTTCGAAACCAACAGTTGCTCTGTAGGAGAAAGAGGAGGCTTTCTATTCCTGTAGAGTCACCACCTCAGAAACCCGCAGGGTCAGTTCTACCCTGTCTGATCAGGTCACCACAAGTCAGAAGTGACTCAATGCCAGCATGAGAGAGAGACTCGTTCTTTGGCTCTGCTGACCAACAGCCTAGCTGGGATTTCCCTTCAGCATTATCCTACAAATCCTTGTCTAAGTTTCCTAGTACTGCCATAACAAAATACTGCAATATGGGTGGATTTAAAGAACACAGTTTTATTGTTCACTGTTCTGGAGACCAAGAGTCCCACGTTAGGGCACCAGTAGAACCAAGTTCTCTCTGCCCATGCTCGAGGAAGAATCCGGCCTGCTCCGCTTGCTTCTGGTAGCCATGTGTCTGTGGTGTTTGTTGGCTTGCATCTTCAAATGATGTCTTTGCCTGGCGCACCTCTCTCTGTCTGCTGTGTGCTCTGCTTTTTCATAAGATGCGCTGTGTGCTTAAGTGGGCCTCGACAAACCGAATGGCTAGAGAGGAATCCCTCAACTGTTGATCTGCGGAGGCATCAACCAAGTGGCTGGCCGCAGACAGACTATCAGACTGGCTGCTGACACTCCTGTAACCTGTCAGCACATAAGATCAGCAAGACCACCCAGCTGCTGTTGAGTCTGTTTCAACTCACGGAGGCCCCTGCCTGTCAGAGCAGACCTGCTCTCCGTAGAGTTCTCAATGGCTCTTTTCTGGGGTGTCTCTGAGTGGACTCGATCTCCAACCTCTCCAAGGTTAGCAACTTTGACTTATTCCTCTTATTTTCAGCTCAGCATGCATTGCTGATCTCAGCTGTGCCTAGCTCCTCTGTTTCAAGCTCTTCAGAGAGTAAATGTCCAATCATCTTCCCAGAATGGAGAACAATTCTTGACGGATGAAGAGGGAAGGAGTCTGGGCTACTCCTTGCTCAGACCTCAAGCAGCTCTCCAATTTAAGCCTGGCTCGCGCCCCTACCTTCAGAGGTACCCGGTGCCGTCAACATCGCCTCCTTTCTGGAGTTCCCAGCTCCCTTCTTGTGGAGCTCTCCCCCTGCTGGCGCTCAGCAGGAAAGAGAAAGTTGACAATGAAACAGCTTTTGGGGGGTGGACAGGGGGGCAATCAGTTTACTGGGGGCTCTTACAGATCTTATAACAATCCACAAATCAACTACATTAAGTGAACTGGTCCAGATGCTGTCATCATTTTCAAAACATTTTCTTTCTACTTGACCCCATGATATCAGCTCCTCCTTAGGTCTTCCTCCCGCCACTACTACCACCTTTGTGAACCCTTGATAATTTATATGTTATCACTTTTCCTTATCTACACCATCTGATGGATCCCTTTGGCCAGTTGATATTCATCCCTCTTGAGGGGGATTATACATCCATCATTGCTATCAGTTGAAATAACTTAATTTATTTCACATTATCTTTGAATCTATCACAACTATCTTGGAAAGATAGTTCACATTATCTTTGAAATCACTTCTTTCCCACCCAGTTTTCATTGTCCAACATGACATGGTATTGTTGGTTTGCTGTGGTTTTCTTTGTCCCTGTTTACAATTTATGATTTTTTAAATTATTATTTTGCATGGTTATGGAGAACGCATGTATTCAATCTTCCATGTTTAACTGTGTGTGTTAAAAGGCTGTTGACACATATTGCCAAAATGCCCATTAGTGAGATTTTTCCCTCTCTGCATCTCCACCAGAAATGTTTAAGCGGAACTTTCTGTCCCTTTTACACAGACATGCTTACAGGGACTGTTACCTGTCCAACTGTGCAAGAAAACTACCCACAAGTTGGTTTTTATTGTTTTAGCTCACATGTGTCCAACAAAGAATGATAGTCTGTTGTAGTCCAGGCATTATTAACTCTTGGGTTCTTTTTGTTTTTGTTTTTTTTTTTGGGGGGGGGGGGCGGAGCATCACTGCCCTCAGGTGGTGGGAGTAGGAGGCCCATCCTTTGCTCCGTGGAGCTGGAATCGAACCTCCATCCCAGTGGGCCGCCGTCCCGCGCACAGCCACTACGCCCCCGGGCTCAGCCCCATTATTAACTCTTGGTATCTCTTCCACAACCTGAAAATATCCCCCTCTAGCATGTGACCTCTTGTCTTTTTTTGTTCACAACTATGTTGCAGTCTTCTGGGACAGTGCTGGCCACTCAGCAGGCATTCAATAGATGTGGGTTGGATGAATGCATAAAGAATTGCAGGGGTGGGTTGAGGAGAAGTCTGGGCCAGTTTGTACAGCTCCCGTTGAGAACCTGGTAAGTGGCCATCCTTCACTTCTCTAGTTTGTTCATCTTAGAGAATGCACCTTCTTTTTCAAATGAAGTTTCAAATGCTAGCCTGTCAGAGAAATGGACCCTGAGATGCGAGTGTATTTTCTCTGGCTCTCACACCATTGCTTTTTAAGAGGAGACTTTCACGTGAAACCACCCGCTCTCTGGGTTCTCTGGCCAAGGGGAGATCTCTGTGGTGCCACGGGCTACAGCAGCAAATGGGTGTCTTGTTAGTTGGGCTACGAGATCTCAGTTCACGACTGTCCCACCTGCCCCCCCACTTCATCCTTATGTGACCTGCTTTGACCCTAAAAACACTGGAAGTTTGAGGTGCCCATCAGAGCTGTGGTGGGTGAATGAATGGAGTGTTAGGGGGCCATTCTGACTTTTTCGTAAATATAGAACTGCCTCTGCCTGGTGCAAACAGCAGACTTGCCTATTAACCAAAATGTTGGCCATCTGAATCCACACAAAAGCTCCTTGGAAGAACAGCCTGGAAACCAAGTAATGAAAAAGCAGCCACTGGAAAGCCTGCAGAGCACCCAAACCCCAAGTCAAGCACCCCTGTGGGTTTCCACCGTTTACAGGAGTAGACAAGCCCGGCGTTCTCTTTCAGATTTGCTGGTGGTTTCAAACTGCCAGCCTCATGGACCAAAGCCCAGCCCATAACCACTAGACCGCAGGGCTCACAGTTCTACTCTGACATACAGGATCAGGTTGACAGGAGTTGGAATCAGCAACTGGATGAAAAAGAAGAGAATCTCTGCCCTCCCTCCCCTCCGCCTGGTGTGCCCACGTGCGATTCATGATCTGTATGTCTCTCCTGGAGGAATCCAAAGCACCTGTCGGGAGATAGGAACCAAGAATATTTCCATGTTTCAACGCCGTCCAGGGTTTCCGAGCATTAAAGTACCAGGAAGCGTGGAAAGGTGATCGAAGGGCAGAGATGCTAGCAAGTTAGAGAGAGTCTATTGCTTCTGAGATATTTGGGGACTTATCCCCTCAGGAGTTTACTCACATTCTGGGGTCCTAAAACCTAGAAACACCCTTCGCTTTTCTTCTGGAGACTTGTGCTTTCATAGAAAAGGTCTTTCTTGCGCAGGCAGGCGGCCAGGGCGTCTGGCGAGGCCGTCGTGTGACCTCCGCCGCAGCTGCGCCTGGGCCGGTACTTTTTCTTGCTTCCGGACCGCTCGGATGGGGCTCTCCAGGCCCCGCCCCGGTTAGCCTAGCCCGGCTGGTCCCGGTCCCCGCCGCCCCCCTGTTTCCTCTTCACCCCGGCCAGTCAAGGTTCCGGTGCTGGGCAGCGCTGTCCCTGCGGCCCCGACTGGGGACCCTCTCGGGTTCTCCACGGCAGCCCACCTGAGCCTTTCTCCCGGAGCGCACACGGATTCCTGCTGTGATCCTAACCCCACTCCTTCTGCTGCGATCCCACACGCGCTCCTCCCATGATCCTACCCACGCTCCTCCCATGATCCTGCCCACGCTCCTCCCATGAGCCTGCCCGCGCTCCTCCCGCGATGATCCGATCTGCGCTTCTCCCTTGTGATCCTATCTGCACTGCTCCGCTGTGATCCTATCCTTGGTCTTCATGCCGTGATCCTCCTCCCGTGATCCTATCCGCGCTCCTCCACTGTGATCCTATCTGTGCTCCTCCCGCGGTGCTCCTCCTCCCACGCTCCTCTCCGCGCTCCTCCAGGTGCGCCCAACAGCAGACAGCGCGCGACGGCGCCCAGGTGTCCTGCACGATGCGTGCGCACTAGACAGTCGCATCGGACAGAAGAAGCTTGTGTTGGACCAGCGCATGCCTTGGAAAGAGTTAAAAATTGCCCCTTTTTTTCGTTCCTTTAAAAAAATTTATACTGACAAGTTGCTCAAGTAACTCAAAGAAGTGAAGGAGAAAGCAGCTATCTCACCGCCCAGATAGGGACTTGTTCACATGTTTCAATGCCTCATTATACAGTAAAGTCACAAAAATTTTCCTAACAGCAACAACAAAAGATGTTCTGTGAGTCATCACTGATCCCGATAGTTTACCTCCCCTAGTGGCAGTAGCCTGAAATTTTCCGTACTCATTCAACTCCCATCTCAGTGTGGATTATAAAAGGGAAAATCGTCTTAATTCCTATTTTTCTTTGATCTTACCATCACTTTATCTCCACACTCTGACTTAAGCATGGCTACGTTTACTACTAAGAATATTCTTTTTTCTTGTTATAGAGTTTTCTACCTCCGATGTAAAGCACAGTGGCCGAAGAATTGAGGTAAGATTATTCTATCTTCCTGTTTCTGACGCAAGAATTCAAAACAAGGAGTTCTTGTTGCTAGAGAACAATTCTATTGAACAAATCTGAACCAAAATCCTCAGCAAAATGCTCAAGTCACTTAGTCAACTCACTCGTTATCACCGAGTCAGTGCAGACCCTAGTGCCCCACCTCCCCTGTGGGCTTCCAAAACTCACTGTTCAGGGGAGTAGAAGGCCCAGTCTTTCTCCTTCCGAGCTGCAAACTAGTGGTTTTAAGCTGCCGATTATGCAAAGTGCAGCCCAGCAAGTAACCACTGCGCCACCAGGGCTGCTCAGCAAAATGCAGCTTGGAAAAATAACTGATCACATATAATTTATAGACTGGCAAGTACTTGATGGGAGAATGATGCTTTGCCATGATCATTTATATTTTAGAGGTGATTTCCCTTTTCCTCCTCCCCTTTTTTTCAGCATGTCTGAAACATGATTTTAAGGGTAAAAAAATCATTTTATTGGGACGTATACAACTCTTATCACAATCACATCCATTTTATGTCAAGCACATTTGTACATTTGTTGCCATCATCATTCTCAAAACATTTGCCTTTACTTGAACTCCTCAATTTCTCCCCTTCCTCCCCACACCCCCATCACGAACCCTTGATAATTTAAAAGTTATTATTATTTTGTCATGTCGTACACTGTCTGATGTCCCCCTTTGCCCATTTTTCTGTTCGCTCTCCTCCAGAGAGGAGGTTATATGTACATTGCTGTAATCGGTTCCCACTTTCTACTCCACCTTCCTTCCACCCTCCTGGTATCGCCACTGTCAACTCTGGTCCTGAAAGGATCATCTGTGCTGGATTCCTTGTGTTTCTGGCTTCTATCTGTACCAGTGTACATCTTTTAGTCTAGCCGGATTTGTAAGGTAGAATTGGGATCATGATAATGGGAGTTAAGGAAGCATTAAAGAATTAGAGGAGGAATTGATGCAGAAAAAAAAAAAAGAGGGAAGCTGTATGTTTCATTGTTACTACACTGTACCCTGACTGGCTCATCTCTTCCCCATGAACCTTCTTTAAAAGGATGACCAATTGCTCACAGATGGGCTTTGGGTCCCCAATCTGCACACACACCCCATTTACAATGATATGATTTTTTATTCCTTGATGTTTGATACCTGATCACTTTAACATATCATGATCACACAGACTGTTGTGCTTCTTCCATGTGGACTTTGTTGCTTCTGAGTTTTTTGGGTCTTAAGATTTTAAACCCCAGATGCTGTATCTTTGGATAGTCAGACACCATCCACTTTCTTTACCACATTTGCTTATGTACCTGCTTTGCTTTCAGCAATCATCGTGTCAGGAAGGTGAGCATCGTGAATGCCAACTTATAGAACAAAGTGATCTTGTATTGAAGGAGTGCTTGAGTGGAGACCCAATGTCCATCTGCTACCTTAATACTAAATCTGTAAACATATACATATAGATCTAGTTCCCCATCATCATATATATAAAGATATTTACATATGTATTTTCCTGTTTTTAGCCTTTGTAAATGCCCTTAGTCTTCTAGTTCTTCCCTCTATTTTCTTTTACTTTCCTCTTGTCCCACTGTCATGCTCAGCCTTCATTTGGGTTTCATCATTTCCTCTCAGTTGTGTTGCCCTTGATCAAGCCCTACCAGGCCTTCTGCACCCTACTCACCATTGTTTTCAGAGCACTTGTTGTTCCCTTGTCCTGGGGTTGGTCAATACTACTTCCTTTCCCCCCACCCACTCTCTCAAACCATCAATCCTGTTGTTTTCTCCTCCAGATTGTTCATCCAGCCTATCTTATCTAGATAGAACTGCAGAGATAATACTATGCACACACACACACACACAAACATAGCAAACACAGCGACAAAAGAAAACACAAAACCAATGACAAAAAAAAAAAAAAGACCTGCAAATAGTTCAAGGTCTGTTTGTTGACCTCTAGGAGTTTCCTCCTGTCATCTCTCCCCCTTTCTTAGCAATTAATTTATCTTCGTTTAATCTTAGCAATTAATTTATCTTCAAGAAATTGCATCCTTTCCCCCCAACAGTAGCAAGATTTCCTAGTGTCCAACTATTTGTAAGAGAAACACCCTGCCCCCATAAAAATTTACTCTAAAGGACAGCTCTGAAGCTGCAGCTCAGGGAGAGGGACATGTCTGATCAGAGCACATGGGAGCAAATGAAGGACGAGGAGGAGAGAGTGGAGCACATCCTGGCCTACCAAGTCTTGAGGATGATATTCCTGCTCAGAGAAGCCAATGCACACAGAGGACTATATGGCCGACTCCACTATAAGACACAACATTCCTCACTGACCCATGGCCCTACAGGGGACAATACTGGTGACATAGTGTTGGGGTTGTGCCCATCTGACACACCACATGGAGGCAAGACACTAAGGGAGTGAGGCAGAGCAGCAGGGGTGGTGGGAGACGGGGGTGGGGCAGAGCAGGGAGGTCCCCAGGGAGTGCCAAGGATAGATTTTGACTAGAGGACACTTCCACAAGTCAACAAAAAGACCTTCCTTGAGCTATTCACAGGTTTTCTTTTCTTTTTTTTTTCCTTATTGGTTTTTGTGTTGTCATTTTGTTTTCTTTTGTTAGTTTGTTTTGCCATGTCTTGTTTTTTGTGTGTGCATAGCATTATCTCTACAGGTTTATCTAGATAAAATAGGCTGGATGAACAGTCTGAAGGAGAAAACAGCGGGATTGATGGTTCCCGGAGGACATGGGTGAAGGGAAGGTGGGGGAAAGGAGGTGGTGTCCACCAACTCTGGGACAAGAGAACAGCAAGTGATTCAAAACCAGTGCTAAGAAGGGTATAAGAGGCCTGGGAGGGATTGATCAGGGCAATGTAACCAAGAGAAATCACAGAAACCCAAATGAAGGCCGAGTATGATAGTAGCACCAGAAGAAAGTAAAAGGAAATAAAGGAAAGAACTAGGAGGCAAAGGGCCTTTATAGAGGTCTAAATATAGGCATGTACATAGGTAAGTATGTTTATGTATGATGATGGGGAAATAGATATACATGCATATATTTAAAGGTTTAGTATGAAGGTAGCAGATGGACATTGGGCCTCCACTCAAGTACTCCCTCAATGCAAGAACACTTTGTTCTATTAAATTGGCATTCCATGATGCTCACCTTCCCTACATGACCAGTAAAGATAAATGTGGTGAGGAAATCTGATGGTGTCCGGCTATCAAGAGATGTAGAATCTGGGTTCTTAAAGGCTTGAAAGTTAACACGCGGTCCATGTAACTCAGAGACAACAAAGCCCACATGGAGGAAGTCCACCAGCCTGTGTGACCATGAGGATCAAGTATCAGGCATGAAAGAATAAAAAATAATATCATTATGAATGAGGGGGAGTGCAGATTGGGGACCTAAAGCCCATCTGTGGGGAACTGGACATCCCTTACAGAAGGGTTGTGGGAAGGAGATGAGCCAGTCAGGGTACAGGGTAGCAAGGATGAAACATACAACTTTCCTCTAATTCTTAAATACTCTCTCTTCTTCCTCCCTCCTCCCCACCATTATGATTCCAATTCTACCTTAAAAATCTGGCTAGACTGGAGGATGTACACTGGTGCAGATAGGAACTGGAAACACAGGAAATCCAGGACAGATGATCCCTTCAGGACCAGCCGGAGGGTTGAGGGAAGGTGGGGTAGAAAGAAGGAAGAGATTACAAGGATTTACATATAACCTCCTCTCTGGGTGGGTGAAGGGAGACATGAGACAGTGTCAGATATGACAAAATAATAATAATTTATAAATTATCAAGGGTTCAAAAGGGAGGTGACAGTGGAGAAGGAGGGGAAAATGAGGAGCTGATACCACGGGCTTAAGTAGAAAGCAAATATTTTGAGAATGATGATGGCAACAAATGCAAAAATGTGCTTTACATACAATGGCTGTATGTGTGGGTTGTGATAAGAGTTGTATGAGCCCCAATACAATGATTTAAAAAGACAAAACAAAATAAAACAACAAAGGAAGAGAAGTGCTGGTGGTCTCCGGTGCTAAGAGAAAGGTGCGTGGTCCGAACCCCGCAGCTGCGCCCTGGGAGAAGGGTGAGGACGTCTGCTTTGTGGTGGTTTCAGGCTTAGAGACCCTGGGGACAGCGCTGCCAGTGGAGATGAATTCGATGGCAATGTTCTTGTTTTGGGTTGCCTTAAAAGTCTGACATTTACATAATGGATATTTCATTTTAAAATAAACCAAACCAGCAGACTCCTTGCCATAGAGTCCATGGGGACTGATAGCGCCCCTCTGTGGGTCTCTGTGACGGTAACTGTTAGGGGAGGAGGACGTCCCGTCTCTCTCCCACGGGCGGAGCTGCTGGTGGCCTCAAAGTGCCGATCCCATGGTTGTGGCCCAAGGACGACCACTGCACTGCCAGACTCCTCTTTTTAATCTACAGCCATTAATCCTTGTACGTATGACAGTTTTAGCTCCTTAAAGTATTATTTGTCTGCATTCTACAAAGGCACTAGGATTGAGATTTTCCTTTTTAAAAAATGTGATTTCCAGTATAGCTTTGCCCTGTGGAGGTGCTCACAGAGAATCTTGGACTCTCTTCCGCTGACCTTCCACCACTCTGTGTGCTGTTTCCATGCGCCCGCACTCATGATCTCTTTCTCTCTTCCCTTCCAGTTCCCTGTGCCACCTTGGTCACTCCTGCCCAGCACATCCGGTCTCCTTACTATCCCCCCAAGTCACAAGATTCAAAAACGGTTACAAAGATGTGCTCCAAGTGTCCTCTCCTTGATCCCTAAAATCTCAGATCCTGTTAGTCCATCTGATGAATTTAGACGACCCTACAAGCAGCAGGAAGGCCCAAGTCAGGTGCTTGGGAATCAGACTCTCCGATCTTCTGATAGCTTCATTTGGTCCAGAAACATGTGCTCCTTTCGGAAGGCTAGCCTTCCCCGAGAACACTGGCAAGTGGACAAGAACTGCAAACCCAAAGACACAGAGGGGTGTGGCAGAGTGGCACGCTCTTCCTTTGAAAGGGAACAGTCTTGGGTGTTGTTTGAGAATTATAAGGAGGTTAATATTTCCACTGATACGGAAGAGGATGTTGACTGCCATGGGAGGGAAATGAATAAAATAGGAGGAGAGGGATCTCAATATGTTTCATCAAGAAATGGCGAGGGTTCGATACTCAGAAACTGTGAACAGGAATCAGAAATTGTCTGCGCCACCCTTAGCAAGCTCCAGGAAGTCCAGCCTGCAGAGGTAACTCAGGACTCGGATCGAGCGACTGGAAATGATCCGATTGATTCACAATGTGCTTCAATGCATACAGGAGAAACCATTGAGCACAATCGTGAGGAATTGGAAGTATATCCGGTTCTTACAAGCTTGTTTCATACAGTCCCCGATGGTCCTATTAAGAAGTGCCCAGAAGGCCAGAGTGGCATGGAGACAAGCATCAAAGTATCCGTAGTAGAAGGTACCACACCAGAAGTAAATGAAGTGGTACCTCTTATCTGCATCACGTTTCCTGGAGATGGGGCCCCCAAGGAGCCAGCAACGGCCAAACCAGGCCTCCAGAAGAGGAAGGCTAACCTCCACGCCAACAACCAGAGCTTCAATCCACGGGCACACCAAGAAAATGACAGATATAAGAAGAAAACTTATAGAAATAAGTTGGATTCAAAGACCAAGATAAGTAGTAAGACACCTCAGAAACCCACCAGTTCCACCGCAGGGTCCACTAAGCCTACCATGCATAAAACCAGCATTAAAACTCAAGTGTTCCCTGCATTAGGACTTGTCGATGTCAGACCTCCACAGTCCCCCAAGTTGCAAAGCAGAGTGCCACAGACAGAGAAGAAGCAGTCAAGTCACAGGCCACTGAAGCCACGGAGGCCTCCGTCGTTTCCTTGTATCTGTAAGGACCCCGTAATAAAGAAGTCTTCTGTTCCTTTTTCTGTTCAACCAGCAGAAACAAACCTCACACATCTAGATCTGAAGTATAGTGACATGTTCAAAGAAATCAATTCCACTGGTAACGGGCCTGGAATCTATGAAATGTTTGGGACCCCTGTTTATTGTCATGTGAGAGAGGCAGGGCGACACGAAAGCAAATATTGCCGGCAGATTTGTACCGCTCCACCTGGCAGACGTATGGTCAGCAAATGCCAGTCTCCACACACTGAGAGAAGAAACAATACGAGGGCCAGGCACGCCCAGAGAAGGCCACACGTCAACCCCCCCAATGCTTCGCTGGGCATGAGACAAAAACACAAAGGTTTGATTTCCAAAGAAAAGAGTTGCAAGCCGACAGCTAGGAACCTAGAAGACATGGAAAATGATGATGGTGCCACAGAACCAGACTGGCGTGTTAAGTCTCCGGAAAACAACTTTCGGTCTTTCAAAGATGAGGATCCAACCATGAAACTGGCTCTGTATCCGGAGCGAACCTCTGAACACAATGAATTCCTTCCTGTTTCAGAGTTGTCTGTCGTCAAAGAGATCTCTGTGGGAGAGTCCCTCAATGAAGGAGACGTTTCCAGCCTCCCACTGGTCGCCACAAGCCCTGGAGAGCTTCATGAACCTGAGGACCGGCATCACCACCCCCCGTTTGTCCCCTCAGAAAGCAGCTGGGCATTTCCTAATGAGAAGAATTCCATCACACATGTGTTGCAAGAAAAACAGAATGAAGCATCTCTTGGTGACTTAAATGCCAAGCCAAACATAACCAATGACCTAGGATTTAACAGTGTTTCAAATAAACCTAAAACACGCATGAACTTCTCTTTCCCTGAGAAACAAGAGCTGGCAACTTCCCTAAGATATCAAAATTGGACACATTCTTTGGACGATGATAGTTTAGCAAATAAGCTAATTGCATATGGAATGTTCGGGATGTCTTTAAATGATGATTCAATCTCCCAAGAAAGTCTGGACTCTGTAAAGAATGAAGAATTGACAGACGAACTCTTGGGTTGTTTAGCTGCAGAACTCTTAGCTCTTGATGAAAAAGACAACTCTTGCCAAATAAGGGAAAATGAGATATACCCCGACAGTCTAAATCTTGACAGAAGTTGGAAAGGAAATAACCTACAAGAATTGAGCAGAGAGGCAACAAACATCAAAATCCAGGTTGGTAGCATTAAAATCAATGATTCATTGGTGTTGGAGGGGACCTTAGAGTCAATTTCACATCAGGACCCCTAAACTGTTACGTAGTTTCTTCACAGTAACATTGTTGGTGCCACAGCCTCTTGATCCAAGACTATCATATTGTTCTCATGATGCCACCTCACAAATATCAGCAGAGAGATAATTATTAGTAGTTTGCCTTCAGGTGGGACAGGAAGATGTGAAACATGGCTCTTGAAGCAGCTCGTCCTCTCGTTGCAAAATCATATACACACGGGAAATGTACAGTGAAATATACAGCTCTGAAAGAGTCCTTGCAGTTGAGCATTTGTTATCAGATGGGTTGATTGTAAAGCAATAAAAATATTATTGAGACCTACTGTTTTCTGACCCTGGGCTAAGAACTAGGGACAAACTGGTTCATCTACCTCCATGTCTGTTGAAAATATACAATCCACAAGGACTTGAAATTTTGTTCTGCATTCCCCCCTTAATTAGGGTTTTTCTATAGAATTTTTGGTTAAAATGTTTTGTAGTTGTTGCTGGCCACCATCTAGTTCTTCTGGTTTCATGACCAAGGATGTAGTTCTTGTTCAAGAAAGTAATGAGCCACACATTCTATATCTTCCTCCTGTTCCTGATTCTTCTTCCATTTTTGTTCCAACTGAACAGAGGCCAATTATGCTCTGGATGGCTGCTTGCAAAATTTCGAAGGTTTGAGAGTTATACCATGAACTAGGAGGTAGGATAGAAACCTCATTAAGTCAATTAAGTGGGCTGTCATATGAAACCATGACCCTAAATTCCAAATCAAGGAATCAAATTCCATGAGGTATTTGGTTATACATAAGCAGCCTCAGCGCCTGCTCTTTTTGTCATTGTTATCGATATATCACACAACTCTTGCCAATTCAGTATTGTACAGGTGTGTGACTTATTATCAGCAGGTATGATTATTGGACAGGCAAAGACAGAGGAGTTTTGTTCTTGACATACAGAAGTTTTAAAGATAAAAAGAGTACCTTTAGTTGAGATATTGTTAACTGAACACTAACTCAGTCACATTCCTCTGACTCGGGTACAAGTGTGCTTGTTTTATTTAGTTGACTAGAAGATTGCAATATGTGAGCATAAGTAATCATATCATAAAAAGAAGCTAAGAACCAACTGAAACTTGATGTCCAGTTTTACTCATAATGAGCCTATCTAGCTAGGTTCATTGAGAATTTTGGGGGTCCAAGTGACACCTTGGTTAAGCACTGGGTAAGTGCTAACTGAATGGGCAATACGTTCAAAGTCACCAGTCACTCCTCGAGAGAAAGCTGTGGCAGTTGGATTCAGTCAAGATGACAGACTAAGACACATTAAGGGGCTTTCTACTCTGTCCTATTGCGTGGCAATGAGTTGGAATTGACTTTGCAGCTACTGAGAATGCACCCTGAATAAGTGAGATGTATCATGTTTTTTTTTCTCACTTGTGCTTCCTCATAATGCTATGTGATAGGCATTATCCATGCCTCACCTCTCATTGCTGTGCTCAGTAGCCAGCTTTGCCCTCGTGGGATCTTGGTCTCTCCTGGGAGCTGGCTGTGAGTCAGAGCGGCCCAGTGAGGAGTGGTGAGGAGTGGGCACAAGTGACACAGCTGCACGTTTATGAGATGGCCTGCGACTTTGCAACTTCAGAATGAAGAAGAGGAAGTGCTCCCGTAAAGACAACCCATTCCTCCACCCTGTAGGCAGGGAAGAAAGAGTGGATCTCATGTAAACTTTCCCTGCCTAGTGGTCCTTGACATGAGTGGTTGGCGAGGAAGAATCCAGATGGCCATGGGAAGCATGTGGGCATTGAGAAGGAAGGCAAGCTAGTAGGATCTGCTGGGAAACTTCCAGGTGCCACATTGCCAGGCCTCTGCTGCGCCATTGTTGGCATTTGTTTTCCAAGTTACCAGACCAGAGGATAAAAATGAGTCAAGTGTGGTCATGACCAATGAATCAGAAAATAGGATCTAAATTTTACCAACATCTGTTTCCTTTTGTAGATGAGCAAATTGAGGCTTTGTTATCACTGACTAGGGAAGGGTGGAGTCAGGCATTCTGATTCCAGCTCCTTTTCTCATCACCACACAGACTGCTGCCTTCCTCACTGAAAGCGCCTCCCAATGTTTATTGTGACAGAGACTCGTGGGGATCATGTTAAGATGAGCATGTTGAGTTAGTATGGCAGGGGTCTGAGAGTCTGCATGTCTCAGGAGCTTCCAGGTGATGCCGATACAGCTAGTGTGCACACTATCTTTTGAATAGCAAGAGGTTACATTGATGCTCAGTTTATGAAGACTGGTCTTGATCACTGAAATCATTTTTCACAACTGTGTTCATGTGTGCGATGTGTATACATATATATGTGTATATTTGTGTATGCATGTGTCCTGGTACATGTGTCTAGATAAGGATATATGTATACTTAAGCAAATGCTAGGAATTGGATGTAACTTGTATTTGTCTGTATGCATAGTTGTGCAAATGCATATGTGAACATGAGTGTGAGCAAGTATATATCTGCATATGTAAGTGTGACTACATGTAGGTTTCTCTGTCCACAAGTTCACCAGAACAGGAATTTTGAAGAGGACTCGGGGGTAGGTTGCTGAGGGGGTACCCATGTTCACACACTGTAGGACAGGTGCGTCCACACGGATTCCTGGAACCTTGAGAGAACTTGTTCTCAAAGGAGTCTACAGATTCAAAGATGATCAGGACTAAGATCTCTCCATATAATATAGACGGGCAAAATGTGACTTAGAAATGTTCAACAAGGCTGAGGTGCAGCATGAAAATAGACTGGGTGGTCATTTTGGGGCCACTGTAGGTATCCAGAGCAAGAAGCATAGCCCAGTCAGGTGAGGTGTATCTGAAAGGACGTATCTGAAAGTCCCCGCTTTTTCCTCCCTCTGCTTGTCTCAGTCTACTGATGTCTTTTCTGTTTGTATTCTTGCTCTAGAGGTACGGTAATGGGTTCCGAATTTATGATGGGGAGGAGAAATTTCTCAACTCAAATGAAAAGAAAATAATTTCTGAAAGTAGTTTAAAGCATGAAGAGCCCATCCTGTGGACCAAGGGTGAGATCCTTGGGAAGGGCGCCTACGGCACAGTAAGTGATAAAACTCAAAATCCCACCCCTAATGGACCCAACTTTCTCCTCTACACAGTTTCTCAGAAACCTTTCTTTCAGTAGTAACAGAAACCCCAACCCAAAGTGCAGCAGGGTGCTAATTGTTTTTTGTAAGAAAGTTTGGGCGCAGATCTGGTTTTTGGTTGTCTTGGCTTCAGGCCACACCTTCAGGATCTGATCTCTGTGACTCTCACACCGCAAGCACAATAGCCAGCAGGTCTCCCTCTCAATAGTTCATTGCATATCTTCAGAAATTGGGAGAAACATTGCATGGTGGCACAAATACCAGAGACTTCTTTCTTCTGTTTTGTGGACTGCACAAAAGGACATCCCAAACCCTTGTGCTTTAGAGGTAACTTAGCTAGATGAGCCATGTGTCAGCTCTAGACAGACGCAATGAGATGACAGAAAAGCAGGCAGTCACTCACAGACCACTGAAGCTTGGGGTCTCTCCTGTTGGCTGCTTTGCTTGGGTCACACAATGGTGTGGCAGAGCTGAAAGCTAACCCCAATGCCCAGATTTCAGAGATTTAGAAACAAATCCCTGGTCTAGCTGGGTATGCAGAGAGTTTTGTGGTATTTTTTTGTCTTCTGAAAATGTACGTCTTTAAGGTTTTCCTCTGTCAGCATCCTCAAAACTTTGTTTCATTGCCCCCAAGGTCTTCAACCTGGCATTGAGACACAGAAATTCCCGTCTTGGTCACACTTAAGAATCAGGGGAAACTATTTCTTTTCTTTTTTGTTTTTTTTTTTGGGGGGGGCATTACTGCTCTCCGGTGGTGGGAGTAGGAGGCCCAGACCCACTGCTGGAATTGAACCTCCGTCCCAGTGGGCCGCAGTCCCGTGCACAACCACTACGCCACCGGGGCTCAGCCCGGGAAACTATTTCTTAAAAGTTTAGTGCATGCGGAGCATTCCCAAACACTAGCACATGTAGTCATCCTAGAAATCAGTGGGGCAAATATTTCTCCTTCAGTTTTTTTTTGTTTGTATGTTTTTTTTTGTGTGTGTGTGGGGGGGGGGCATTACTGCCCTCTGGTGGTTGTGGGAGCTATCCAGCCTTGCTGCTGCTGGATTTGAACTGCCAAGCCAGTGGGCCGCAGTCCCACACTCAACCACTATGCCACTGGGGCTCAGCCCGCTCCTTCAGCTTTATTGATGTGAAGAATCGAAGGTCAAAAGTCATGTAGACTTCCCCCAAGTTGCGCAGTTGCAAATTGGCCACTGACGTCAGGATTCCAACCAACTCAGGCCACTTGACTCCAAGCCACAATGATTCCCATTCACAGGGGGCTCATCCCCCCCTTGGCTCCACTGAAGTGCTGCATCTTCCTGAGCACATGGCATTTAGGAGGGTGTGTGTCAAAGGACGTGGTTTTAGATGAAGAAGGTAGAGACAAGCACCATAGGAGACATTTTATAAACAAGGTCTTGGTATCTCTTTTCTTCAACCAAGTATTGGTTTGCTTTCAGGTATACTGTGGTCTTACTAGCCAGGGGCAGCTGATAGCTGTCAAGCAGGTGGCCCTGGACACCTCTGATAAAGGAGCTGAGAAAGAATACCGAAAACTGCACGAAGAAGTAGATCTGCTCAAAGTACTGAAGCACGTTAACATTGTGGCCTATTTGGGGACATGCTTGCAAGAGAACATTGTGAGCATTTTCATGGAATTTGTTCCCGGGGGTTCCATCTCTAGTATTATCAATCGTTTTGGGCCATTGCCTGAGATGGTGTTCTGTAAATATACAAAACAAATTCTGCAGGGTGTTGATTATCTTCATGAGAACTGCGTGGTGCATCGAGATATCAAAGGGAACAATGTCATGCTCATGCCAACTGGAATAATAAAGCTGATTGACTTTGGCTGTGCCAAGCGTTTGGCCTGGGCGGGCTTAAATGGCACGCACAGTGATATGCTGAAGTCCATGCATGGCACTCCGTACTGGATGGCCCCGGAAGTCATCAACGAGTCGGGCTACGGCAGGAAGTCGGACATCTGGAGCATTGGCTGCACTGTGTTTGAGATGGCCACGGGCAAGCCGCCGCTGGCCTCCATGGACAGAATGGCGGCTATGTTTTACATCGGGGCACACCGCGGGCTAATGCCACCTTTGCCAGACCGCTTCTCCGAACACGCTGTGGACTTCGTGCGCGTGTGCCTAACCAGGTAGGAAAGCGAGAGGAGGGGGGAGGTCCCTCAATTCCTGGCACTGGTATTTCCCCCTGCAAGTCATGGCCCATTAAATGCTCCATGTCTGTTACGGAATTGAGTAGGCAGTAATTTTGTGCTGGAAGTCTTGACTAGCTGTATTGGGTGATTGTGTTCATTGCCTTATCAGAATATGGAGGGCGATACTTCAAGTAGAATATACTTCAATTAAATGTATTATCAAGTCCTAATGATAGTTTTCCAAACCACTGGGTTTGCAAACATTGCTCAGTATCTACTTATGTAGAAATGTCTTAGTTCCCCAGGGACGGCCATGGGCCTTTCCCTCACAGGGTACACCCCACCCCTATCCCCCAGACAACCGCAATGCCATCGAGTCGCTTCTGGCTCCTGGTGACTTGGTCCGACAGGGTTATAGCTACCCCTGCGCATTTCTCCAACTAAGCCTCATCCATCTCTTGCAGAGCGGCTGCTAGTTTTGAACTGCTGACCTTGCGGTTAGCAGCCCCAACACAAAAGCACTATGCCACCAGGGCTCTGCCACAGGGAATCAATGTCCTCATTTTCATCCTATCAAAATCAGCTCTTGGGAAAGCATAAAAGAAATCCATTCATATGAGGGGGTTGCTAAGACACCAGGCTCATTGTTTCGGTTTCCCCACAAAGCGTCTGATGTGAGGAGAAACATTCGGAGCCAGAGACGCCAACTCCAGGGCTAGTGGAGAGTACGGGGGAAGCAGAAAGCTGCCCATTACCCATCGTGCACTGACCGGGCCCTTTTGATAGCCACTATCAAAGCCGTGCTCGATGGCAGTGCTCGAGTGCCCTGGTGGCAGAGCGGGTTATGCATTGGGCTAGCTGCAAGGTCAGCAACTTGAAACCAGGAGCCAGGTCTGCTGGAGAAAGACGAGGCTCTCTGGTTAAGATTGTCTCAGGAGCAGTTCTCCTCGCCCCTGCAGAGGAGCCCTGGTGGCGCAGTGGTTACTCAGTGAGCTGCGATCTGCCAGCTTGGCACCTCGGACTCACCAGCCGCTCCTCAGAAGAGATTCTGGACTTTCTTCTTCTGGACACAGTTACAGCCTGGAAACCCACTGCTACTCCAACTTTCAGCAAGTGCATTTGGTAGCCCCGGGCTTACTTTGCCTTTCCTAATGAAGCCTAGAACTCAAGGTTCCCTGTCTGCACTCGTGGTACACACCTCTCCAGTCCACATGTATCCATCCGCCTTTCCCGAGTAATTCCAGGGGAATGCCCTGGGCAGGGACATATTCCACAGGCAGTTCTGGGCGGGTGTAGATGCAGACCCCACAAGTGTCCATGTGTGGATATGGTGGGCGGGGCTAGGGCACTGCTCCTCCCACAAAGAAACAAGCGCACATACCAAGGGCATTGCCAGAAAGGTGTTGGGAATATCATATTTATCAGCACTAGTTTGAAGCTGAGAACAAGCAGTTCCTTTGATCAGAATGCAATAACTCTTGACTTTTAGCTCAAAAGTACTTGCTATTCTCATTTGCTTTTGACATTACTCATATTTTTTTTTAAAGGGAAAGGGTCAAATCTTCTATTTTGTGAAAGTCAGAGCAGTTTCTACCCAACACTTTAACTCTTCTTCAAAGGAGTTAGGTGGAATGAGCTCTTTATAAATAATGCCCTTAGCACTGCAGGATCCAATTTAACGAATCTTTTCCCCCTCACTCCCCTGGCTTGTGCATAGTTCCTTTTTCTAATAACTACAAGGGCTTGAACAGCTCTTATCACAATCCATCCACCCATCCATCCATCTATTGTGTCAAGCCTTCATCATTTCAAAACATTTTCTACTTGAGCTCTTGGTGTCAGCTCATTTCCCCTCCCTCATGAACCCTTGATAATTTATAAATTATTTCCCACATCTCACACTGATGGATGTCTCCTTTCACCCACTTTTCTGTTTTCTGTCTCCTAGGAGGGGTCTATATGTGATCATTTCTCCCTTCTCCCCCCGCCCCCATCCCTCCCTTATCCTCCTGGCATTGCCATCATCATCATTAGTCTGAGGGGTTTATCTGTCCTGGATTCTGTTGCAAGCTCTTACCTGTACCAGTATACATGTTCTGGTCAAGCCAGATTTGTTAGGTAGAATTGGGGTCATGATAGTAGGGGGTGGAAACATTAACTAATTAGAGGAAATTTGTATGTTTCCTATACTGCACCCTGATGGGCTCATCTCTTTCTTGTGACCCTTCTGTATAGGGATGTCCAATTGTCTTCAGATGGGCTTTGGGTCTCCACTCCACACTCCGTCTCACTCACATTGATATGTAGTTTCTGGGGGAAAATTTATCAAGTGATCCTGCTAACTATGGAATTTAAAAAACTTATATCTAAGTCAAATCAAGTTCAGTGTCTGCCAGAATGAATTGTGCCTGATTCAGAATAACTTTCCAATCCCTCCTGCTGTAGGCTCTTCCTGATCAGTCTGCAGTCTCCACACTTGTTCATGGCCAGGCTGTCCCAGCAGTGTTCTGCTTCCGTGGCTTCACGCAGACCACTCTTCCTCTTGCTCCAGGGGTTGCATTAGCTGTCCTTCTCACCTAGACAGAACAATCTCCCCCTCAGGCAACCACTGCATGGCTGGTGTCCTTCTCCATTCAGGTCCTTGCTGGAAAGTCTCAGTTAACCTGACTGGCTAAGAGTGCCCCACAACCTGCTCCACTGACACTGCACTTTCCACATGACTTGGAATATTTTTGCTGTCTTTCGTCTCCCACCAGGATGGAAGCTCCATGAGAACAGGTCCTTCACATGTTTTGGTCACTGTAGAACCACTTAGAAGGGCAGTCTCTAAACACATGAATACTTACTGAATACATTAATGTACATTAATACACTAATTATTACATTAATATTATTATTTTTTGGGGGGGCATCACTGCCCTCAGGTGGTGGGAGTAGGAGGCCCAGCAAAGCTCTGTGGAGCTGGAATTGAACCTCCATCCCAATGGGCCGCAGTCCCACACACAACCACTACGGCACGGGGGCTCAGCCACATTAATATTATTACATTAATATATTAATGAATGAGCACTAGAGGTCTACACAGAAGAGATACAAAGTGGAATGAGTGAAATCAGTATATACATATAATCCTTATTGTCAGGCACCCTGTCAAAATCCTAACACAGTAACAAAAATGAAAAGCTATGGGTCATGCAGCTTTTCAAAGGTCAACTCACTCTAAACCTTTTTCTTTGAAGGAACGATAAGACTTTTTTAATCATTTCTTCCTAACACCACAATTCACACCCTTCATACTGAATTAATGTTTGTTGTGGAGGCTCAGTGAAATGGTGTGAGTAAATTGCTTAGCAGAGTATAGAACACATTAATTAGGTCTCCACTGTTAATAACCGTTAGGGAGAATACTAATAACCTTACCCAATTAGTGTCATATAGAAAGTAGCATATAATTGTCTTCTGAAATTCGATGATACAAACCCTAAGGGCCCTAGACTCTGGTCTAATGTTGACACTATTCCTTGGAGGCAGGTGTGGACAGAAAGATCCAGAAGTAGAAATAATCAGGCACAGAAGAAGAGATCAGAAGTGTATTTGGGACAGTGAGAACTCGTGTGGGAGGGGTGCAGTGATGAGCAGGCGAAGTTCTGAGGTCTGTTGCTATTGAGTGTGAGTGTCTGAGTATTGAGTGTCTGTTGCTATTGAGTGTGAGAGCAGGAGTTCTGAAGGATGATTTAGAATAGAGAAAAGATCATAAATTAAACGTCTTTGGGAAGGCAGGCCAGATGGTTGCCTGCTGCAGGGTCTGGAATAGAGGCTGCTTGAAACTAGGAATCTAGAGCATCGACTTTGATGGAGGTGGAAATGGGTTTGCCATATGGGGAATTCTAGAACATCCCAGAGGAAGATGACTGGTTAGCTAAAAGGACTGATGGAAACATGATAGAATTTCGTGGTTTTGAGTCCACACAGCTGAAGAAATTAGAATAGTAAGTTGGGAGAGGAAAGAAGAAGGTCCTCCATCATCTAAGGAGGCATTTGCAAGTATGGACCTGGGCCTGAGGGAAGTGCTTAAGGTTGGAGGTCCCTGTTTGGAGACCTTTACCAGGTTAATAGTCATGAAAAAAGAAGTGAGACATACATTTCTGAAAATGCTAGGGGTGGGGGTGGGATGACAGCATATGGGTACCAGCCAGTGCAGCACCTCAGTGGAAGAGAGTCAGGGAGGGAAAGAAAGAACCCTAGGACCTGTTTTCCATATATGCACGTAGAAATAGTTTGATGAAGAACCTGGTTGGGCTTCAGATGCTGAAGAAATGACAAGGAGGATGATCTGGTCAAAGAGGGCGGGACAGTCTTTATAAAGCAGTGGGGGAAGTGAACAGGGTCTCAGAAGACATTGAGTGCTGAGGTAGAAGTCACGGGCTGTGGACAATTGAGACAGTTGGCATGAACAGAAACTGGATGGTGACTAGAAGTAGAACCCTTTATGCCTCAGGAAGGGTGGCAGGAGAGACTTGAGGAGAAAGGTTTTTATTTGGAAAGGATGTACACTTTATAATTATTCCCATCCTTAACATGGCCAACCTGGGGAAGGCCAGTAGGATCAGAACTCTGTGCTGCAGCCCACTATCGACTCCGCCCTCTGAGGGATGAGTTTCCAAAGTTTTTGTATTCCTTGAAGACAATGAAGCGGCCATGGTTTTAAGTTTTACTTGAATCTTACCCAAGTCCCCAAATAATCACGAAAGTCTGTTTAACTGTCTACTTTAAAGACTTTTCAATTTTGGACTCTACTGCCTATAAGTTTTAAAAAGTAGATTTAATGCTAATTGAAAGTACAGGGCTGAGCCCCGGTGGCATAAGTGGTTGAGTGTGAGTGCGGGGGGCTGCGGACCGCGTGCGGGCTTGGCGGTTCAAACCCAGCAGGTGGCTCTCAAGAGCAGCGCTGGGTGGCTCCTTGTAATCCTTATTGTGCTTAATTTTCCCAACAAGTAATTCTCATTTTACTAATCAGTTCAAAGTTCGGGTCAATTGCCCAAGATCACACAGCTGAAAGTTGGGCGTCCAGACTCTGACCGCATCTGTTTGACTGTCAAGGGGTGTACTTCCAACTCTGAAATCTGCATTTTGAGCCAGAACCTAAGTTGGCTGCTGCTGCTGATGTGTTTCTCCTTCCTAGGGACCAGCATGAGCGACCTTCTGCACGGCAGCTGCTGCGGCACACCTTCCTGGAGAGAAGTCGCTGACAGCAGCAGCAGGAAGGACTTGCTTCCCAGCCCCTCTGCTCTTCACTCCCGGGAAATGACGGCTGAGGGGTCTGTTTTCCACTGATCCAACTTCAGCCAGATTCGGACACTAACGTACAGCTTTAAGTACTTGTGCTCCTCAAGTCTCCCATGTATATGAGAAAATGTCAATTGAACAATAAAAAAAAAAAAACCAAACCTATTCCAGTGTTTACAATTTTAACCTTCCAGAAACCACAATTCTTTATCGCTTTATAATTTTATTTTGGGCCTGTCAATTTCAATGTCAGTTTAAAATAAAATGTCAAAATGAGTTGTGCTTTCTTCCAGTGTTAGAGAAGATGCAACTCTGGCAAAGGCGACCGGACAAAGGCCAGGCGTCATGGGAGGAGAGCCATTCACTGGGAGGGCGGGCGGAGAGGTGCTGTGGGGGCTGCTCCAACAGCACACACCCCTGCCTGGGCCAGCCTCACCCCGGTCTGTGTTAAGGGGAGCTTTGGCAGCCATCTTAGTTTTGCAGATTCTGTGGGCTTCAAACAGCTAAGGATCATGACATGTTATTCTCACAAGATCCCCGGATGCCTACAATGCCTGCATTCTTCAAGGTGGGTCCACAAACCTTAGGCTGCTCTCCTGCACGGGCAGTGACGCGGTGTGTTCAGATCTTTGGAGATGAATTAGGTCATCAGTGAGAATAAACGAAGCCATTTGGGAGCTTGATGCATGGGGATGGCTTAGGAAGAGGCAATGCTCTGTTCTACGTGCAGTATAGGAGTACCTAAAATGCAGACTGAGCATGGGTTGACTTACTAAACTGATGTGAACAATTTCATTTTTCTCATACCAGTCTGACGTGAGACACACCTAGCATCACTCTGAAATCCCACATCACCTTCAACAGAAGCAAAGCTTCTATTTGAATTACAATCTTGAGAAGAGGCAGAGTGCACAGTAAACAGGGTAAAACAAACACCCACAGATCAAGGCTGACTCTCTGACTTAAACTGAGTGGGAAGCCCCGTCTTTCTCTGGAGGAGCCAACAGTGATTTCAAACTACTGACTATGCAGATGCATGAAGTCAATGCATGAGGTCTACACCAAGGTAATCACTTGGTTTATTCAGGCTTACTCATCTGTAATGAACCATTCACCACTTATTAGTAAGCAAACATAAACTCGTGCTTAACTTACTTATTTGGCCATTTGCCCGTGCTGCTGTCCTGCTGCCACAAGCAAACACAACCAGCTGAAGGAGCAAAAGGGGAACTTGGAAGGATGCACATTTTTTTCCAGAGAACTTTGTTCACTTCATTTGACTGGGCACCCAAGCTGGTCACTTTTAGTTAATTTCCAGAATACCATACACGTGAACATGGATGGTTAGAATTGGTACCATAGTGTATCAAACTAAACCAAATTCACTGCCATTGAGTCAGTACTGACCCAGAGACCCCGTAAGGGGGCAAACCTGCCCCCTTGAGTTTCTGAGATACCAACAGTCTACGCAAATAGAAAGCTTTCTCCAGAGCAGTCACTGGTGGTTTTAAACTGCCGACTCTGCGAGGGCAGCAACATGTAACCACTAGGGTTCATCAGAATTAGTGTGGGCTCCTTGAAGTCAGACTAGGCAGCTCCAAGGTGACCACTGCGGTAGACCCTACCCACCCAACACATTCCACTGATCTCCAGTATCTGAAGGTATGACATCTCTATCCTCGAGAGAACACAACAAATGAACATCGAGAGGGCTTGCCAAAAGCCATCTCCTTTGGACAGTTTTGAGAAGTATGAAAAGCAACCAAATAGCTAAGATGGTAGATAGAACGTGTGGGTTTATTTTTCCTTCTCAAACTCAGTTTTCGCATATTTGATGACAATGCAGAGGAAGAAGCCTATCTTATCAAAAGACATGTTTTGCAAAGGTAGGTCTAAGTTGCAATTGGGGTTAACAGATCTATTTTAGCAATTGAGATAAACTCAATACAAATTGAAAGTACTAAACAATCTACAAAATGTAATTTTAAAGGCAAACCTTGACCCTAAGGACTTCTAGTTGTTTGGGTCATGGTTAGGCCTTGGCTCTCTGGAATTGGGCTCTCCAGTTTTACTGCTGGGATGTTTCCCATTCCATCTACCTTTAAGCGGATGAGTGGACGGAGTTAACAGATAGGGACGCTGAGCAGTAACTTACTTCCTGGTAGGCAGAACTTAAGGGTGTAATCAAAATGTCTTGACTTTTAAAAGGTCTCTTCCCTGTTGCTTCTTACTCAAGGAAACCCCAAGCCATTTACCACCAATCCCACTGTAATTCAAACAAAACTCTGTGATGCTGACAAATTTATTGGTAATGCGTCCAGCCTTGTGACAAGCTTGTCACTTTCACACAGCAGCAATGTTGCCACACCTCCACTGTGGTACCTTTTAACTCTTAGCATCTCCCATGCTTGACTTGTGTGTTGCATGGCTGATCTGAGTTTAGGGAGCGGTTCACGTGAGCCTTATCCTCTCGACAGCATGGCACCACTGCTGGACTGGGCCTTCTGGAATGTACTGAGCAGGTCCAAGCAAACAGTCCAGTTAATGTACTGAGTAGCAAAAAACTATCACTAATCAGTACCTCCTCCCTCCTTCCCCTAGGGACAATTCAAATAGTCATTTCAAATCCAGACCCCTATAAGAATTTACTTTCGATGTTGTATCCCAACAAACAGGTTCTCACCTTTCTATGAATTACCTCTAGTCCTATGAACCTTCCATTTATCCAACCAGCTTACCTAAAGAACCTAGCAGGCAGAATGGATACTGTTAACAGGTGAGGGATTGGCCCTTGGCAGCTAACCCTAGAAAGAGTTGAGGCAAAGAATTGGAGCCACAACTCTTGAGCGTCCACGGCACCATCAGGATCATCCTTCCCGATGGACAGGTCAAGCCGTTCTTTCACAAAACATGCAAACTTCGATCATCTGAAATACACTGGTTCCAGTTACTAGTGTACCTTTGAATTCTTAATGTATTCACAAAATATGGCATCCCAGAAGACAAAATGTGTTGTTCCAACACAGGAATTCCTGTGTAAGTAGGCACATGACAGGAGACATTTCATCTTGTGGGCTCAGTCAACACTGCTTTCTCCTGGGGGTGTGGGTGGGTGCATGGGTGGTGGTGGTGGTGTTCCTTCCAGGAGGGTAACCGCAGAAACAGTGAATCCCCAGGGAAGTCTGAGAGAGAGGCTGCCAGCTCCCCCCACTTCAAGGATTCTTCCTATCAAGAGTGCTCCAACTTTCCTCCAGAGTTTTTAAGCACAGTAGGTTCTAAGGCAAAATGCTGCCCTGCTCATATAAAAAGTCCAAAGGTGACATGTTTTGAGAACAGCGCTATCTCCTATGTCTTGCTTTTTTTCATATTACAATGTACATGTATATAAAATTCAAACGTTAATTAACAATAATCAGCCATTTAAACTGTCGAATATTATGACACGCTTGTAGTGCTTTTAAAGCAAGGCATCTGGTGGCTTTGAAAAACATTTAAAAGTTGTCATTTCTTTGTTCAAAGAGGATATAGACGGATAATAAGTAAATTGGTCTACTATTTAATGATAGTCTCTTGGGAGACAGTTATGCAAGCAGTCCTTCGGGACATTGGATGTGAAACCATACACCACTGGAGAAACCAGAAATTTAACCTGCATGCATAGAGACAAACCATGAGTATGGAACTGCTTTCAAAGAATAACCTACAGCTGAGCCCCAGTGGCACAGTGGTTGAGTGCAGGACTGTGGCCCACGGGCTTGGCGGTTCAAATCCAGCAGTGGCTCTCCGGGAGCAAGACTGGGCAGCTCCAACGACTACCAGAGGGCAATGATGCCAAAAACAAAACAACAAAAAAACAAAACAAAACAAAGAATAACCTAGGCAAAGTCAGGTGACAGAACTTAAACAGATCTCAGATCAAACCAGAGACTAGCCAAGTTTGTAGGATATTAGCTCAAAAAGTAAAACCATCTTGTTTTACACACAAACAGGCTTCTGGGAATGTCTCTGAGAACAATCACCCATTGATTTGTTTTTAGAGAACTTTGTATTTTAAAGTAGGTGAGGCAAATGTCCCAGGGTACTGCTCAATGTTGAAGAAAACAGTGACAGAGGTAGAAGTCATTAAAAACCTTTCTTTGTAGCATGCTTCTGCGTAATGGTAATAAATCTCAGGAACACACAACTTAAAAATGAATCACTCTCTTATAGGATGGTTAAAGATAATGCTTTTTAATATTGCAAATATTTTTGTTGAAAATCTCATCAAAATGTATCACCTTAACAGTACTTTGCACATGTGAAATATCACACCTAAAGTTGATGATACTATTTTGGTTTATTTATGGCTACTTACAAGAGACTCAGTAACAATGTCCATTCACCAGAGTCTTTTCTTTGGTTGGGTCTATTGGGACCAGGCTGCTGAACTATTTGATGCAAATGAGATAGTTAAAGTAACTTCATGGCAATGTGTTAAGTTTTCATGTAATGCAAAGGAGCCCTGAAAGGATACCCAGGATTGTTACCCATTGTAGTTTTGAATGTGTTATACCCTGTGTTTAGAGGATAATGAGTTTGAATAGCTCACACAATCCTGTAAAAATTATAACTGGCTGCCCTTTAATAAATAAAGTCATTGTAAAGAATTACATTTACAGAGTGAAAAGTGAATACATAGCATTTCAGATTAAATTTTGGAAGTACTACTAATAAGTACTGACCCATAACAATATACACTAGCTACCTTTTTAGACTGTCCATCATTAGCACCAATAAAGATTCAACAAAATTACCTTTATTCTCACATCTCCAAACAATTCTGCAAATTATTAGTGAAGTTTAAGTATAGTCACAGACCTTAAATATTCACATTGTTTTCTATGACATACTGAAAATAAGTTCACTACTTTTCTGGATAACTTTACAAAATCTCATTAAAATTCCTGGTATTATTATCCCCAATTATACAGTACAACAATAACTGTCATTTCACATGATAGGTCCTTAGAGGTTTCACATCTAAATTACCAAGAATAAAACCCTTCCCTCCCCTCATCCTGAACTCAGTTTAATTCTACACTAGTCTGTGGATTATGCACCACTGTAAAAGTATGACTTTTGTATCAAAATGACCATCTTCATGGATACAATATTATGTCAAACAAAGCAACAAAGTTACATGTAAAGACAAAGATTACTAAATTATGCAAGACAAGAACAAATGCAAGGACATGCTAGCTAGGCAAAGTCCCTAGAAAAAGGCTCTCCTATTCGTCTAAGTTGAAATAACACTACTGAAAGAATGAACAAGTGTCTTAAAAAAATTACACAACTACCAGTAAATTAGATAACTACTAAATAAAAGTAAAATGTGAGATTAAACTCTATTATTTACAACAGTAACACCCTTGTGTAAAAGTACAATTGTACACGTATCAGTGACTTTGTAACAAAACTAATTCATACACACAAAAAGAAAATTAAAGAATTTCAGTTCAATAGAATTTGAATTCAACTCAGCTCAAGGATCTACCACAGAATAAATTCAAGATTAACCAATAAACCAGAGCTATATTACTGGCATTCAACAGTAACACTAAACAAATGAGAATCCTTCATTTGTTCAGAAGTCAGAAGACCGTGCAAACATTATCAATCCCAACAGGATTCTATTGAGAAGTACAAGCAAATATAAAAGCTCCACTAGTGGTTCACTTAGAGGCTGAGTTTCCTTCTAACAATTTAAGTTATAAATACAGGTACAATGCACAATCAGCGAGCTTTTCTATAACGTCAATATAAAATAAATTGAGAGAGCGGGAGGTTTCATTTTATCTTTATAAGGAAGACTGCGTTCATCTGAAAAGAAACAAGGCATCACACACAAACACACTGCGGGGCAGGAGTATGTTTAAGAATATGGTGTCATTCTGTATGCTTTGAAAGGAAAAGCAATCCCTGTTTTACTACTATTAAAACATGTAGTGTTACAGATTAAGAAAAAAACGGACTAATTTTTCACTGTCTTAAGTTTTCATGAATTTAGTTTCCACATCACAATGATCTATAAAACCATTATTAACAGCTGTGTTCATAGCACTGCAACAAGCCAACAAACGTTTAAATGCACTTCACATCGACAGCATGTAAACTTTATTTTCTCCTCTTCAAGCCTTCAGAAAGCTCGGGGCTATTTCAGCAGCGGTCTGGTCACTCTCTCTGAAGGTAGCAGTCCAGTGCCTCACAGTGCCAATGACCATCCTTGGCACTGCGCCTCCAGCCCATCATGAAGTGTCCCCCCCTCCCTTCCCCCCCGCCCAGTGGCTTCCAGTAAGGCCTAGAGTTTAAGGTTAACATGAAAAAGTGCCACCTTTGTTTTAGATTAGTGATGGACTCCAACACAAGATAAAATAAAATTATTTTGTATATTGTTATACTTACAAGCAGCTCCAATCCTGAGTATTTATGGTAATATCTAAACATACAAAAATGTATGTACATTTTTCTCCACTTTCTTGTAAACAGTTGTCAGTATACTGTTTTATCCCTTATCATTGAAACATGCAAATCATACATACAAGTATAAATACACAAAAGAAAACAAGTTTCACTCATTCAAAAGCCAAGCAACAACAAAAAAAAGCTATAGTATTCAAATTATAAATAACAAATGCTTGAGGCCTCTTATATTCCTAGAAGCAGCCAGCCATTCACCCTCATGTTCTTAGCTGCAATTGTAGAAATACTGAGTTCTGCGCCTTCCATGCTTTTACAGTATTTATAACACTATCATATGTGGAGATAAAGACTTGTTTACTATAATCTCTTCTTTTCAGAATGAAGAATAAAGCAGCACTTACAAATTTTGAGGCAATGGCATCAACGGCAGCTGTTACCACTGCTCGATCAGGAGGAAGTTTTCCATTCTAACCATTTTCAAATTCAAAAGGTAAAAGAAAAATTGACCTAAACAAATGATCACATGTTCATCCCTTGGGCACTTAGCAGCGAGTCCAGCATGTCGAATGTGTCTTTGTAGTCCATATGCTGGCTGTTTGTACTGTACTCGTGATGGGCATCAGGACCGTTGGTCTCCACTGGCTTCTTGTCCAGTTTCACGAGGGTGCTGAGATGTCCGTAGCCCACCTGGTATGTGACAGGGGGAGGAGGGGGTAAGGGATGGTTAAAAACAGAGTTGTGAGAGGATATATACTGCTTAACAGAGGAGGAAGAACTAGATGAACTACCTGAACTTTTGGAACTTTTGCTCATTTTGGAGTGGTGGTTGTGAGACGCATCATTGACATGCAGCCTCTTCCGTGAAGCGCTGGAACTAGAGGAAATGCCATCACTGCTCAGGCCAACAGGACTCCTCAGAACAGTGGGTGGAATTCCATCAGCACTGTGCTTACTGACACCACTGCCGCCGCCACTAGGGGCATGGGCGTGCTTGTGACTGCTGCCATGGTGGCGGTTGGAAGGATGCTCCTTGTGCTTGTCCTTATGGTCTCTAACGAGTGGACTCGAATGCTTACTCTTTCCGCTCCCTTCATCGGAAGAACTGTGTCTGTCTGAGGATGAGACTTTGATCTTCATTTTAAGCTCTTCTTTACTGGCATTTTTATCAGTGGACGATATTGGGATCCGTAATTTCAATGACCCGCTCTTTTCTTTTTTATCTGCTGTGTGTTTTTCAGCATTTGCAATGGGGATTTTCATTCTAATGGGAGAAGTCACAGAACTGCTGCTTGCAGCCTGAGGCTGCATATGTTTGTGCTGCTGCTCTACCTGGGCAGCTACATAGTGGTCCCTTACCTCCAGATCAAGCGTTTCTAGCTTACGTTTTTCTCTATATTTATCTAAAGACATTTTCTGAGGAATTACTCCAGGAGTAGATGATATTGGCCCATGGTGTTTACTGCTCCCTGCTTTATGAGTATAGTCTTGTTTAACTGAAGAATGATCAGACATTTTTTCAGATCTGTGATGCAATCCTGAATGCAATGCTATTGAAGGTCCCTGCTGGAAGCTGATATTATACTGGCTACTAGACGAAGAGGTTTCTTGTTTCTGTGAATACATCTGTTTAGTCCGTGCTGACTCTTGATCTTGGGGCCATCCTGGGTGCGATGACACGCCGTACGAGGTACTAGGCATTCCTGCTGCTAGCAGTGACAAATGATCTGATGTATGGCTGTCTTGAGCAGAATTATTTCCCGGATTTACAGATCCTGGTGCAGGGAATGTTGATGTAGACGGTTTCTGGAAGCTTGGATTTGTAGGCACACCAGGGACACCATCCACTAAAATGGAATTCTGGACCAATGACGAGCCAAGCCGCGGCGTCTCTGCTACCTGCCCATCTGCCTTTGGCTTTCTGGCTGCTTGATCAGCCTAGTCAGATAAGACACAAAGAAGTAATGACAGCAAAGGAATTTAATACAAAATTCTTGGCTTATAAAACCTCTACCATAACTATATGGAAATACCAACACCAGGGGAGTCAAGGCTGTATGTAAGTAGCATATAGACTACAAAAAGCCCCAAAGTCCAGGTTTTGGATTTAGAGTCTGGTCAAATTTGACTTTGTTGGGATGCCTTAGTTTCCCATATGTAAAATAAAAATAATTCTTCCATCATAATTGCCTGAGAATTATAAAAGAAAATGTAGTCTGTACTTAGTAAAGTCAACATGACAAGAGTTAGTAATAAGTTAAATAAACTTATTTTCATTTGATATAAAATAATACATTAAATTAAATAGAACTTAAATGTTTGGCATACTCTGAGGAAAGAGAGCTTCATAAGTTTGTGGAAAAATCAATAAAGATGGTCAACCTTTTCTACAAGCATCTTGAATCCCTCTTTCATAATTATTTAGGAATATGGAGAGAGAGGAATAGTTGGCTAAAATTTCAAATTGATTGGTAAGGTAAGTTGTTAGATTAATGACAACAATGTTACTCTTTTAAATCCCCACCAATTCTCTTACCCTCCAGTATCGAATCTTCTTCAACCTACTAGGCGTTTTCTCCAGTATCTGTAGAAACTCATGTGTTAGCTCTAAAAATAAAATTTAAATAAAAGACTTAGAAGGTGCCTTTAGGACCTGCATTTCTTAGATGTGGAAAATACTAGAAAAAGAACCTCATGATTTCATCCACTTCCTATTCAGAAGGTGTTATAGCTCTAAATTGGTATTTTCAAAATGAAATCCTTAAAAAAAAAAAAAAAATTCCCCTCCCCACCTCTTCCCCCTGATTTTATAAGCTAACTCTTAAAGATCTTGGGAATCCTTTATAGTATTAAAAAAAACAACAACAACATTCCTGGCTGAGCCCCAGTGGCGTAGTGGCTGTGCGCGGGACTGCAGCCCACTGGGATGGAGGTTCAATTCTGCTCCACAGGAGCAAAGGCTGAGCTTCCTACTCCCACTACTAGAGGGCAGTGATGCCCCCCAAAATAAAATAAAATAGAAAAACTTCCTGCCAAATAGAACATTATGATTAGGCGATAAGATACAGCTTTTATTATTGCAGACATCAACCGGTGGATTCTTACAGAAAAATTTAAAGAGCAGCATGAGAAGACACAGTATTATAACTAAATGTGCAAAGAACTGTAGTTAGAAAACTAATATAGCTTGACAATTATCTCAAGCTAAAAAGTGAAAACCTCAAGCCTCGAGCTAACAATATCAAAGGATTCTATAGGCAAAAAAATCTGAACCATGTAAGAGGCACCAAAAGGAGATGGAAGGAATACACGAAACTCACTGTAGCAGAAAGAACTGGTTCGTATTCAACTCGTTCAGGAGTAAACCAATAACCAATAGGACTGAAGGAAGAAATCTAAGTCACCCTGAAGGAATTGATGAAAACAGATTTGGCTTTCCCAATTGCCTGACTACCAACTGAAATGTTTCAACACACCTGGAGTGCTAGAGGTGATCACTTGCCTATGCTTAGATATCTGGAAGACCGAATGACTACGTGGTTGGTATTCATATTTATGTCCATTCCAGCCAATGGCAGTCCAGGATAATGAGGAAATTGTCTAACAGCATCATTCACTAATATCACAAGCAAGAACAATTCTGTGGAAGACAATTAAAAACAAATGCAGCAGTACATAGGGAACTGCCAAAATTCAAGGTGAATTCAGATGAGGTCATGAAATAAGAGATATGTTTGCAATACTGATAGATCTTAGCTAAAACAAAAAATAGCAGAAAAGTGTTTATCTATGTCTTGTTGCCAAACTCAAAACACAGGCTATTTGGTGCAACAGGCAAGATTCACGCGGGCCACATCAAATTTACAAATTTGGTTAAATTTATATTGTTAAGTGAGGATTCAGGAATATGGACAGGATAATTAAAACACTATATAATTGCTTTGATTTAAACATTTATTTTATCTAATGTATTTATAAAACTAAAATTATATTTTTTACCCGAAACTTGCCAGTGCTTTCCTTCTAGTTTTCACTTCTCTCTTATGTTGTGACTAGAAAATATCACCAAGTAATAAAAACCACAAAATGTTGGACAGCTGACAAATGTGAAGCAGTCGTAATGGCTTCCCTTTAAAAGTGTTAATTAGAGCTGTTGCTCGGCTGTGATTCATAATTGCACAACCTAGAGTGGCACACATAATACTTCCAAACGTGGCTGTAACTGAGTCAGCATGTTTAAGCACGTCCACAGGTCCCCAGGAAAGGCACTGGACCACATGCATACTTACTTGTTTTCAGTAGTAAAAAAGGATTTACGAGGGAATGGTGTGTTCGGTATTGCCTCAATCGCCCCTAAGAGATATTTTCTTCATAACAATCCTTTTCTATTTTCATTTTATTTCAGAGGATCGTGGGCCACAACAAATTACAGCAGGGGCCACATACAGCTCGCAGGCCACCATTTTGACATACTGTCATATTGACGATGTAAAGAAATTCAATTGTGTGAATAACAAATCACGAACACTATAAACACTGGGGGCATCTTCCCTCGGTTCCTGATCATATGCTACCTCCTGACTAAGAACTGAACAAGGGGAAACCAAGCAGTTCAAAATCAGGAAAGAGTATTTTAACTAGGTTAACTTCTTGGTTTTGATCATTTTATCACCACAGAAAATTAGTAGAAACTCAAGGGTATACAGAACCAAACTACTGCACATTGTAAGTGGATTAAATTTTAAAAATAGGAGGGGGCATTTGCTTCAGGGGCACATGTACTAAAATTGGAACAATAGAGAAGATTAGCGTGGCCCCTGTGCAAAGATGACATGCAAATTCATGAAGCGCTCCATATTTAAAAAAAAATAGGAGGGAAAATTCCTACCAATGAACACTACTAACATCAGTATTCCACCCTGGCTATAAGCAGGAAAAATAATAAGGACGGCTCCTGGGGTTCCAATTTATACATGCGTGAGTTTATTCCAAATAACGTGTTTGAACATATCTCTGTGCTCAGTGGGTGGCTGAGGACAAGAGGCTTCTGAGGGGATCTGCTAGGTCAATGAAATCCAAGGCAGAGGGGTCAGCTTAGAAGCTAATGGCAATTATTGTTCAGACTTAAAGCGGTATCCTGATAGGTTTTCTCAGAGGACACAGGATGACTCCAGGGACTTATTAGGTGAGAAAAAGTGCAGTATAGTTGTGCTGAGTATTGTTTTCACCAGACAATGTACCTACTTATTCTTCACAGTTTTAGCAAAGGCTGTTCTACGAACATTTTGTTGGGAAATGGCACCCCATTCACCCTCCAACCCTGATCTTATCCTTCAGGCTTCTTTCTGCTCTTAAAACATGAAGAACACTAAAAAAGATTATGATCTGAATCTCTTGAGGATGCTAAACCTGCTGCTTTGAGATGATGTAAATTAAAGAGCACAGAATTCTTCAGGGATGGGATAGAAAGAAAAAAACATCGAATTCAAAAGTGAGACCTACACGGAGGAAAATGTTGAGAATAATTGCTTCACACTTGAACTTTTTACATAAATAATACGTAGTCAATAAGTCCTCTCTTACCATAATCTAAGTATTATAAATTCTAGCTTCTTTGTCTATGTTTATAATCCCATTTTGGCGGGAGTTCTCTACTACACTGATGGACAAAATTAGGGTATACTGAGTCTCCACCTTACTAGAGGGGGTGGACCAAATCACATCCCTATTTCTTAGGGAATATGGTCTGCTGAAAGACAAAAAAACACACCTCCATCAAATCCATTCCTCTAATAACCATCTTGGAAACAGAGTCAAATGTCAGGACCATGAGAAGGTACGTCATCAGTGGAACACGTTAGTTTTAGTCTGAAATGATGGAGGCTAAGACAAAGGCTGTGGCAAGGAAACCAAGAGCTAGAACAGAGAAGGGGTGTTGAGCCTGAGACTGCCAGGCAGAGAAGTAGGGCTGGCTTCTTGGCTGTGAACTAAATGAAGACTTGGCTAATGGCTAAGAAAGATGCTGCTGTGGCCCAAAGATTCTATTTTCCATACCTTCTTATCCTGATCTGTGGTGATCTGCCAACTTCCCTAATAAAACCTCCTTTAATTATGAGTGATGGAGCCCTTATGGTATAGTGAGTTGCATGCTGGACTGCTAACCACAAAATCAGCAGTTGAAAACAATGAAGCTTTTTTAGCCCCTTAAAGTGGGACTAAATTGCAGAAAACTGCAGGCTCAGTTTCTCCTGTCATCTTACAGGGTCTCCATGAGCCAGAATCAGCTCAGAAGGCAGTGAGTGCTTTGAGAATCCTGTGTACCGTGAGTTGTGCGTGGCTGCTGCAATGAATCATTAGACCTAGCATAGGCAGGCATAGCAGTGAAGTGTCAAAAGAGGTAGAGATGGGAGATGGAGGCATGTCTGACTTTGCCTCATGGAAACAGGGAAGCCAAAGGCCTCTCCTGTGCCTTTTGCATCAGAGCACCTCGCTGATACAATGAACCGAAGGAAGACGGAGGGTCAAAGGCCATGGATTCAGGCTTCACACTGATTAATAACTATCTGTGGTCAAATTCTTAGGATCAACCATGTAAGATTAAAGGGGCAGCATTTACGCAATGAGAAATGTTAACATAGTTAACTTGAGTATTACTTGGTATTAACTAGTGCCAATTCAACTCCAAATTGAGGGCACCTCTCTTCTGCACACTCATTATTTAGTAAAGAGAACAGTAAGCTTGTAAATAATGGCCAAGAAATACAGGCAAAGAAAACCATTCTAGGCAAAATTGAAGATGGCAATAAAAATTAAGGCAATATAGAATCTGTCTCAAATATTGAGAAAAACACAAATTCTATACCATCACAAATTCACTGCCCATGAGAACACTCCAAAATAACCTGTGAAAAGGTATGCTAGCAAAACCTAACCATTACACGTTCCAAGATGTACCTTCTAAGCCAATTCTGTATCTGTTCTCTACGTAAGTGTAAGAGCTCTCAGCTCTTGTTTGGATGAAAGGAAAAAAAGTAATGCTCACACCTTCACGGCCCCATGTAAAAAAAAGAGGATGTTTCAACTTCGAGATGTGCACCTTTTGGGGCCAACAATAGCACCTAATTGTATCGACTCCATTTTTGGCTTAATTGTCAAAGAATAAACACATGTAAAGTTCTTAGTCCCAAACATGGTGCATACCAAGCACAAAATAAAGCATTGCTTTCCTAAGAGTATCCTATTCTCTTCAAATTTATAGCAGAGAACATGTCACATAATTACTGTTAATATAAAAAGTACATGCACCAAAACAAAGTATATTGTTTAAAACAAAGGGTCCTCTCATCCAAAATCAATATACAGAAAACTTCCTAACACAAAAATATACATAAGGGTTTGTTATTAACTGTGAAAATACAACAACAGCAGTAGCAACAAAACCTTACAGCTATGTCAAGTTTTTGAGAACACAGGGCAGTGAGTTATTTCAGTAAATATTGATGCTTCAGACACATGCTTAAATTCAGATACACCTTAATTTCTTAAATTTTAAGTATCCATTAAAAGAACACAAGCAGCAAACCCATTCTCAATGGGTTCTGCTACTGAGATTCTTATTCAGCTGCTCACCAAAATGAACTGATTTGTCCAAGCTTTTTGCAAATTCCATGCCCAATCATCTAATGCAGTGGTTCTCAACCTTCCTAATGCTGTGACCTTCTAATACCTACAGTTCATGCTGTGGTGACCTCCCCAACCATAAAACTGTCTTTGTTACTTCATAAATTTGCTACTGAATCTGGCGACCCCTGTGAAAGGGTCGTTAGACCCCCCCCCCCCCCAAAGGGGTGGCGACCCACAGGTTGAGAACCACTATTTTATGGCAGCTCTCTTGCTACATTGGCAGAGCTGCTTCTGTTAGTTTCACCAACTCTTAATTACGATCTGCTCCTTCATATAAAAAAAAAATAAAGAAAACATTTACGATTTTATCGGAAGACCATGTTCCAAAACTACAGGTTGTCTCTCATTTTATGTAATTCACGTTCTCAGAAGCTTATATGAATCCTGTTTTTTCTAAAGTTAGGAAAAGTCCCCTTAGCTCCAAAATGAGAGGAAGAAAAACCAAACACACCTGACACGCCAGTTTAAATTAATCCTCGCATTGTCATCCAGCCAATTTTGACTCAGAGCAACCCTGTAGGACAAGGTGGAATTGCCCCTGTGGGGTAGACTGAAGAAGGCCTCACTCTTTTTTGGTGAGCAGCTAGTGGGTTCCACTGCTGCCCTGGTGGTAAATCCAGAGCATTTTATGTCTAAACCAAATAAATTACTTTCTCACCAGGAGATTCCCAATTCCCATGTTCATAAATTACAGAATTAACATTCCCCCAATTTTCCGTTGCCTATTCATATTTAACAATACAAGAGAATACATACTTTGTTATCCCTTTAACGCAATGCTTTAACTTTTTGCAATAGGTTAATAGACCAACTCTTGAACTCATGAAATGAGGTATACCTGCACGATCAACCTGTAGCATTATCAGTCTTACTTCTAAAAAAGTCTTATAAGGGTGTTGGATAGTCATTGATTGACAACAGACCTTCGAATGTCTGTTTTTAAGGCCGAGGAATTTTTATGTTTATCCTATTCATTTCTTTACATAATTAAGTTAGATTTTGGAAGAGTCCTTTGAAATACAAACTTTCATAATATTAGATGAAAAACACCTGGAATTAGGGGGAAGGTCTAGGGGGTAGTGTAGGGCAGAATAAGATAAAATGATGAGAACATGGGGATTTACAAGTTTCCAAAAAGCATAGAAGTAGAGAGATTTTTTTACATAATAAAAATGTAAGAAATACTTTAAAAGCAACAAAAAGAATGTTTCTCTACAAGCCTTAATTTTACTCACCATCTAGTAACTCTAAGGTAACTGTAGGGTCCACATATTCCCACCAATGCTTTCCATCAGTTGATACAGGAATCTCCCAATTGGACCATTTGCAAGCCAAATGAATGCACACACATGCTATCACTGTTGGTTTGTACTGAAGACAGAAGGTGGTAAGATGCAGACTGTTGCACAGCAAGTATGGAAATAGAGAACCATAGCAATCCATATATGTAAAACAAAGAAAAACATTTACCAGTAAGATAAATGCAAAAGCAAAACTCCCAAAGTTTTCTTCTTTAAGTCTAGAGTATGTTACTTTATGAAATCAAAAGCAAACAACTAATAGTTATAAAAATCCTACAATGAAAAATCTATTTAGATTATAAAAGTTCCCCAGGCTTTCACTCACTAGATTATTTATTATATATAATGTATGTAACGTTTTCACATGATTAACTAAAACAGCAGTCTTTCTTAACAAAAAAACCTTTTTGGATAAAGATACATTTCTTAAAAACTTATTTAGGAAAGGGAAAGAGAGGCAATCACAATGTTGCAACATATATAGACATAACAGTTCATATTTTTGGTGATATTTGTTTCTTTTGTAGGAAAAAAACATAAGACTATCTGTAATATTGACAAGACAATGTCAATGACCCATAAAAATTAGATATTATACTAAGTGATGTGGCTTAATCAGTATTCTTATGATCAACAAACTCTTCATGTCAAATAAATTTAACATCTATGTATATGTAAACTCTTTTTTTGGGGGGGGTAAAGTCTTTTTTCAGCAAGCCACAAAGAAAACTCACCTTTTGATGATCAGCTTCCAAGCCCAATGATGTTATATACTAAAATATTATCTTTTCTCCCTCTATCATATGACCAAGTGACTTATTTTCAAACCAAAGTTTTAAATCTTAAGTCTTTTTTTGTTCAGAATAACTGGAATAGAGGTTGAACCCCAATAACATGTATCTAAGGAAAGAGATTGAAACTTTCCAGTTTACAGTTCTTTATTAAGTTTCTTAATGGCACTAGAAATGAGCAGCCATACAAAGCTGGTTAAGTTGCCACTTTCCCAAAACTCACTTAAAACAATCTTAAACAATTTTAATATAATCAATCCAGAACAGAATTATGTATTCTCTTGTAAAGGCTCTTTAATTAATACTATTTTTCCAGTTCAGTTTTGAAATTGATGAGCCATGATTAATGACTAACCACAAACCCATTATACATTTTTGCTTTATGTAAACTAGACAGAAGTCTGTTTTTAAAAGTTATATTTATGGAAACCATGACAGGACTTGACTACTTCTAGTTTTTGTGGACATTAAACTGGAAAAAAACCCTCCACATTAAGTAAATTTTATAAAAACAAAAAATAAATGTCAATGATTATTTTTAGGTTAGGATTGGATCAAGGTGAAATTTTTTAAAAAATTGTCATTAACTATAATTATAAACTAGAAATAGCTTTATACTTACCAAGTTGCTCGAATTTCTACGTTAAGTTTAGCTCTTTGTAATCTTTAGCTGCTATTCAGGCTACCAATTTTAGACTTATGCACTCACAAATCGAGAATATGTCATCAGAAAGCACCACTACACTTCACATTGTGCATTTAACCCCTCTGTGCCAAAAGTCCCTTGTACAATACACCGCAGAGCAAACAGGAAGGTCCCACCACAGTAGATGGTCCAGTCTCCTGTTGCAACAAGGGTAAGAGACACATTGAGGGGGCCCTGCATTAAAGGAAGCTATAGTGTGCTACAACAGTGCAACAAAGAGGGTCAGGATAACAACCTGTTGGTAGCCATGAAATAGGATGTCTGTGCCAAATCCTTGCTTGCTGTAAGAAAAGAGAAAAAAAGAAAGAACAATATATCAACTTTAATATGCTACCATCAAAAGTTCTCAACACAACAAAAACTTCAAAGATTTGTACACAAAAAATAAATTTTACTTACTACTTACAAATATCACAAGAGCGCCATCATTTTCTATACTACTGAAAATCTTCAACAACATTCACTCAAATGTTTCTTGCTATCCCCCAAAGATCTGAGAAACAAGCCGATTTGCTTTTAGCTAGCCAGTTACAAGGGCTAAACTTGTTACTAAGTTAAGCACCTAGTCAGCTAAAAGGTGCAATAAAGCATTCGCCTGGATTTAAAAAAAAAAAAAGAAAAGGAAAAAAACAGAAGAAGAAGAAAAGATTTTGAAGTCTAATACAAAATACAAAGAGTTGCCTGCCAGACTTAATCCTGTCATATTTAAAGTTGGTTTAAATATTTCCATCAAAGAAAACAAAATAAAACACCTCCCCCCCCAACAGCAGAACAAATTGCTCAGTTTTTCCACCATGCTATTAAACATCAACAGAATAAACAACCTAGAAGTGTCCTAAGGGTGCAGATGCAGGAAGTTTCACTGCATTACTTTAAAACAACAATTATTTGCAGAATCTAATTACAGACAATGCTTACAAAAGATAATGCTACTTTTGGGATCTGTCCCCACAGAAAAGCACTTTTAAACAACTAGTTCTTTATGATGCTGAAACTTTTGTCACCTCCCTTCCCCACCCCCCTTGGACTCTTATTCTTAGGGATGTTTTAATTTGCCTTTAAAAAATTACATTCATAATCACTGACATACCTTTCCCCTCTGCTCACCTAGGATCAGTTCACCTTAACTCCACCCCTCTCTAATAAGCCTCAAATTCCTTTTCAATTCTATTTTTTATCTTTGCCACCATCTGTAATCCCTGCTACCCAGTGGATCATCAACATAAAGGTTTTTACAAAAGAGATGTGGGCTTAGCAGAGTTGAACTAAGGAAGAGTGTCAAAGCATCAGATGTCTTGGAGGCAGTGCCTTAAGTATTGCATTCTTTCCTGGTGAGGAGGGAAGGAGAAATCACAGAAGTGAAAGGTCCCTGTAAAATGACATTAGCCAATTCTATAGCAAAGCAGCATAATACTAAACCCTTTCATCTCTAAAAGGTGGAATGAAGAACTTTAAAAAAAACCAAATTTCCCCCCACCCCCAAATCTTAACTGGTAGAGAAGTCAAAATAATTTTAGATCACTGTCAATTATAACTAGAAATATACCTAAATCCAATGACCACTGTACAGAGGAAAAATGTAGGGAGAAACATTCTTGTTTCTACGCTAGAAGTTGTGACAGAGCAAAAGAAGGGAGGGGGGAGACACCAGACACGCAAGAATATTTCTTAAATGAAGTGAGATGTGAAATGTTAGTCAGACAAAATGAATTTAAATACACATTTGATTTGTTCTTAACAATTAGTCTTACTTTAAGAGCCGACAACAAAAACAATTTAAAATACTTTGCTCTGGCTTATGAAATGACTTCATGCCATTAGATTCCTTAGATACAAGAAAACACAGAATGTATAAAATTTTCATAAAGGATTTTAAAGATATGGACTCAATTTCAGGGCACTATGCTGAAAATGCAGTTTCATTTCTTACTATTTAAAAAAACACATAAAAATAATGTATTTTAACTTATACCCACCATGTCTTCCTTCAAATAGCATGCAATTTAAAGCAAATTGTACAGCTCTTTGATATTCTGACAAGGCTTAATACTGTGAACTTTTCCCCTAACATTGAAATCAATTATCTAAACAATCCTATAATAAACTGTAACACTAGGGAGAAAATGTGCTATTAAATATAATTAAGAAGACCCCAAAAATATGAATCAAAACTACACGCATCATTTACAAGCATGTGGATAGGATAAGATGAAATAAATGTAAGTGAAATTTTAGAAGTCTAGTTCTTAACATTGTGTAAGAGTTTTTAAGAGAAGAATTTTTTTGGGGGGGGTTCTATTTTGGTGGTGGTGGTGGGGACGTTGCTTGGAGGCAGTCATTATTATAATAAAAACTTTCCTAGGCATAGAAGTAACTTGGTTTAGCATGAATAAAATGTGAGAATAATTTAGGCAAAGACTTGGGGGGAAAAAACAACCGAACATAAAAAAACCAAGTCCTTCAAAAGTCTTACTCATTTTACTTAGAATACACCCAAGGTAAGGTGATAAAAGAATGAAACTGCAAATTTGATATTCAAACAGAAAGTAGCAGAATAAAGCACACTACAAGTTCTAAGTGGTTATTAGGACGTAACACTTCAAAGAGAAAGCAGGAGAGAAGAAGGAAGCAGAATGACACATGCAGCTGAGGAAGATTTCTGAGGATGCAGTGGAGAGAGGGCTCACCAAGCAAGAGGAATGTTCTCCATGCTTCACAAGCAGTAGAAGACAACAATGAAAAAACTCTTGTTCACAGACGATCTATTATCATACCACAAATGTATAGACCATGCTATTATTTATTTTTTCACTATATACTAAAGAAACCGATTTTAGTAATGCTAAAGAACTTAAAATAATGCATTAAATAATTTTTGTGCAAATGAATATGGTCAAAAACATTTCCTAAAAGGAACTGTCTGCTAAAAAATACAATTTTATTGGAAACACCTGGAGCTGACCTCACATTTTCAAATTGTTGTTAATCCTCAACAAGTCAATGAAAATTTGCCATAAAGTGGAAATGAGTATCATTTCTTACACCTATATATTATTGTCCTACATCTTAAATATTAACTGAAATGCACTGGCACAGGCCAATGAGGAGTCCTAAGATTTTAAAGTTCTCAATTTTTAAATGACACACTTGTTAAAGACTAAAGAAAACTAGTTCATCAGGAAGAACCCCAGAACTATGTGAAAAGGTAGAAAAGATAATTTAAACTGTTTGCAATGGCTATTTCCCTATATTTTAATAAAGTGAAAATGCTTATAACAAAATAGTATACAACTATAGCTAAAAGAAAGCCTCTTAGAAACTTCCTTTTAGAAACTTCAAAGATCACTTACCTCTTACTAACTGGGTGCATTTCACCACATCTGTGTGTGGATGTTCAATGGTGATTTCAAAACCTGAAATGAGAAGCACTTTTTTTTCCCCTGATTACTTATTATTGTAATACTTGTCAAAGAAACAATACTCATTACACAACTCAAAATGATGATTACGTTCTTGGTTAGTAAAAAAACTCAAAGACAAAGTTTTCATTAAAGCCATGCTCATCATGCTTCCACTGAGTAGAAATGATCTCTTCTCAAAAACTGTCCCAATTACAAAAATAATAAACAAAGTTAGAAAGCAAGAGTAATATTTATTCAAAATTCTTGAGTTGCAATTTACTTAGGATAGTCCTAAAGTTAAAACAAACTAAAATAAAAGCAAATAATTAATTTTGACTCAGTTTTTCTTAGACACGGGACTTCAAGATGTTTGTGATAAAATTCTATTGTGTTTTAATACAATTTCTACCGACTTTTTGTGGTTCCCTTAGATGTGCCTTAATTCTTAATTTTAGAAGCTATGAAAGGATTATTTTTCATAAAAATAACCTTAGGGTCACAGTGATGATCCATCACCATTAAGTCAATTCTGATTTCCAGCAGCCTAGTAGTAGAGAGAACTACCCTTTGGGTTTCTGGGGTTGTAACTCTGTCTGGGAGCAGTAAGCATCAGCTTTCTCCCTCAGAGGAACTGGTGGATTTGAAACACTCACATTCAGGTTACAAGTTCAATGTGTAACTACTATACAACCAGGTCCTTCTTACTATAATGGACACAACAATATGCAATTGTGAAGGTTTCACAAGACCTGGTCATGTTTTGTTCTGGTGTTTACTAGGCTGCTGTGAGCTATCATTGAGTCAGTAGCAGCTATCTAACTACTTACTAAATCTTTAGCTCAGTTTCCACCACTTTTCTTATTTTCTTCGTGATTAAGATCACCAAGGCCAGAGAACCACTTACCTTATATATTCGAGTATAAGTCAACCTGAGTATCAGTCAAGGCACCTACTTTTACCAGAAAAACTGCATCCAAAAATGTGACAAAAAATTTGACTTAAACACGAGTATATATGGAAGTCTCAGGTTCATGAACGCACTGTTGCTAAAACCAAAGGAAAAATGGTGAAAATCTTTCAGCAGTGTCTAATCAACCCTTGAAGAGGGCCTAAAACAATTTTTTTTAAAGTGGAGGCTACATCAAAGCATAGGTTCTCAAACTTATTTGATTTTTCAGATTAAAAAAAAAAATCAGCTCCCTGCTGGCCAATATAAATTTATTATATAGTTCATGCCAGGATAAAGGGCTACAGATACACACACACACACACACACACACACACACACACACACACACATATTTTTTCCTGGATTACTCAAGAGAACCCTCCTACCCCCAAGAGGGGACTTTATCACCCCTTTAAGAAACACAGAATTTAGCCTTCATTTCAGTAAATTAGTAAAATCATAATGACTACACATGGAGGATTTATGAAGGTATTGTGTGGCCTTTTTCTACTGTAATTAAACCGGCAAAATAATTAACAAGGTATAGCCTCTAAATTCTAACGACCACCTTAAGATAATGACATTCATTCTGAATCTCACAACTGATATTCATATTTTGTATAATAAAACAATTTAATAGTAACGTAGCTCATAATTATCATTCCAATATAACTTTCCCACTATGTACACAAAAGCCCAGGAGGCGTAGTGGTTAGGAGTTGGGCTGCTAACTGTAAGGCCAGCAGTTTGAAACCACCAGCCACTCAGTGGGTGAAAAATGGGGCCTTTCTATTCCAGTAAAGAGTTACAATAATAGAAACTCACAGTGGCAGTTCTGCCCTGTCCTATAGGGTCACTATTAAATAGTATCAATGTGACACAGTGAGGTCTTTTTTTGGGGGTGTGTGTCCTTTATTATGTTTATATAATTTTAAATAAACAATACTGAAAAAAATCAAAGTAAGAAGGAAGTACTAGATTCTATTTTATTAAACTATTTTTGTTAAAAAAAGAATATGTCTTTAGAGGAAGTTTTGCTAGTGATCACATTTCTGTTCAACATATGGGTATCAATAATTAGTACAAGAAATTACCACAGTAAATGATTACTTCTGATAAGTATATTAAGTGGCAAATTGCTTTTTATATACTTTCATTTTCTAATTCTCCATACAAGGCAGGTATATTATTCCACCTCACATATACAGAATAGTCTGAGATTACTTCAGAAAGTTGGATGTTCCTTTTCCTTTATTTATGCAGATTACATTGATTCATTTTTCTGTTTTACTTTATTAAAAGATCATTTAATTGGGGGCTCTTATAAGTCTTATAAAAACCCATACATCAATTATGTGCAGCGTATTTGTACATATGTTGCCATCACTCTTTCCTAGAAAGTTACTTTCTATTGATCCCTTGGTATCAGCTCTTCTCCCCCACCCCTGGTGACCCCTCGATAAATTATAAATTATTATTTTTATATCTTACACTGACTGCTGTCTCTATTCCCCCATGGTTTCTGCTGCTTGTTCCCCTGGAGGGGAAATGTGGTTATGTGTCGATCATTGCAATCAGCTTCCCCTTGCTCTCCTCCTGCCCTCTCCCCTTGTCTATTCCCATTCCTGTAGCTGGAGTCCCCATGTCATGAGTGCTTATCTCTTAACTGTATCTGTCTGTGTACATGCTTTGGTTTAGTCCGAAGGGAGAGGCAGCCCTGGGGGTCATGATAGTGGGGGGTGAGGAAGCCTCAAGGAACTATAAGAACATTGTTTCATAGGTGCTTTACTGCACTGCACCCTGGTTGACTCATCCCTTTCCTGTTAGCCCTTTGTGGGGAGATGTCCCACTGTCTACAGATGGACTTTAGGTCTTTGTTCCGACCCCTCTCATTATCAACAATACATTTTGTTATGGGTCTTCTAAGGCCTGTTACCCCGTCCCTATGACGTTTCATGATTGTACAGGTTTATTGCTTCTTTGCTAGATGGTGCTTGTTTAACTTCAAGCCTTTAAAACCCTATACGCTCTACCTTTTAATATAGCCGGGCACCATCCGCTTTCTTCACCACATATGTTTATACACCCATTTTGTTTTCAGTGATTGTGCCAGGAGGGTGAGTATCACAGAATGCCAGTTTGTTAGAACAAAGTGTTCTTGGATTGAGGGGAAGGGAATGAGCAGAGGCCCTAAGTCTATCCACCACCTCAGTATATTGTCATATAAATATTATATACATAGGCTAATACCTCTATTTTAATGAATTAATGTACTTAGTACACACCGATGCTTATACTTCCATAGCTTTGCTTCCAAGACCGTTCCTGTTTCCTTCCTCTTGCCCCACCACCACACTTGCCTCTTAGTACTTCCCTGTTAGATTGCTATTGTTGCAACACCTCCAAGATCTCTACAACTCCCATGCTTTGGTTTTAATTCCCTAGTTTTTCCACTATGGAGTTGTTTGCTCATTGTTTTAAATTCATTTTTTTTTGCATGAACTTGTAAGCCCATTTTACAGCAGGCAAAGAAATTTGCACGTTTGCAAAAGCAAGACAGAGATGTGCAGATTTAAATCCAGATTTTACCCAAATCCTTATTCTTCCCACTTACACTTTCTCAATCTCCAAGAAATATATATGGGAGTTCTTGGGTTACAAAAAATAGACCAAACATGGTAACTGCTACTACTTAACAACAAGGATTTAGATAAGTCATAACCTCCTTACGACTCAATTTGCTCATCAGGAAATTAAAAGTTCAGACTAAATCATCTTTAGCAGTCATTTAAATGGGATAAGGCACCCTGGTGGCACAATTCTATTTTAGGCTGCTAACCACAAGGTCAACAGTTCAAAACCACCAGCAGCTCCTCAGGAGGAAGAGGAAGTTTTCTACTCCCATGGAAAATCAAGTCAACTTTCATACTCTTTAGAAGATATCAGAGCCATGCAGTGCGTGGACAGAGTGAAAAAAAGTAGCTACGATTGTGTCATCCAATTACTAAAAACCTAAGTAATCACATGGAAAGCCATATTTACCATTTAATTCTGTCAAATGAAATCTAAATTTTAGAAAAAATCTCCTAATTACTAGGATAATACTAATTAAAAAACATTTTAATGCAATATTGCTAAATAATGACATAATTCTAAATATACTTTCATTTAACTTAGAATACTGCATCAACAAATATAAAAGAGATACTTACCTAGAGTTTGTAGCATTATGGTTTCAAGTATAACCAATTCTTGGGTTTGTTGAAGATAAGCCTGCCATGTAAGAATAATATTAAGATGTTTAAGGTAAACTTAGCACTATTAGTAGTCTAAGGGATGGTTAAATCTCCTGAGAATAGTTTTATCACAAAAGAACTACAGTTTAAAAATATGGGAAAATTAATAAAGGCAAGAGAAAATGCCTACTTTTGTGGCAAGTTCAAATGCAATTATCTCAGAGTAAACGGGAAATTCAACAACCCCAAATCCTAAGTATGAATATGCTGTAGGTTTATTTTTGAGAAAATAAAATCTACACATATAAAATAAACTGTCTTGCCATCTAACAGTTTAGGTGCTTTCAAAGACATTATGAAGGATAGGGCACCAAACCATGTGTAAGACTAGCACACTGAAAGCTGACTGGAGGCTGCTAACACAAGCTCAGCAGTTGGAAATCACCAGCTACTCTGCAGAGAAAGATGACACTTCTACAGTCTCAGAAAACCACAGGGGAAGGTCTGCTGAGTCTGACAGGGTTGCTATGCTTCGCATTGTCTGGGAGAAAAAGGAGGGCATTATATGGGGGCCTTTTCTGAAAGAATTAATTTTCCTCTTCTTGGGGAGGTAGCGGGTGGCGGGGAGAAAGACAATCTTTAACTTGTTACATTAAAAAACAAATGAACACGAAATTTCACATACTGAAAGAAAAGAAAATCTAATCTCATTGCTGTTGAATCCCTTAAGTGATTGTCAGTGTCCAACAGCTCCATGGGGTTTCTGAGACTGTCAGCCTTCAGGAAGCAAGTCACCACACCTTTCATCTGACAGGCAGCTGGGAGGTTCAAACTGCCGACCTTCCAGTTAGCAGCCAAACATTTTTTAACCAAATGTTTGGATTTGAATTAGAAGACCAAAATAATTAATCATACAACCAAGGGAACAAATATGAGAGGGCCTTTGCCCTAAACTTCAACCTTAAATTGTTCCATTACATTCACTTTTAGAAGGATATAAAACACTTCAACTACCCATTTTTAGATCATGACAACTTAGGTGGTGAAGAAATACCTATTATACACAAACATAATAATATGCTAAATAGGAAATAGTGCTAAACTGGAGACCGGCACTATGTTTCGATCTACTGATATTTCCTTTTGAAATGGTAACCAAGCTGACACAACATAGAATTTCATTTTTGGGCAATATCCGCAAGAAATAATTGTGAATTTGTAAAGTTAACAGAATCTGCAAGAACTGTCTTTTGGCAATCATAAATTCCATATTTATTTAATGTCTATATTATTAATACTGACCCCCTTGGCTACCATCTAGGGTAAAACATGCCATTCATAAAATCAGAAATACTAGCCTAAATTAAGCTGACTGAATAAAAACTGGTAATAATTAAGAGTCAGTCCTAAGTAACTCACTTTTAAATGGTCTTTTCAAATATGGTCTTTTAATAATAGTAATTATGCTGCAAACATGCATTGTTCAGATAGTAGCACCCTTTAGGAAAGTGAAACTACAAATAAAATGTTGTCATTAATCCATAGTAAATGTAGTTTTATAATAGGTAAATCTGTACTGTATTAATAAAGAAATGAGCCTTAACTTCCTATTTTCTATTCACTCACCTGTTGGCAATTTTACTTGACATTATTTATCCTTTGTTTTCATGCATATCTCAGCAATACAGATATGATCTACCCTATATGTACCAGATGTGTGCTGTGAGGATCAGTAATGAAATGGGAAGCACTGAGAAGTACCTTTGATTAAAATACCTCGAATGAAACAAAGCTTTTTATGTTGCATGATATTCAAACTGATGAACATTCACAAGATACATGCCTGTGAGATGGCTCCCTGCTATAAATTTCTAAAATGGTAATAAAAGTAAACATTTGAAAGGTAACACTAATTGATATAAATTTTAATTAGGCCAAAATTATGAAAAAAAAAAAGTCAAAATTCAGGAGGGGAAAAAGTTTTACATACATCACACTTAGTATCCAGCAATGGCTCTAAGGGATGAAGACAAGCATGTGCTACTTTGATAACATGTTCAAGTTTTCGAGCCTGTTCTTCCACTTTTGCAGCCAAAAATAATGCAGTGGGTGATATTATCTGGAGAAAAGATAAAATGTAGTGATTTAAAACAAATATATTTTGTAAAAACTCTCTACTTTCTATGAGGGATGGGGCACAGGACAGAAATGTAGTATTAACAATATGAACTGCCTACAGTTCTTCAGAACTAGTTAATTCAATCTGTAATATTTATGTTTTACAAACAAAATATAAAAGGTGATTATACTTCATACTCTAGTCAAAAAAAGAAAGTTTAAACTGTAAGTTTGTACATTAAAAAGGGAAAGGAAAAAGGCAACTAAGGAAGCCATAAGTTAGAAAACAACAAACAAACAACAGGGTAAAGAGATCTACTCTATTCCTAATTTTTGGCAGTCACCACTTTACAAGGATCTTTTAGTTAAACCATGCCTGATTTTTGTGGCCTAGAGCTACACAATCATCTTCACAACAGAAAGATCCACAAAGGAAAATAGAAGGCTTCTGAAAATGCAAGTGCTACTTGTATTTCTATTACTTCCTTATAGCAACATTAAAACCAGGATAAGAAAAATGGGAGTAAAAACATGTAAGATAAACCACTAGAGTAAAAGCTTTGGTAAATGGAGAGAAAGGTCATGTTCTTAGGATAAAAGTTCAAGCACACAACACTTACAAAAATACTAAACCAGAGAAACATCTAAATTTAGTATTTACCCCAAAAGGTAGTAATAAAATAATTGCTGACAGAAAATGAATATACTTTAAACTCAATATTCTGATTATATAAAAGAAATTTCACGTGGAATGTTACCATGCCAGAATTCAAGCACAATTTTTTTTTTTAAGATCATTTTATTGGGGGCTCTTACAGCTCTTCAAACAATTTACATCAGTTTTACCAAGCAAATTTGTACATATATGTCCAGGCACAATTTTTAAGAGATGAACACCTGCATTTCACTCTTCTCTTGGGGGCTCATCAATTATATAGAAATAATTGGAGTATGAGAGAGCAGGAGGAGGCAAGGACAAATTATGCCAAAACATGATTTGGGAAGTTAATTAAAAAATATCTACAGAGAAGCTATAGGGAATGTGGATCTTTTCTTTGGAGAGCTTTAAAGATCAACTTACAATGGTAGCCAGATGATATTTAATCATTGGCTTTGTAGCTGAAAGCATCTGATTAACATTTAGATGTTGTTGAACAATGACTTCAAGAGGTTTCTATTTACCTGCTCTATAGATCTTTAAAAGCACCCCTATAAAAAGTGCATTTGTTTCCCAACCAGAAACAATGTCATACTAATAGAACTGAATCAGTTCTGAGACTTTCAATTTATTTCCATCCTTTACAATAATTACAGTAGGCCCTCAGTATCTCAGAGTCGACACCCACATTCAAGTAAATGTAGATCGAAAAAATTTTTGGAGGGAGACTCCTAAAAAGCAATTGAATGGCTAGAGAAACCCCTTGGAAGCAGTGGTTCTCACCTTTTTAATACCGAGACCCTTTAAAACAGGTCCTCAGGTTATGATGGAAAACCCCCCCGCCCCCCCAAAAATTATATTCGTTGCTACTTCATACCTTAATTTTGCTGTTATGAATCGGGTGACCCCTGTGAAAGGGCCGTTCAATCCCCAAAGGGGTGGTGACCTACAGGTTGAGAACCGCCGCTCTAAGGCTAAGTGAGACTGTAGAATGTTATTTATAAAGTATTTACACTGCATTTGGTATCACCATCCATAGATGATTCAAAGTACAGAAGAAGATATATGATAATATATAGGACATGTGCATGTATACTATTTTATACAAGAGATTTGAATACCTGTGGATTGTGTGCAAGGGTGTGTGTGTGAGTGTGTGATAAAAACCAACCCCTGTGGATATCATTAAGGTTAAGATGAAAAAGAATTGGGAATGTGCAATAAAAACTTAAAAGATTGCACAGATTTAGAATAAAGCATTGTTATTCTTTAAAACAGATTTTCGTAGGTTGTATCATTATTACTTAAGGGTAAATTAATAAGTATTGCTAGAAGATTCTAAGAAATCTTTATTAAGCAAAAGTATCAAAGTGTGAAGCTACTGTTTCTCAACAAACTCTCACCCTCCATTTTGTCTATGCACTTCTGAAGCTAGTGTTTCCATCTCTTGAACTTTTCTTAGCAGAGGTCTTTGATTTACAGCATACCCAAGCGCCAGTTGTGGCATCCTGAAGAGATTCACACGCTGCTCATTTGAGATGTGCTTACAGTTTGGGAAACAGAGAGAAGTCAAATGGGTAAGATGAGGGTTGCAGGGTGGATGGGATAAAACTTCGAAATGAAATTTTCATAGAACAGTCCTTGCCACCCTTGAAGAATGATTAAGTACATTTTGCCTAATGGAAAACACAACACAACTTTCCGGGCTCCTCCCCACCCCCTCTCCTCAATGTAGCTTTAACTTTTCTTAAAACACCTTCATTACACACCCCTACCATTGCTCCTTGTCCTTAAATAACATTAAAAAAAAAATCAAGATTATCCCTTAAAGTCCCCCCAAACAGTGGCTATAACCAGAGCTGCCATCTCTGCCTGGAACTGGCCAAGCAGAGCTTCTTGAAAGTCACTATTTTAACTGGACTTGGCTATCTGGAGCTTACAGTCAATCTGTGACTATTAATCCTTTCATAAAATTATCTTTTTTTTTTTTAAGGCATTACTGCCCTCTGGTGGTGGGAGTAGGAGGCCCAGCCTTTGCTCCTGTGGAGCTGGAATTGAACCTCCATCCCAGTGGGCCGCAGTCCCGCGCACAACCACTACGCCACCGGGGCTCAGCCCCATAAAATTATATTAACTAGATTAGATCTTGCTTAAAAGACTGATGGGAAGATATTTCTTTGATCGTCACACAACCCTAGTGGCACTCACCGAGCAGGAAGCACACTGAGGCTGTTTACTGAAATTGGTGCATCAGTCAGCTTTTGGACTTGAACCCCAGCTTTATATTTGCCAGAGCTGACAGTCTTCCTTTTCTTGGTTCATCTTCAAAGTTTCCCTAACCTTCTCTATCCATCCAAAAACTGTGAGGGAGCATTCCTGTAAAGTGTGGCAAGGCTTTTACAGATTGGCAAGTTGTCCACTTGAGATCTATTCAGATCTGACCTCAAAATTGTCCTCCTCATCCATAGCACAAGAAGTATCCTTTTATTGAGGATACCCTAGACTAAGACAAGTGTATTACTGAGAGAACTGTCTGCACTCATCCATCAATCACAGAGATTTGTTTAATCTTATTGTTTGGAAATAACCCACACATACATGTTTTTTTATTGCCAGTAGCAATACTTTTTGATTTATCCTCATATTATCGAAAATACCAGTTAAATAGCAGTCCCCAGGGAGGTAGCAGATTGTGAAGTAACAGGTTTAAGTTAACTGACAATTATTTCCTATCTCAGTTACACCTATATATATAATTACCATTTCCTAATTTCCTCATTCCAAACTGGAAGAGTTCAGTTAAACAAAAGAGACAGTTATTCATTGTGCTCTCATTATATAGTACCATATAGTTGTTCATCATATTTGATGATGTGGATAATCTATACCATATTAAATATAAAGGTACCAATATTAGTTTTCAAGTTTTTAAAATATCAATAAAAATCAAGATCCAAGATCAATGTAAGAAGTATTAAAACACTCAACAAAATAAAGATATTCTCTTTATCTCCCATCTCTCTCTCTCTCTCTTTTTTTTTTTTTTTTGGGGGGGGGGGGGCCCATCACTGACCTCTGGTGGTCGTGGGAGCTACCCAGCGCTGCTCCTGAGAGCCACTGCTGGATTTGAACCACCAAGCCCCTGGGCCACAGTCCCGCACTCAACCACTTACGCCATCGGGGCTCAGCCCTATCTCCCATTTCTTATTTCAATTTACCAAAGAGCAAAATAAATCCTCAAAAGTCAAATTAAACCAGGTGTAATAGTTAAATATCCTTAACTACCAGGTGGTCCAGAATTTCTAGGTACTTTAAAAAGTCTCCAATGAGTTGTTTGTGGGGTGGGATGGGACTGGGTGTGTGTGAAGCAGTGTACAACCTCCTAAGATTCCCAATCACAGCATCATTTCTCTTTGGACACTTAGTAATAATGGTGGTGATAAATGTTAAGCTTCAATATCAAGAACTACTTTCAAACTACACAACTTTCCCATTTCTCAATGGAAACAATGTACTGAGTGGTTTCAAAACTCTACCAGTAAGTTAATTAGGTATTCAGAGTCAAGCACTGATCTTCCACGTAGATTCTTGGTTTATTTACCCACACTCCTCACAGAAGTCTTTTCTGTTCTAACAGGCACAATTCTCATCCTCCTCCAGTGCACCACTAATACCCAACACTCTTCCAAAGTTCCCGGTGAAATCCACTAACTCCATTCACATTTCCTCCTCTACAGCCTGCAACCATTTACTCCATGAGGGCTGCAAAAACAGGAAACAAAACAGAACAGAACACCTTTTTAGATAAATATTCTGTGAATTGCACAAGGCTTTAATTTTCAGGAAGATGAACATACGAGGTACTGTACTGCTTCGATGGAAGGCTGATTTTATTTTGTGACTCATTAAAAGGACTGCCTAAATTTTAGGATGATGGGAAGATTACTGGTTGGATTGTGGCTTTTAGAGATGATGATAATATTTTGATGGCAACAAATACTCATTAGCATATGTAAGCTTGGGTCAAAATCAACATATTCACACCAATGCTGGAAGAGTATACTTAAGTTTGCTTTCATTGAACAACCAAAAACTGAGATTCAGTTTATAAGGGCAATCGCCATGCATTACCCATTTTTGTGTTCTAGGACCTTGTTTAACAAAGTTTGTAAAGCTCAATTAAACTAAAGGGAAAATAATTTTTAATTAAGATTCACATACCACTTTATCTCTTACTCTGGCAAATATACAATCATTTCAATAGGACTTTTATGTTCCTGAAACAAGACAAATTTCTGTAGAAATGGCACCATACATGCAATGCAGAATATAGTCAAGACTGCATCAGTGAAAACATGATTTTCATATAACTAGTCTAAGTAGCAAACTATTCTTTTTGCCTCAGTACTTTTATCTGTAAAGCAGGAGTAACAGTAACAGCTTGCAAAGTCGTGGTGAAGATTAATAAATCAGTCTATGTAAAGAAATGACACAAATATTACTATTAGTATGTTGGAAAATTAAGGATTTTTGTATTGCCTAGTGTTGGTCTTAAAAAGCAATTCAACAATCTTGTTTTTAAATTTCCTTCTTTCTTGATCATATTCCTATCAGATTAAATGTAACTCTTTGAAGGCTGTGTTGTAGTAGATTCAAACATGGGAATTATACGAGGTTATGTCCAACAGTATGGCTATAGAATCACAGACACTTTCATTAAACAAGTATTTCAAACTATGAAGCTATGTTTCTAGACACATGCTTAAATCTAGGTCTAAACACTTCTGAAGGCAATGTATCTTTTTCTCTAAACCTTCCCAGAATTCTGCACTTTTTGGCTTATACACCAAAACCAGTTTTTGCATATTTGAGGGACTCAAATTATATTCCTTTGAAATCTTCTTTTCAGTTTTGGAAACAAAAACAAAGATCTCAAGGGGCAAAATCAGATAAATTGAGTAAGGTTCCCCAACAAAATTTTCATAGTGATAAGTTCTTGCTACTCTTGAAAATAAACAAGTATTATTACTGTGTTGGAGGGGGAAAAATCATCTTTCCCAAGCTTTTTGTTACCAATGCAGTTTCATTTTTTCTTAAAACTTCTTCCTAGCCTATGTCCTTCAAGAAAATCTATCAAGATTACAGCCAGGGAATTCTCCCTCAATCGCTACCATAACGTTCTTAGCTGACCTTTCTTGAATGGAACTGGTCAGCCCAGCAGACCCTCTGGGAAGCCACAGTTTTGACTGAATGCTGTTGCTCAATCTCGGGCAAATACAAAACTCATGCCGGATTATGATTCCTTTCATAAAATTGTGTTATTAGCTGTGATCTTGCTCGAAAGACTGATATTATGATCAGCTCCTTAAGATAGTGGGCACACATGGGTTAGAATTAACTTGTAAATGTATGTACCGAACACCAGTAGCAATACTTTTTGACACATCCTAGTATTTAACATCATTCCAACCTGAAATATGCTTATCCCTTCCTGCTTCAGCAGATTTAACCTTCTTCACCTTTTCCATTCTCCTGTATGGTTCCAGTCCTACCTCACTGTCTGAGTCCCTTCCTTCTCCATTCTTTTCTCTTCCCCATTCCTGCCCTCTGTCTGCCCTCTCTGCTCACGGTGCCCCACTGTTGATTTTCTTCTCTCTCCACTGCTGGCTTTCACCTTGATAGTTGGAGGCAAGGTCACTTTGAATGAACACAAATCTGGTACTTTCAAAGTCACTGAAAATGGCTGCCTGTTATCAATTTCTGAATCACCAGTACAGTAAATCCTTTTTTGGTGACTCTATAAGTGACATTTATCTAAATACTTTGTAGGTATACACTTGTATTTAAGAACTAGCCATCACTATTTTATTACGCATCAAGTTTACTAATTCAGAAAAGTATCAATGAAAGCAAAAGAAAAGGTTCCCAAGTCTACCTTCTATTTGCTAATACTGTTAAGAAGCCCATTTAAAGATGTCTATTTCATAGTTAGGTCCCATGTACTGATGAAGTGATTTCTCCTCTACTCCTCTCACACAGCACTGTCCAACTAGGACTAGGACAACTATTTCCTGAGCTTTGAAAAGTTTAATATTTTTCATTTTTAAACAACCAAGTTATAATCAAGACTAGTACTAATATTCTCATAATATCATTAACAACTCTATCTTTTAATATTCACAAAGAAACCAAAGCAAAATAGCCAAAACATTCTTGAATATGAAGAATAAAGTTCAAGGACTATAGTCTTTGTTTTAAAAAACTGCACATTGGAAACAGATGAGAAATAGAGGGGGTACTCACTCCCTCCACCCCCCCAAAAAGAACAAAATCAGAAAAGCCTGGTAAAGGAACCATAGTACACATTTTTCCAGCTAGGTGAGCATCAAGCAACTCACTCTGAGGTAGTGCACCCAGTGGTGTTGCCTGGGAAGGTTCTTTCTGATCACAATGAATTTTTTTTGTAAAAGCAGTTTTGTTCAAACCTTGCTTTTTATGATGGCCAATTTAAGAGAACAATGTGCAGCTGCAAAATTTTGTTTCCTGCTCAGTAAAAATGCTTCAGAAACTGTTGTGATGTTGATCACAGCTCACAAGGCAGTGTGCTATGGGAAAAACTCAAGTGTATAAGTGGTTCTGGGCTGAGCCCCGATGGCCTAGTGGTTGTGCGCAGAATGGCAGCCCACTGGATTGGAGGTTCAAATCCAGCAGCAAGGCTGGGCCTCCTACTCCCACCACCAGAGAGCAGTGATGTCAAAAAAAAAAAAAAAAAAACCCAAACAAAAAAGCAAAAAAACCCAAAACAAAAGTGGTTCTATCATTTCAAAAAGGTGCAATGTTGATTGATGACAAACCTTATTCTGGACATCTGTCAACTTCCATAATGGATGAAAAAGGTGACAAAATTTGTGCACTTGTGCTCCAAGACTGACTATATATCATTGAAGACAATGGGAAGTTATCTGGACTATCTTGAAGCACAGATCAGCGAAATAAAATGCAAGATTTGGGAGTGAGAAGGTTCACTGTGAAAATTGTGCTTCAGGTTGACTGACCAGAAAATGAGTGCTAAGTGGAAACATGCCATGCTCTGACGTGACCCAGACTTTTTTTCCCCAACGTCATAACTGGTGAGACGTGTTATTCTTACCACCCAAAGCAAAAGCATAAAGATCAACATTCTAAGAATGGCTGAGTAGAAATGGTCTAGCATTGGCCATTTTGAGTATGGAAGTCCTGTGCTTTACTAAGCCAGGAATAATAAAGTCAAAAGGGAAGACTTTGCATTCAATGTCAAAAATGGTACTCCAAGATCTCATGAAGTACAATCTGTCTGTGATAGGATAATGCCTTTCCACATATAAGGAAACCCAATTAGACGATTATTCAAATTTATGCACCAATCACCAATGCCAGCAATAAAGAAACTGAAGAATTCAACCAGCTGTTTGGTCTGAAAATGATCATACGTATAATCAAGATGCATTGATACTTAATGGAGATTAGAATGCAAAAGTTGGGGAAAAAAAGAAACAGCAGATGTAAAACCTGGTCTTGGAAATAGAAATGTAGTTTGAAATTTCATGACAGAATTTTATCAGATACGGTAATGATGATGGCAACAAATGTACAAATGTGCTCGACACAATGGATGTATGGATGGATTGTGCTAAGAGAAGTACAAGCCCCCCCCCCCCAAATGATTAAAAAAAAAAAGAATTTTGCAAGACCAATGACTCCATCTTTTCAACAACACAAATGGAAGCTGATTATATACATGGGCTTCTCCAAATGGAATACAGAGAAATCATATCAACTATTATCTGTGGGAAGGGATGAAGGAGAAGCTCAATATTAGCAGCTAAACCCCACTAGGAGTTTACTGTGGAACAAACCAACGATTGCTTATATTTTGGTTCAGGTTAGAGCTGAAGAAAATTTAAACAAGACCACAAGAGCCAAGATATGACCTTCAGTACTTACAAGGGGGTACCCCCCCCCCAAAAAAAAAGACCCCAGAATTTTTCCAAAACTATGCTATTTAAAAATTTTCTTTAACAAAACCACCATTATCACCTTGAAAGTACTCTCCATTACACTCAATAAGTTTGTCAAATCTGCAATTACATTTTGGAAACATTTTTCCAAATTCATCTGTTTGAATGGCTGAAGTGAGTGCCTCTTTTTTTGTCTTCACTTCTTCTATGTTGTCAAATTGCTGTTCTTTTATGTGCCTCTTCATTTGTAGAAACAAAGTAAATCACATGGAGCGAGGTCAGGTAAGTAAGGAACAAGGCATACTGGGTTATGTCAAAAATTGGTACACTGAGATAGTTGTGTGAGCAGGTACATTGTTGTGGTGGCAAAAGTCTGCCACGAATCAGGCCTTTTTGGTAAGACACTGTTAAGCAATCTTTTCAGAACCTCTAAATAGAAAGTTTGATTAATTGCCTGGTAGAACAAACTCCAAATGCAGTATCCTCCTGACAACAAAAAAACAAATGAGCATCAGTTTTTGGGGGGACCACTTTGTACATCCCACCTAAAATTTGAGAACATCTCAAGAACATATTTGATGACTTAAACACAAATGACAGAAGACCTGATGAGCTATGGAGTGACATCAAGAAATGATCATTATGAATGTCAAAAAGACTCTGAAACTTGCTCCTAATCAAATCAAAGAAAAATACTACAATGAAGTGGGCAATAAAATGAAGTACGAAGACCTAGAGTTAGAAAACCAAAGGTTTTAGAAATTCAAACACACTCAGAATATCTTAGGTAAAAAAGTTCAAGAAAAAAAAATCAAGCCTTAAGCTACAACAGTCAAAGATTTTATGAGCAAAATATTTGAAGATGCAAGAAGCAACAAAAGAAGAGGGAAAAAACACAAAGTCACTGTATCAAAAAACAAACTAGTGGGCATTCAACCACTTCAAGAGGAAGCAGAGGGGCAATAGCAGATGCTACTAAAGGAAGAAATTCAAGCTGCACTGAAAGCATTAGCCAAAAGCAGGGCTCCAGGAATTGTTGAAATACCTATTGAGATGTTTCAATAAGCTAATGCAGCAATGGAAGCACTTACTTGTCCATGTCAAGAGATTTGGAAGACAGCTACTTGACTAGATGACTCAATGAGATCCTTATTTGTACTCATTCCAAAGAAAGAAGACCCAACAGCATGCTCATATTATAGAACAATATCATTAATATCATATGCATGTAAAATTTTGCTGAAGATCAACAACAGTTGCAGCAGTACATTGACAGGGCACTGCCAGCGACTCAGGCCAAATTCTGAAAAGAACATGGGACAAGGGGTATTATTGCTGATGTCAGAAGAATTTGGGTGACAGCAGAGAATCACCACCAATTATGGATAACCTTGAGATGAATAAGGATTCCAGAACACTACATTGTGCTCTTTCAGACACTGTACAGGGATCAAGAGGTGAATACAGGAACACTGCATAGTTTAAAATTAGCAAAGGTATGTGTCAGGGTTGTGTCCTCAGTATACTTATTTAATCTGTGTGCTGAGAAAATAATCAGAAAAGCTGCTTGGGTTATATGAAGAAGGTACCAGGTTTTGAGGAAGTTAATAACAAATCTGTGATATACAGATGACAGAACCTTGCTTGCTGAAGTTGAGGAGGGCTCGAGGCACTTGTTGGCTAAGATCAAGAACTGCTGTCTTCAATTTGGATTACAACTCAATGTCAAAACAAAAAAAACCTCACCATAGGAACAATAGATAAAATCATGTTGGATTAACGATCACAGCTCATGGAAGCAGCAGTCAGGAGATCAATAGGTACACTGCATTCGGCAAATCTTGCTGCTGCGTAAGACCTCTTTTAAAGTGTTGAAAAGCTGGATTACTTTGAGGACTAAGGTATGCGAGGCGGGGGGGAGGGGGGGATGGGAGAGGGGCGCCAATCCATTATATTTTCAATTGCTTCATATATGTGTGAAAGCTGGACACTGACTAAGGAAGGTGTGGAAGAATCGGTGAGTTTGAATTGTGGTACTGGAGAAGACTATTTAAAGTACCATAGACTGACCCCAAAGTTCACATCCATCTGTTCTAAAATAAGCACGGCCAGAGTGCCCCCTAGAGGCAGAGATGGTGAGACTTCATCTCACATACTTTGGACATGTTGTCAGGAGAGACCAGTCCCTGGAGGAGGACATTATGTTTGGTAAATAGGAGGAGCAGAGAGAAACTGGAAGCCCTGGCAAGACGGGCTGCAACAAAGGGTTCAAACAGAAGGACAATTTCAGGATGTCCAAAGACTGGGTGGTGCTCTGTTCTGTTGTACCTGGGGTTGCCATGACTCAGATCCAACTCAATAGCATCTAACAATAAAAAGTTATCCAAATGAGGTCTAGAAAACCATGCTAAAAATGCACTGTCGTTGAGTTGATTCCCACTAAGTGATTCTATGTGTAGAATTGCTTTACAGTAGTCTCATTTTTCTCCAGTGGAGTGGGTGGTAGGCTTGAACCACTGACCATACTTAGCCAGCTGCATAAGGGCTGCCGAGAATCACCACACAATCCAGATATTCCATTCTCACATAGAAACAAAAGGAAATGCTAACACATAGAAATGGACATTATATTATGTATTAAGATATACAGTTCAGAATCACAGCACAATGAATACTAGTAATAATACACATCTTAACTGCATAATTCATTCATTTAAAAATACACTAGATTTTGTTTTCATAAGTTATAAATTCATTTGTCATATCTACTTTGACTTAAAATTATGCAAATATTTCAGAAAATTGATTTGGGTGTTTTGTTACTAACAACAATTTTGAAGAGCTATCTAGTTCTACATAAAATGAACTATTTTAATGGGAAAAGATGCTGAGCTTGTGATTAGCAGTCCAATACATAACCCAACACACCACCAGAGATACCGCAGTGTATAAGTCGAGTTTTCCAGCACATTTTTAATGCAGTTTTTGAGGTAAAATTAGGTGTCTCAGCTGATATTCGGGTTGGCTTATACTCGAGTATATATAGTACATTAATCTAAAAATAACTTCTTCAAAGGATTGCATACATTTTTAACAAGGGTTATGGAGATGTAATTTCAAACTTCATAAATAAGATTCCTTCAAGGAAATTACTCTGATCAATATAATGCTAAATATGACACCAAATGTCAGTAGCACTACTGTCCCAGGCGGCAACTAAACTGCTTCTGGATATTGCCAATTGCCCCACCCTAACATACACCCCCCCCCCCCAACCATTTGGCCAATCTATATCATCCCTGCATATGCCACCTTAATAATTACTTTTCCAGTGTAGCAACAACCAATACAAGGTGAGAAGAGCCCAGCTATGTGTGTTCCCACATTGCTGTGTGCTAGAAACCTCTTGAATGCTAGGGGAAAAAAACAAGCACACAAGCTTACATATGCAATAAAGATGGACAAAACTATTAGAGATGCAAGCAGGCAAGTTGATAAATGGGAGGTTTTAAACTATAAACACCTCATTTCACAGAAGGCTATAGATGACAGAGGGAGCCCAAAAAGCAGTTGCAAGGTCCCCATATGGATTAAGTCTGTGATAAAGTCCCTCTGATCATAGTTGAAGGATGTAGAGATCACTCTGAAGTCTATTATGACAGATGTAGCTAGGTAAATACCTTATTTCATTTTGCTTTTGACTCTTTTAAGTTGTTTACATTTTTAATATTTGCACTTTCTTTGTGATTGAGGTTTTTCTATATTTTGTCTAGTCATTGTTAACAGGTTTTCATTTGTTTGATTCCTGTTTGTGACCCCTATGACTTCCTGTATTTGAAATTCAAGATAGGTAGATCTAGACTAGAGTGACTGCAGCTGGATTGCTAATTGCCCAGGGGCATGGTAGAGGAGGAAGATGGGGAAATGGGGAGCAACAGCAGCAATAATGATTAAGAGAAAGAAAATGTTCTGAAATTGATGTGGTGCGGATGGCACAAATCTTAATATGATTGAATGATTAAACTATGATATGTGAAGGAGACAAAATAAACTTTTTTCCTTTTATTAGTTATTTTATTGGGGGTTCTTACAGCAATCCGTACATCAAGTGTATCAATCACATTTGTGCTTATGCTGTCGTGATTACTTTCAAAGCATTTTCTTTCTACTTGAGCCCTTGGCATCAGCTCTTTTTCCCCTCTCAAATCTTTTATAAAGTATTGTTATTTTCATACCTTACCCTATCCTCTGTCTCCCTTAATCCACATTTGTTTGTCCCCTTGTTAAAACATGTTGATCACTGTGATTAGTTCTCCCTTTCTTCCCCCCAACCTCATGGCATCCCTACCCACATTGCTGCTCCTGAGAAGTTTATCTGTCCTGGATTCTGTGCCAAGAACTCTATTCAGTATCAGTATACATGCTCTGGTCTAGCCAGAATTGTAAGACTGAAGCAGGTCATGATAGTGGGGGGAGAAGGCACTAAAGAACTGGAAGACTGTGTGTTTTGTCCGTAGGTGCTATACTGTACCCTGGCTGACTTGTTCTTTCCTTGTGACCCTTCTGTGAGGGATGTCTAATTGTCTACAGATGGGCTTTGGGTCTCCACTCCAACCCTCCTTGTTTAATTATTATGAGAGTTTGTGTGTTGTGAGAAGGCTTGAGTAGAGGTCTAATGTCTGTCTGCTACCTTACCTCAATACTTAACATATACAGACCAATAATCAAGTTTTATTCTCTTTAAAAAGAGAAAGTCGATTGTAGTGCCATACCTATTACTTTCTTTTACTAGGGACCTGTCTTAGAAACTGTGGTGATACAGTGGTTAAATCTATTTGGTTGCTAACCAAAAGGTGAGCAAGTCAAACCTACCTGCCACTCAGAGAAAGACGTGACAGCCTGCTTCTATACACAGCTGCAACCTAGGACCCTATGAGGCAAGTTCTCCTCTGTCCTGTAGGGTCACATGAGTTAAAGCTGATTTAAAGGCAAGAGGTTGAAGGGTGGCCTCAAGTGTTATCCATTATCAGCACCCTTGTATGTTTATGCAGGGAAGACGCATACAGAGAAAAGTGGTGGATTCACTTATTAGAGTGGATTATTTTGGCTTATTTAATATTTTCTCTATGACAAGCACTGGCATTATAATATTAAATAAAGCCACAGAGAGAAATCCTGACCCCATTAGTTTGTGTTTGGGGAAAAGAAATATTTTCCTCATCCCTGCCTGATATAAATGCAAAGCTTTCACAATATCATAAAAATAAAAACAAACAACCCCCTTAAGTTATTGTCTTGATATAATCTTCACATCTTAAGCCAAAAACATCCCTTCAGGTCATCCTTAAAGTGACCAGATTTTAACAATGGTAAAATGGGACACCATTGACGGGGGATGGGGTGGGATGGTGGGGGTGGTGTAGAGTGGGTATATTCCCTTTCCGTTCTCCCATTATTCCCTAGCCTGCTATGCATTCTTTCCAAAAATTGGGACTTTTAAAAAAATGCGGGAAAAATTATTTGAACGCAGGACGTCTGGTCACTTTATACTTAAAACAAGAACATTTAGTGTAACTAGTAGAGTCTGCCTTGAGCACCAGGCTCTTTTAAGAACAATCTCTAAGAAATAAAGCTGACATGGGGAACCTAGGGGCTGTATATGTTTCTGGGGGAGGAACAATTCAGAATAGGAAGGTGGGAATAGCTACACAACTTGAAAAATATTATCAATGCCACTGAACTGTACATGAAAACAACACGTTGTTACATTAAAAAGCTTAAAAATGTAATCTAACCAATTTTCCCCAAATGCTGGCTTTCTATCATGACAGGCAGTCAGGTGACAAATTTTGAAGCTCGTTTCATTTAATAACCACAAAACTTTCAAAAACCAAACCCACTACTGTCCATCTTATAGGACAAGGCATCTACAGAATTACCAGGCCTGCAAATCTTTATGGCAGCAGACTGCCACAGAAACACAATGCTTGAACCATGGTACCATGATAGCAATATGTGATCACATAATAAGTACAATGAATAAAAAGCTTTCTTAATGATCACCTTTAAATCTTCTAAGTCTTTACAAGTGAACAATATAATATCTTGAAAATTTTAAAGAAAGCTACTAGTTAAGAGACAAGTTGTGGCAGTCATGTACTTTGGTGTTAATTTCATGAATGGGAGTGTAGGGGTGGAGCCTAGCCTGTGAATCTGGAGATAGCCAATGAGACCTCTGTGTGGGCACAGCTTTCTCGGGAGAATTCTGGGAAATCTCATGGTATTTCCCAATTGGAGTTGACTTATGATTCAGTCTTTGGGAGATGCTCTACTGACAAGACAACATGGCAGCATGCTGATAGATCCTGAGTCCTGGAACCTGGAGTAGAAGCCACACAGGCTTACCCCGATGAACCCAAAACTCTGAAGCTGGAAAAGCCAAATAAAGGTCCCTGCCAGTGCTGACATGTTTCTACCGTCATGGATACCCAAGATTTTGCATCCACTGACCTGTGATTGTCTTGATGTCACTGCATGTGCCTCATGAATCTGAAGACTTTATAGACTGGTATCAGACTTATAAGCTAATATCAGACTTGTGGGTTTAGTCTGGAGTGGGTTGCTTTCTCAATGTTCCATTCCTCTTGTATATAAACCTCTCCCTTATATACTTATGCATGTTTCTCTAGTCTACCAGGACCAACACACAAGTCAATTAGAAATGATTATAATATAATGCTTGAGAGATCCGAACATGAACCGATACTTAGGTGTGGCTAACCAATCTAACAAATGCACAAAAAGAAGCTCAGATTTGATATAAAAGAGGCCTTTTTAGAAGTCATTATAAAAAGTAGTCAGACCAGCTGCCACTCACGGTAACCCAAAAGATTAATCCACTGTGTACTCCCAGGACAGAAAACAATACACGTTATTCTGGCATATCCTTCGCAGTCTTGATTGATACAGGTCAATAAAGAGAAAACAGCACCTTCTTCCCTGTTGTCTGTACCCCAGAGAGGAGTTTATATGTAGATCCCTACAATCGATTCCCCTTTTCTATTCCACCTTCCCTCCACCCTCCCAATATCACCTCTTTTACCACTGGTCCTGAAGGAATCATTTGTCCTGAATTCTCCAGGTTTCCTACTTTTATTCTTATCAGTGTACATCCCCTAGCCAAATTTGTAAGGTAGAAAGAATTGGGATCACGATAGTGGCGGGGAGAAAGCATTTAAGAACTAGAGGAAAGTTGAATATTTCATTGTTGCTACACTATACCTTGACTGGCTCTTCTGCCTGCGACCCCTCTGTAAGGGTATGCTATTTCACCTATTGATGGGCTTTGGGTCCCCAATCTGTACTTCCTCTCATTTATAATGATGTAAGTTTTAGTTCTTTGATGCCTGATACCCGATCCCTTTGACACCTCATGGTCACACAGGCTGGTGTGCTTCTTCCATGTGGGCTTTGTTGCTTCTGAGCTAGGTGGCCACTTGTTTACTCTCAAGTCTTTAAGACCCTAGATGCTGTATCTTTTGATAACTGGGCACCATCAGCTTTCTTCACCACTTTTGCTTATGCACACATTTGTCTTCAGTGATCCTGTTGAGAAGGTGAGCATCATGGAATGCCAAAGTAATAGAACAGTGTTCTTGCATTGAGGAAGTACTTGAGTGGAGGTTCAATGCCCATCTGCTGTCTTAATACTAACCCTTTAAGTGTATGCATGTAGATCAATTTCCCTATTGTCATATATATATATTTACCTATGTACATGCCTGTATTTAGAACTCTATAAATGCCCTTTATCTCCCAGTTCTTTCCTCTATTTCCTATTATTTTCCTCTTGTCCCACTATCAGGCTCAGCTTCATTTGGGTTTCAGTATTTTCTCTTTTACATTACTCTTGATCAATCCCTATTGGGCCTCTCACACCCACTTTGTCACTGATTTTGAATCACTTGTTCCCTTATTCCTGGGTTGGTCAACACCACCTCCTTTCTCTCACCTCCCATGTCCCCCTGGAATCATGAGTCCCGTTATTTTCTCCTCCAGACTGTTCATTCAGCCTATCAGGGAAGTAGGTGAAGGGACACATCAGACAGTGTACAATATGACAATGATAATTTGTAAATTAGCAAGGATCCATGAGGGAGGGGTAGTGGGGAGGGAGCGAAAATATGAGGAGCTGATACCAGGGCCTAAGGTAGAAGGAGGGTGTTTCAAGAATGATTATGGCAACAAATGTACAAATCTAGTATGCATACAATAGATGTATGTATTGATCATAAGAGCTGTATGAATCCCCAATAAAATGATTTAGAAAATCCTAACATACCCATGTTATCTTTCTAATCACATTTTTATAATTTTTTGTCATTAGCTAGTACTTGAAATAGTCCATTAATAAAATATTCACTTTAAATTTGAAGTACTGTTTTTATTATAGGGTTTATTAATGTCATTATTTCATAACTCAGATTTTTCAATCATGATTTCTCTTTATCTTAATTCCACAAGCAGCACATTTAAGTATTTTTATGCATTAGTGTATGTTACAGAAAGGGTAAGTGGTTATATTTTCAGTGGTCTGATATTTTTAAAACTAATATAAAATTAACATAAAATGCACATTACATGTTCAGATCAATGAGCTTTCACAGTTGCATAATCTGTGTAACCACCACAGATTATTATGCCCAGAGATTCCTCAATCTATGCTTTTAGTCCATTCTTTACCTGTCTTGTGTCTTTTTTCTCAGCCACCGTTTGATTTCTATTACCATAGATTAGCTTCCTGTGTATTTGGGTTCCATTTCACATAATTGGAACCATGCCACAGATACTCCTTTGTATTTGACTTATTTTGCATTTCTGAGGTTTGAGAATGTTCCTGTGTTGTCAGTAATTCATTCTTTTTTTTAAAATTACTAATAGTACTGTTATATTAATGTTACAATTTTTATCTAATTGCTATTGGGAACCTTTAAATATTATGCTAGTCACCCTAAATAAATATTCTTGTATAAACTTAAAAAAAAAAAGACAGCACTACGTAACAGTAATTTAAATGACCCACATGAATCGGAGATGTTATACTGGACCAAGACTAGCAAAGTATTTCAAACAGTAGGCACTATTTACAACCTGACCTTAGCTTATTAGCTTTGAAAGTGGTCTAAGAAACAAGTGCAAAATAAACTTTAATAAACTAATAAACAGAGCTCCTAGGAGAAATCGGGTCAGTATCTAACTTAACATCTGGGGAGGGGATGAGGAATGCTGTTCCTCAGTATGTGCCTCAAGGGCTTGCTACCCAGTCTGTACTCTACACTCTACTAGCCTTTCCCTGAGCCTGAATATTCAACCACACAAGACCGCACTACCTTCAATGAGCACAGGGTTGCTGTCATCAGTTGCCTTGAGTCAGCTCTAACGCACTAGGACTTTATGCATGCTATCTTTCGAGTCACAGGACCACCAAAGAACTGTCCTACAGGTTTTTCTGGGCTGTAATCTTCATGGGAGATTGCCAGGCCTTTCTCTCTCTGAGCGCTGACTGGGGTTGAACTGCCCATCTTTTCACCAGCAGCAGAGCGTGCCACTTCCTGCCCCATCAGGGTTCCTTTCACTAGGATCTATCTCGGCAAAAAAGGTTGCCTGGCCCTTTGTTCTCTCCAAGATCTTTGATTTGGGTTAAGCCCACTATGGAAGCTATTGTGACCCAAACTTTCAAGGGAAACTACTAACAGAATGCTAGGATAAGAGCTGGGTTATCAACCTATGGTGAGAATGAACTTGTTCTTGGTAACAATGATGGGAAAATAAAATGACACAACATGCCAAATAAACATGTATAACATAATGTATGATATTCATACCGAAGTTGGGTAAAATGTCACAATTATAGTAACATTATACTTGTTATTCCACAGGGTTTTAATTTATAAAGTGTTCAACTTATCTGGTGTGAATAATTATACCTTTTAATAAGCTTATTATAGCATTCTATTATAACTGTTAACATTTTTCCCAAAGATGTGGAGGAATCTGAACTCAGAAGTGACTCACATTCAATTTGAGACCACCCCTTTACCCTAACAAAGGGTGTGTGTGTGTGTGTGTGAGAGAGAGAGAGAGAGAGAGAGAGAGAGAGAAAAGTGACGCTGTGCACTGATGCAAGTGCATCAACAAAGTTGAAAACACTTGCTATTTGTAATAAAAGATGTTCAAAAGATAACAGATATGAAGGATGCAATGCTACTTTTCAAACTAGAAAACACCAGGCTTCAATTATCTGCTAATAAATGAAGTAACTTTAAATGCTGACATTTGCCTTCATATATATATACACACACACACACACACACACACATATATATATATGAAGCAGAGTAATAGTCTGATTTTATTAAAAGTAGCTTGTAAGTAAAAATAGTTAAGAATGCTAGTGCCTCCAAGCAACTTAAAGTTAAAGCTGTGAATTTTGGCTTTAAGAAAGTTATGTTAAAGCATAGGAACAAGGGAGGGCTTAAAATAATGAAGTGTTTTAATTAGAAACAAATGTGCTATGGTGAGTTATTTACTGGAAGTTGAAAATTAAGTCTGATTTAGCAAAAAAAAAAAAAAATCTATAGGCACATAGAGAATTGCCAGAAGTATTATGACTTGTTATTTCTACCTGCATTTTTCCAGGGCCACTTAAAGAAAGGGGTGGTTGTATTAATATTCATTAAGCTACCACTACCCTTGGGAGACAACTTGAATATTTAAAATTGTTATTTTTAAAAATTCTTTTAATCTAAATATTATTTATAAAAGGCTTTCTCTCTTTTCCATACCAATCATTACATGAAATAACTAGAGAAAACAACAGTGTAAGATGTCCAAGGAATTAAAAGAGAGCATAAGTCAGGGGGTACTGAATGAAACCAAAAAAGCATACAAAAATATATATTAAGGAAAAATCGACATGGCATTCTGATAAAACAAGTCAGATTAATGGTTCTAAGAAATTAAAATTGGAATCTAAACCAAATGAAAAGCTTTTCTTTCCACTTCAAATATAGTATGAGGATCTTATCACAGACTTATTCCCCTAACAAATAAGGTCCGAATGAGCATCTACAAAGATGATGTTTTCTACAGTTCATTTTCCTACATATTACCTTCAAAAAAACTCATTTTATTGGGGGGTTCTTACAAATGTTATGATAACTCATCATTCAATTGTATTAAGCATTCCTGTACATAGGGTGCCATCAACATTTCCAAAACATCTTCTTTCTCCTTGGGCCTTATTATCAACTCCCCTTTTGTCCTTCCTCCCCCACTCTTGTGAATTTGTGATCAATTATACATTATTGTTGCTATTTTGTGCCTTACACTGTCTGTCGTCTCCTTTCGCCCACATTTCTATTATTCATCCCTTAGGGGGGTTGTAATGGGATCTCCATTTCCATATTATCTTTCAAAAACAATATTCTAAAAATAGCTGTAGTAAAGTATAAATAATAATTTTTACCAAGTGAGAATAAAGGTAAGGCTAAATACTTCTAAACAGGCTTTGTCACAATATGCATGTTACTGGGGGGGGGGGGGGAACCCACTTTCATAACGTAAAATAAAAATTTTAACTAAAAATCATTACTCTACTGCTTACATAAGTTGTAAAGGTAATTGTTGAAATTGGCAGCCAGCAATTTAGCGTAAGTTTTACTTCAAAACTAATTTACACAGAAGTTTGATGTTTGAATCAACAAAAATTTATGAAGACAACGAATGCTAACTATTGATTGCATTAGCAAATGAAATATTTCTGCTAAACACTTAACTCTTTCAAAGAATCATTTCAAAAGCAAGTCACAATTAGGCCCAATTTGCAGATTTTAAATGAGCCTAACACAACCGTCAAGATATATCACAGAAATGAATAGACCTGCTCAAATCAAAATGTTAAGCAAAACACTTAAGTGAAGAGTACTGATGTAATAATAATGTGACGAACGAAATGTTTCTTATTTATCCTTGACTCAAGAAACCTGGCAGAATGTACCACTATGTGTCAATTTAATTCATCACATATATTTTTCATCACATATTTTAACAACACAGAACAGAAAACCATCTCCACTTTTGAAGGAAAACTATTGTCAAGTGATCTGCCTTTTCTGTTCATCTAGAACACTGCCTTCAACTGTATAAGACGGGACCAAAGAGCTATTATCTGAGTATCAATTTACTTTAAAATTTGGTGACAGTAAAAAAAGGCAAAAACGCTACTTACATTTCTATTGAACTTGGTGAAAGAATGGTGCATGTAAAACCTGTGCATGTAAACAATTGCAGTGTTTATCGTTAGCTGAGAGCTGGAAGGTAACGTTTAGGAAAGGTTACGTACCACATTAATTTTCAAAGCAATCATGGAAATTCCCTACTAGACCGTTCTTTCATTCTCTCAAAACTACAACTATTAATAAAGAAATAAAAACTCACCGGGTAGGAGTAGGGAGGGGAAGAATAGGCCGGATTATAAGTAAATGATACTAGTAACAATTGTTGATTAAACACGTCGCTTTAAAATAGCAATTGAGAGTCCGGGAAGAGCTTTTCAATGGCTAGGGCTGTCCACAGTCAAAAGGAAACGTGAAACTGAAGCGCACACAAGACCAAGCCACGAACATAAAGACTTCCAGCGCTTTTCTACCGCACCAGGGAACCGCCATGGCACCGGCAAAGAGGACGGGGGAACGTCGCGGAGAACAATTAAGCTTCTCGGCATTTCTAACTCTCCGACCTCCCAACCTGTTCTCGGACGGGAAAGGGCAGTGCAGCCGCGCCTTTTCGGTACTAACCCCAAAATTCTTCGCTCGCAGGGACGGCCCTCCCATCCCCCGCCGCCGCCACCACCCCGCGAGGCTCTAAACCCCATGACACAACGCAGCCACCCGGCCCTCATTCCCGGGTCCCTGTCCCCTCCTCCCCCGCTGGCTCCTCGCGGTTTCCCGAGACCTAGCCGTCCTTCCTTCCCAGCGCGCCCAGGCCCAGCGCAGGCCAAGACGCCGGCGCCATGTTCCGGAGCACCAGGCCCGACGACCGGGAGACCTGGTACAGAGGACAGGGCGTGAGCGGCGGCGGAGGGCCAGGCAGAGGAAAGGATACACGTTGAGTCGTTGTCCCATTTCCTGGATGAGGTTGGCCGCCTGCTGCCGGTACGAGAGCTCTTTATCGGCTTCCATTCCGCAGCGGCGGCTCGGCGTGTTCTCCAGCTGTTCCCGAGTAAAGAACCAGCGAGATGAAGCTCCACGGGCCGACGCCATGACACTTCCTCCGCCGCCCGCTCCCTCGCCCACCCCCGCCCCTCCCGGCTCGCGGACTCCCCACGAAGGCCTCGCGACCCCGCCCCACTTCGCTCGCCGTAGGCCCCGCCCCGCCCCTTTCCTCTCCTGCCACCGCCCTTGCGCGTGCGCACTGAACGCTCTCCGGCTCTAATCTTTTGCTTTCTTTTTTTCTGTCCTCCAGCTTCACTATGGAGCATGAGACCACAATGCACCGCGCCGCTTGTCATTTGGAGGCGCCGAAGGTGGGGTCCTCTTCTGAGGTTGGCGCGGTGCATGTTGGGTCCGGCCGCGGACAGGCCAGTGGGGAGTGGAGGGAATTCTGGGCTAGAGGAGAGGGGGTCGGGCGGCTGCGCACTTTGTTCAGTCATCGGCAACGGGGTTTGGAGAGGAGGAAATCTCCTCTGCTCACGTACTCCCGCTGCAACCTCCGGTTTTCCTTTGGCGTTCGTCCACGCCCTGTAGGCTTTCCACTCCCGGGTCCACTGCTTTCAGGCACCTCCTAAACTGTACAGAAACAACTCCCCATGTTTGTGACACCGAATGTTTTTTTTCTATATTGTTTAAATCCCACAGTCAAAGGTTATCCAGTTAGGAAGTGGAAGTACTGACACTAAACTATAACTCGATTCCAAAATCGAGGGCCTTTTTTAAACCTCGTTGTAGTGGCTTTCACGCGAGGTCAGCAGTTTGAAACCACCTAGTCACTTTGTAGGCAAAAGGGGAGGTTTTCGACGGCCGTAAACAAGAGTTAAATCTCAGCTCTCCACAGTACAGTTCTGTTCCTTTCCAGTTGCTATGAGTGAGGACGATTTGAGGGCAGTGAGATTGTATCCTTCGTTAGAAAAGGCTGGAGAGACGCAATTACTGCAAGAGGAACAACAAAAATTTTTCTTGTGTTTGATACTGTAACGCTATACACATTCTGTTAAAATATCACACAGCTCCACACCGAGATTTCCAGTTAACTTTTTATTGGCCAAAGGCAGTTCTAAAACAGAAGTAACATTACTTTTAAGTAAATTTCTGACTTTTGTAATTTACATTTGAGGTTCCTGTCCCGCATCCTGCTATATCTTGGCGCTCCGCCCTCAGTTGCATTACAGATCTGTGGGTTTGGTTCTGAGTGGCTGCCTTGATTTCTTGTTGTTCAAGGGCCAATTGCTTAAAAACCAGGTTTAGAAGGATCAACGTCCAACATTTACTCATAATAAAAACTCTCAGCATATTAGGAATGGAGAAAACTTGCTTAAGTTGAACATCTATTAATAAGCCCTACTGTTACTATAACATTTAATGATAAGAAATAATTTCCCCCTACAATTCGGAACAAGGCAAGAGGATCGATCCCCTTTAACCACTCCGTCTTACTAGGCCTAGCTAAAGGAATAAGAAAAAGGAAAGGGGGAACCGATTAAAAGGATCTACATATAACCTCCTCCCTGGGGTATGGACAACAGGGAAGTGGATCCGGGGGGACCGGACAGTGTACAATATAACAAAATAATAATAATTTATAAATTATCAAGGGTCCATGAGGGAAGGGGAGTGTGGAGGGAGTAGAAAGAGGAGGAACTCGTACCAAGGGCTTAAATAGAATAACTTTTGAGAAGGACGATGGCAACAAATGTATAAACGTGCTTTGCATACAATGGATATATGTACAGATTGTGATAGGAGTTGTATGAGCACCCCAAAAAAAATTTAAAAAAAGAAAAGGAAATAAAATATTGGAAAGGGAAAGAGTAACACTTGTTTACAGATGATATAATTATCTCAGTAGAAAAATCTCAAAATATCGACTCATAGCAAGGCAATGGAATACAAAGTTACTAGCTAAAAACCCATTTTACCTGCAGTGAATAATGCCCCTAAAATAGCACTCAACAAGTGTAATAATAAGTGTGAAACTAAAATATATATGGGATGTATATGTGGAAAAACTATCAAACTGATGAGAGAAATCAAAGATCACCTAAACGAGCATTCTGTGGGTTGCGATCCCTTGGGCTTCAAGGGCCCTTTCACAGAGGCCACCCAATTCATATCAGCAAGATTACAGTTGTGAAGTAGCAATGAAAGCGATTTTATGGTTGAGGGAACTGTTAAAGGATTGTGGCATTAGGAAGGTTGAGAATCATTGACTTAGTAAGTGATATTATTTATTATATGAGCCTGTCTGATATTTAGCTAAAAAAAAAAAAAGACCCCAAACTCTCTGGATTGCTTTGGTTGAAGTTGCATAGAGTATTTCAGTATCCACTAGTCCAATTAATCTGGCTTTTTAAAGACTTGAGTTGTGTTTCACATTCTATCAGAGCGCATCTGTTGCGTGACTAGTGGTGCCAAGCACTATCGATCTCAGCCTGCAGACACTGCGCTTTGCACAGACTTGCAGCCCTTTGGACTATCTCTCTTACTCTGCACATGTAGAAACCAATAGTTTTATCTTGGATGGCCTCAAAACTTTTGAGACCTCAGGCACCACGCCTTGAACAAACTTTAAGTACCTATATCATGCATATTATCAGACATGCCCCCCCCCCCAACCAATCCCGTGAGGTGGTTTATGAAATCTAAGGAGTATCCATGTTGTGTCACCTCTGTGGCTTATTGTATATATGAATAACTGGGTAAGCATATACCCTTATGTCAGAAGTGGCTGGTTTCTGATACACTCACAGCAAGGGTTCAACAGGCAGTTGTGCAGTGATAATTATTTATTATAATAATGATATAGAGATCATGAGAGAGACAGAGAAACAATAAGAGTCAGACATATATCACATCAGGGTAGCATGCTCACCTCCGCCCCGTATGGTGGTCCGAGTGGAGAGAGAAGCAGGAGAGGGATTACAAGATGAGGGAGAGGAGCCGAGAGCACTCAGGGCCAGAAGGGAGGCAGGAGTGACACAGGGGCTAGAGTGGCAAACATTAATTTTCCCCATTTAAATAACCTTATGGGGGACATATGGGCCCTATCGTCACTGGTTAGGGCATGTCACAAGAGGGGCCTGTCTTAAGGTGATAATGGCTTAGGGATGCCTACGTGACTAAGGGGAGAGGGATGTGATAAGGAAAGAGTCCAGACCTGTTCAGGACAACAGGTCTGTCTTGTTAGGGGTCATTGACAATGACTCTTGAATCCAGCTGACAGGCCTCGAGGGAAGTGGATCATTATCCTAACTTGAGTCATGCAAAGCCCTCAGATAACTGGGAGTATCAGGGAAAATAGCTAGCTTAGTCAGCTTCATCATGAGTACAAAGACCTCATGTAACTGGGAGCCTCAGTGAGAATAGCTAAATAGCACACTAAATGTTGGTAAATAGCTTGCTTAATATTTTAGAGTATGTGATGTGGAAAAGTCCTGTCTTCATCCCACACCCTTACCTATAAACACACCTGCATGTGTTGTTTCCTAAAAACAAACTCAGTGCTGCTGCATCGATGCCTATGCAGAGCAGCCCTTTAGAACAGGTTAGAAATGCTCCTGTGCGTTTGCAAACCTGTCACTCTGTAGCAAGTGAAAGCCTCATCTTTCTCCTTCAGAGCACCTGGAGTGTCAGACTGCTAACTTTCCACGCGACACCCAAGGTGTAACCACTTTACAGTTAGCAGTCTGCCAGTAAACAGGGCTCTTCAGGGGCCATCAACTCCGACTCTGCAATCCTGTGGACCAAGGAAACACTTTCCCGTTCTGCACCATCCACACAATTGTTAGGTATGAGGCTATTGTTGTGGCCACTCTGTCCATCTATCTTGAGAGTCTTCCTCTTTCTTGTTAACCCTCTACCAAGCATATAAGTGGTGTCCTTTTCCAGAGACTGCTCTCTCCTGATAACATGTCCAAGGTATGTGACATGAAGTCTTGCCATCCTGACTTCTTTTGTTATTGCTATTCAAAGTTTTGATGGAATTTTATTATTTTAAAAATACTTTTATTGGTATGTACTTCACATATAATACAATTTAATCTTTCAACCATATTAAGATTCATGCAATTATTGAAGTCAATTTTAGAACATTTTCTTCTCATACTTGTTAGCTTCTCATTCCTTCCCACCCTCCTCTGCCATCATCTGATCTAGTTACCGTCTCTATAGATTTAACTATCCTGTATTTCATGTACAGAAAATTATGTAGAGCAAAACATAACCATACAAAATAATGCACACCAAGCAAACAAACCCAACAATGATTGGACAAAACACAAAAACCTCAACCAGAAAGCAGAAAACATTAAAAACATACAATTTAAAAATAGGTCATATAGGGTTGTGGTAGTTACATAATCTGCTGTCAACTTGGGACTCGAAAGGAATAAGAGTGAAGGGGTGGAGTCTAGTCTGTCAATCAAGATATAACCAATGATGCCTCTGTGTGGGCATGGCCTCCTGAGAAGTCTGTGAACTCCTGGATTTCTGCTTGGGAGGCTGGAGACATTTCTCACTCTGCTCACACTCTCTGAGAGAGATTGCAGTTGACAAGACACATGGAACTACACTAGTGTCCAGAACTAGAGAAGCCACATGGACCTACCCTGATGCAACCAGATTTCTGAAGCTGGAGAAGGCATGTATATACCCTGCCAACACTGGGATGCTTACAACACCACTGGATCCAAAGACTTTCTACCCACTGCCCTGTGATCATCCTGTATTTGGCATCATGCATGTGTTTCATGAGTCTGAAGAGGACTTTATAGATTGGTATTAGACATATGGGCAAATAACAGACTTATGGGCTTGGACTGGACTAGATTGGAATGTTTTCTTAATGTACAATGTAATGGGTGTGTGTTTCTATGGATTTGTTTCTAGTGTACTCAGACTAGCACAAGAGTATTATATTTTAACTTAATTACATCTGCAATAATCAACTTAACAATGCCCTCTGTCTGATAGCAAGTCTATTCACAACCCTAGACTGGGACTGAGGGCATTCAACAGAGACTTAAATCATGTGGGGACCCAGCAAGTGGACTTTGGGCTTCCACTGTCTTCTGTAGACTTCTGAAAACCAAGTGCTTACCAATATAAGATTTGATACCATTCCCTCCTTTGGTTCTTATTATTTACAATCCTGGATCACACAGACTAGTGTGCTTCTTCCATGTGGACTTAGTTGATGCTTCACTTAGATGGCTGCTTGCTTGAATATAAGCCTTTAAGACTCCAGACACAATTCTTTCTGATAACTGGGAACCATTTGGTTTCTTCACCACACTTTTCTATAGTACCCATATCTTCAATGATCTCTTCATAAGGGCAAACATTGAACAAGGCCATGTCATAAGAACTTAGATTGTTGTTAGATCAGGGCTAGAATTAAGTGTGAGCCCCAACTCCATTCAAATACCTATGGTTTATATATGTTTCTGGTTCACTTTAGAGACATCATTATAATTTTTGATAGAGAACATTACAAATTATATCCCTGGGTCATAAGGTAATTCTATTGATAGTGTCATCAATTTGGCCAATGGTATAGAATTTAAAATACCACTAACAAAATAAAATTACTTACATATAGGCCACCTTCAGACTGTAATACATGAATTGTTGACTTATACAAAGTAAACTCTGAAGTGACTGGACACTATTTCACAAACAATAAACAATAAGGGCAAAATGTTCAATAAAATTAATTAACAAAGGCTAAAACATTCCAACAGGATGGACAAAAGAAAGTAAGGAGAATATTTAAATAATAAATATTGTATGATAGTCTTAGGTCACCATTCATTGGGTACCCTCAAAACAAGAGATCCAAACCAAAGTTCAATGACTGCCAATTCCACTTCCATAACCTTGGAATTGCAGTCATCTTTCCACACTAGGGCGTTTTTCAGCCTTAAGTTCAAAGGTTCCAAAAAATCTGCTCTAGGTGACTTTGAGTAAAGCCCAGTTCCCTACTGTCATCTTCACTTCGAAGAATAATTCTGGCTCAACTTGCCCTAAAATAGATTTTTGTTTGTTTGTTTTCTTAGAAGACCATGGTACCTTCACTCTTATTTACAAATGCATTCAAATGCATCAATTCTTCTTTGATCTTTCTTGTTCAATGTCCAACTTTCACATACATCTGAGGACATTAAAAATACCCTGGCTTGGGTCAGGCACATATTTGTCTTCAAAGTAACATCCTTGTTTTTCACTACTCTAAAGAGACCTTGTGCAGCAGATTTACCTCACGCAACATATCTTTGGGCTATTGGGATCCCCTAATATAAAGCAGGTGGTTTGTTTTTGCATTTCAGTAGAGAATGTTGTTGAAATTTGGATTGGGATTGGATCTGTAGATCACTTTTGATTAGTACTAACCTTTTCACAATATTGAGTCTTTCAATCCACAAACACAAACTGGTCTCCCACTAACATAGCAGTTCTTTTAGTCTTTTATACTAGTATCAAAGTTTTCATTATACAAGTCTTCTACATCTATAGGTAGGCTTATTCCTAGTCATTTTATAATTTTGGGAACTATTGTAAATCTCATTGTTTTCCTGATTTCCTTTTTGGAGTTCCCTGTTAAATGATTCCCTGGTTGTTAAATCCAAAATCTTTCTCAGGATTCCATAGGATGATGTGGACTTGTGAGTAGTTTTACTTCTTCCTTTCAGATTTCTTGTTTCTTTCTCCAACATACTGTTCTGTCCCAAACTTCCAGTACAATATTATTCAATATTCATGATTTATGTCTTCAAGGGTAGGGATATGGGGGACCAGCCTCCACAACTGAGAAGGTTCTATGGAGCAATTATACAATTGGAAGGAATAAATAAAAAGACAAAGAATATAGGATGCTCACTTCCTATATGAAGCCAGGTATGAGAGCGCCAACGTGTTTAACAATGTGTTTATATAGTCTCAGGACTGACAAGCCTCATTAATTACATACATAGCAAAGTGGCCAATATCTTAACCCTAGAGGTCATTGGGGGAGAAACCTAATACTAGCACTGGGGTTAGGTAGAGAGGAGTAGGCTGCTTCTAGATCAGGGAGAACAAAAGAAGCATGTCTGCTTCTATAGATAAGGGTCTGCCCACAGCACAGTGATCAGCCATGTGCTTGTAAGAGGTTATCATTAAGGTAACTTTGTTAAGGGAGGAAATTGTGGGGATGACTTTTCTTTAGGCGTCTGTGACTGGGACTCATCTCCAATTCACAAATGTGAAGGCTCCCACAGAATCCTGGCCTCCCAGGCTTCTGAATCATGAACATGGAGAATTTGTCCGCATACACGATCTTCCTGGTTCTCAGTTTCCTACAAAACGGTCTGTGCTTTTCTTCACTGGCAGTTGTTTTTCCCTGTGTGCTAGTCTGGGTAAACTAAAAGAACAAAGTTCATGACACGCATATGGATATAAGGAAAAGGTTTATATACAAGAGGAATAGGACATAGAAAACATCCTAGCCAAGTCCAGTTCAAAGTCATAAGTCTGGTATTAACCCATATGCCTGAAATCAGTCTATAAAGTCTTCCTCCGACTCACAAAGTCACAGTTCAGTGGGTGCAGAATCCCGGCCCTGGCAGGGATCTCCACATGGCTCCTCACTTCGATGGCTCAAGGTCCATCAACAGCATCTTGTGGTGGCAGAAGCAACTCATCGCTGGCAGAGGTCTTCCTGTGGCCACCCCAGCTTCAGAGGTCTGGCTCCATCAGGGCAAAGCCGAGTGGTCTCTCCACCAGCTCCTCCAGCTTCTTGGACGCTGCCATCTTGTCTTGTTCGTGATTCGTTGTCTCTGAGACTAACTCCCAACAACTGGGGAAGATAGCTTCCCTTCTTCACGAGGGAAATATCGTGATATTTCCCAGAAGTCTCAGGAGAAAGCCATGCCCACACAGAGGCCTCAATGGCTTTCTCCAGATTAATAGGCCAGACTCCACCCCTACATTTCAATCATGAAATTAATATAAGCACATGACTGCCACACCCTGTATACACTTTAGTTATGTTGAGGAATTTTCAGTCTATTTCTATTTCATTAAGAGTTTTTGTTTTTAGTGTAAAAATGAAATCTTTGCTTGACATCTTACAATAGTGATCTTATACAATGTTTGTAATGTTGTGATTGATTAATTAAATTCAGTACAGTGTCTGCACGTTTGTTTCTATTATGAAGTGTTTTCAGAGTCTTCAAAACCCACAGCAGCTCTGTAAACATAAGATGAGACTTTGAATTCTCATAAAGATCTATAGTCTCAAAAACCCACATGGCAATTCCCCAGTCTTATTCTACATAAGTAGATTGTAGGCAGATTTATTTAGATATATAAGGGTTACTATATATTACTCGAATTGATTTGAGGACAGGCAGTTTTTGTTGTTCCTGTGGTTTTTCAGTATACCATAGTTTGCTTATTTATTCTTCCACCAATGAACATTGAGGTTGTCACTGCCTTTTTGCTATTGTGAGGAGTGCTGCAATGAACATGGGTGTACCTACATTTATTTCTGTCATGGGTCTTATTTCTATAGGATATATCGAAGAAGAGAGATTTCTGGGTCACAGAGTATATCTATGTTAAATATTTAACCAAGTACCATATAAACTTCCACAATTATTGTACCATCTTCCTGTCCTACCAGCAGTGTATGTAGATTCTAATATCACTATGCTCTCATCAGCATTTATTGTTTGAACTTTGTTATTCATGCTGGGGTGTGATGATATTTTATTGTTTCTATTTGCATCTCTCAAATGGCTAATGATTATGAATTTCTTCATATGTTTGTTGACTACTTATATATCCTTTTGGTGAAGGGTCTATGCCCTCTGACCATTTTAAAATTAGATTATCTGCTGAGTAGTTAAAAGTTTTCTAAAAGTTTTAGAGCTTGCTCCTTTTTTCCCTATGTCATCAGCAAAACTTGCTTTGGGTTGTTCTTTATTCTCTGGTGAAATTTTTAAAAAGTTTTTTAAAAAGTTTTTTTTATTGTGAACTGATTACAAATCAAATAATCATTTTACATTCAATAACTTAACTTGTAGGAATTAGCTTCCTTTTCACCCAAGTTAACACCTGAGTACCCTCTAGTCTATTGCTTTCCCTTTACCTATTTTCCCTTGACTGGTCACCTTAAAGTAAGATAAAAAATCTTCTGGCTGAGCCCCGGTGGCATAGTGGTTGTGCGGGGGACTGTGGCCCACTGGGTTGGAAGTTCAAATCCAGCAGCAAGGCTGGATCTCCTACTCCTGCCACCAGAGGGCAGTGATGCCAAAAAAAGCCTTCTGTTAATTTTTTATATTACTGATTTCAGATAGTATTTGCCCTTTTTGTGATTAATTAACTCAGTATAATGTCCTCCAAATTCATCCATCATTATTAATGATGCATATTCCATTGTATGTACGTGCCAAAGTTGATTTATTCATTGGCATTTACATGGGATGTTTTCATCTTTTTGCTACCAAATAATGCTGTGAAAAATATGGGTGGGCATATGTCTGTTTTTGCTATCATCTTTATTATCAAGTAGCAGGGTCACTGGGTGATATGGTATTTCTCTTCCCAGTTGGTTGGAAAAGTACCATACCTGCTTCCACAGTAGTGGTAATGCTTTACCATCCCCTCAACAGTGTATGAGTATCCCAATCTTTCCTTGCTTTATCTAGAATGTGATTTTCTGTTTTTTGTCATTATTTTGATTTGAATCTTTCGGCTGGCTAATGATCAGGAGCACTTTTCAGATATTTGTTGGGCACCAGAATGTCTTTGGTCAACTATCTGTTCATGTCCTCTGATATTTAACAAATTGAATTATGTATCTTTTTCTTCTTGAGATATTGAAATATTCTTTGTAGTTTAGAGATTTGTCTCTTGTCCAATATATCATTGCCAGAAGAGTGCTCTTAGTTGATGGAGACTCTTTTTATTCTCTTGGTGAAGTTTTTTATAATTAAATCATTCTATTGGGGGCTTGTACATCTTTTTTCACAATACATAAACATACTGTGTCAGCACCTTCACGTCTGCTGCTATTATCGTTCTCCAATCATCTGCCTCAATGCTAAATACTTTATAAATTATTATTGTTCTGTCATATCTTACACTGCCCAACCTCTCCCCCAACCCACTCCCCTGATGCCCATTCTTCAAATAGGAGCTTATGTGTATATCCTTGCAGTTGGTTCCGTCTCTCTACCCCACCTTCTCTCTACCCTTCCAGAACCTCCAATCTAACCACTGGCCCAAAAGGGCTCACCCATTCTGGTTTCCTCATATCTCCAGCTCCCCTCTCCACCAGTGTAACTTCTCCAGTCCATCTGGATTTGTAAGGTAGAGTTGGGACCATGATGGTTGGGGGGGAGGAAGGCTTCAGGAGCTAGAGGAAACTTGTATGCATCATCACTGCCCGGCTGCCCCTTGACTGGTCTGTCTCCTCCCCATGACTCCCCTGTAAAGGGGTGACCAATTACCCACAAGTGGGCCTTAAGTCCCCACCCTGCTTTCCCTGTCATTTGTAATGATGTGGTTCTTGTTCTTTGATGCTCAATACCTGCTCCCTTCGGCCCCTCTTGATCACACATGCTGGTGTGCTTCTTCCATGTTGGCTTTTCTGTTTCTGTGCTGAATGGCGACTCAATTATCTTCAAGTCTTTGAGACTCCAGACATTCAATCATTTGGTAGCTGGGCACCATCGTTTCTTCTACTCAGTTTGCCTCTGTATCCATTTGTCTTCAGTGATTGTATCGGGAGTCAATTGGTCCACTGATTTTGATTTTTGTTCTTTGATGCCTGATACCTGATTGTTCCAGCACCTCATGATCGCACAGGCAAGTGAGCTTCTTTTATGGTGGATTTTGTTGCTCCTGAGCTAGGTAGCTGCTTGTTTATGCTCAAGCCTTTAAGACCCCAGATGCTATATCTTTTGATAGTTGGGCACTATCAGCTTTCTTCACCACTCTTGTTCATGCTCCCACATGTCCTCAGTGGGCACCTTGGGGGGGTGTGCACACATTGATATGTGTTCCCCCCCCCCCCCCCCCCCCCCCCCCCCCCCCGTTTGATGTCTATTGCCTAGACCTTTCACCACCGTGTGGCCACACTAGCTGTTGTGCTCCTTCTGTGTTGGTGTGATCTCTTCTCAAGTAAATGGTCAATTGTTTATCTTCAGGCTTTTAAGACCTCAGATATATCCTTTGATATATCAAAGGCTTTGAGCGCTGGGCACCATCAGCTTTCTTCAGCACATTTGCTTGTGCACCCATTTAACTCAGTGATCATGTTGGGCCAGTGAGCCTCGAGGAATACCAGATTCATAGAACAAAGTATTCTTGCATTGAGGGAGAACCAGGGAGAGGGCCCAAGGTCCACTTGCTACCATGGTATTTGGCCTATAGATTTGTTCTTAAATTTATTCTCACCTTATAATAGATGTTATATTTATGTAGGGACATACCTATGTTTAGACCTCTGCAGAACTTTTTTAATGCAGGAAAGTGTCTTCTTTTTTTTTTCTCTCTCTTTTTTGCTGGCAGATATACTAAAAAGCAGGAATAAGAAGCAAAGGGGAAAAAGGAAGCCACTTAAAGGTACACATTGGTGAGAGTAGAAAGGGGAAAGGACAAAGTCAAGTAATAAGCATTGACATTGCCAAACATGTGACAGGTAAATGGAATCTAGAAGCAAGATTGGATAACTACAGGAGAAACAGTAGCATTCAATTCTAACTTTGCAAACTAAGCAATGATTCCCCTGAAGAGGGTGCCCCGTTCCTGGAAGTATTGCAATACCAGGTTGCTGCGTGGAGTGGACGGAACAAGCTCCTAGTCCATCTCCCTGTCCCCAAAATCCATTTAATATATTATCCTCAGATAGAAGACATATCAGATATTAAACTGATAAGAACAGATACTATACTTGGTCTTAGCCAAAAAGCCAAGAAGCAATGGAAAGTGTCTTCTTCTTCTTTTTGTTCTTTTTTTTTTGTTGTTGCTGTTTGGGGGGGGGCATCACTGCTCTCTGGTGGTGGGAGTAGGAGGCCCAGCCCCACTGCTGGAATTGAACCTCCGTCCCAGTGGGCCGCAGTCCCGCGCACAACCACTATGCCACCGGGGCTCAGCTCCTTTGTTCTTGTTTTTTGTTTGTTTGTTTTTTGGGGCATCACTGCCCTCTGGTGATCATGGGAGCTACCCAGTGCCGCACCCAAGAGCCGCTGCTGGATTTGAACCGCCAAGCCCGCGGGCTGCAGTCCCGCACTCAACCACGAACGCCACCGGTGCTCAGCCCCAGAAAGTGTCTTTTTAGGAGGCCCTTGTCACCTATTTTGCCTGCTGCTGTGTGTGCATGTTTTCATTACGTTCGATATTGTATTGCCATGTACACATATAAGACCCATAAGTTTTTTCCTGCTTTTTCATTGATAATCTGTAGTTCTGGAGTTTACATGTAGTTGTTTAACTTATCTTGAGTTATTTTTCTTTATGCAGTTGAGGAATGGGTGTTTTATTCTTTTGCAAATAGAAAGTTAATTTTGCCTGCACTATTTGTTGAAGAAACCATCTCTTTGCTATTTAAAACATTTCAGCTTTGTCTAAAGTCAGTTGTCTGTTGTGGATGGATTGATTCCTGAGCCCTCTGTTCTGTTCCTTTAGCTTTTATATCTCTGGTTGGACTAACATCAGGCTGTTTTGACTACTGTGGTTGAGAATTGAAAGGATTTTTTTTTTTTATCAATTGCTTCTTTAGTGTGTTTTGCTTTACCAGGACTTTTTCCTTTTCATATAAAGTTGGTGATTTGTTTTTCCATCTCTTAAAAAAAATGATGCTTTTTCTTTGGTTGCTTAATTATGGGATTCCTTTTTTTTTGAGCATGTTATTTTCTTTACAGGTCTATCTGGATGGGATGAGCTGGATGAGTGGTCTGGGGCCGGGCAGGAGGGCAGAGAAACAACGGGATTGATGGTACCAGAGTGGATGTATGGGGTGGAGGGGGGGAGGTTGTTGGCTGATACAGGGATGGGGTGAGTAGCATGTGGTTTAGGATCAGTGGCAGGGTGAGTGTGGGGGATTCAATAGGGATTGATTAAGACTAATGTAATAGAGAGAAAATATCGAAACCCAAATGGAGGTTGAGCGTGATGGTGGAATGGGAGGAGGTATAGGGAAATAGAGAAAAGAACTGGGGAGGAAGGGACAATTATAGAGGTTAAATACAAGCATATACATAGGTCCATATATTCATATGACCATGGGGAAATAGATCAATATGCATATACTTATAGGCTTAGAATTAGGACAACAGATGAGTATTAGACCTCCATCAGGTACTTTTCTCAGTGCAAGAACATTTTGTTCTATTTAATTGGCATTCCCTGACATGATCATTGAAAACAAATGTGTGCATAAGCAAATGTGGTGAAGAAAGCAGATGGTGCCTGGCTATCAAAATATGTAGCATCTGGGGTCTTAAAGACTTGAAAGTACACAAGCGGCCATCCAGCTCAGAAGCAACAAAGCCCACATAGAAGAAGCACACCAGCTTTTGGAACCAAGAGATGCCAAATGGATCAATTATCAGTTTTCAAGAACTAATAATCATAACATTATATGCCCATTTCCTGATATGATCACTGACAACAAATATATGCATAAGCAAATGTGGTAAAGAAGGCTGATGGTCCCCGGCTATCAAAAGATGTGTGTCTGGGGTCTTAACTAACTAAGAAGCAAGCCCACATGGAAAAAGAACAACAGCCTGTGTGACCACGAGGGATCTGGTATCCAGCATCAAAGACCTAAAAATTGTATCATTATAAATGTGTGGGAGTTCAGATTGGGGACCCAAAGCTGGGTAGCTCCCACGGCCATCAGAGGGCAGTGATGCCCACAAAACATAAAAAAAGATAAGTGAAGTGACATCCTCATACAGAGGGGTTGCAGCAAGGAAATGAGCTAGTCTGAGTACAGTGTAGTAGCAATGAAATGTACAACTTTCCTCTGATTCTCAAATGCTTCCTCCCACGGACTATCATTATCCCATTTCTGCAAGACAGATTTGACTAGACCAGGGGATGTACACTGGAGTCAGAAATGCAGGAATTTAGGATAGATAATCCCTTGACACTAGTGGGGAGTGGTGACACTTGGAAGGTGGAGGGATAGTGGAGTAGAAAGTGGGAACTAATTCCTGGGATCTACATGTAACCTCCTCTCTGGGGTGCGGACAATGGAGGGCGGGGGGTGAGTGAAGTGACACATTGGACAGTGTACAATATAAAGAGGTAATAACAATTTGTAAATTATTAGGCATTCATAGGGGAGGAGAAGGGGGAAGGGCAAATATGAGGATTTGAAATTAAAAAAAATAACTAGAGGAAAGAGGGAAAGAGGAGCACATGCTTGGGGGTTCAAGTAGAAAATGTTTGTAGATGAATGTGGTAACATGTACAAGTATGCTTAATATGAACAGTGTATTGAATGTTATAGGAGCTGTAAGAGCCCCCAATAAAATCTATATTTAATAAAAAAATAAAATAAAAATTTGGCAAAAAAATGATACTGGGATCTGGTTTGGAATTGTATTGCAATGTTACTTTGATTGTCGTAAGGCTACAAGCTCTAACTTTCCAGCACTTGAACAGTATACTTGAAAAAAAATTATTCTGCTTGGTTGTCAAAGTTTTACTTGATAGTCAAACCTGAAAATATGACTTGAAAACCCTGTACTGGCCAAGAGTGGTGATGCTTCAGTCTAAGCACAACTCTTATTTAGACTACATACAGTGCTTGTGCTAGTGCATTAAACTATTTGACACTGTACCTTTTATTTGTGCTTTATTTGCATAAAATATCATAATATGACTTCAAAGGAAGTTAGTGATGCCAGCAGCAAAACGAAGAGGAAAATTATGAGAATCATGAGAGAGTTAAAGAAAGAAATCATTGCAAAATTAGAATGAGGTTGCTGCTTGTCTGATTTGGTGGTTGAATTCATGGCTAAGTTGACATAATCAACATTTTTAAAAGTGTGTTGAAAGTGGCTAATGTAGCAAAAGATGTAAAATTGTTAATCATGAAACTAACAACCCAGACCATCCAAGACTTTGCAATGTTACTGTTAACTTGGAAAAATCAGAAATAACTTGATGGCAATAGCATATGAAAGTCTCTTTAGTGAATATATCAATGTATTTGGGGGGACTCAGAATCAATTATTTGGTTTTATATTATTTTTCGATGGGAAATAAATCTTCGGTCCTCAAACTTTTCAGTGTTCGAACATGAATTTGAAATAAATTGAGTTCAACAACCAAGGTATCTCTGTATATTATAGATTGTTTTAGGTAGTATTATCATTTTCTGTTTTCCTTTTTTTTTAAGTATTAGCATGATGTTAAATTTTCCTATCCATGAAGATATTACATTTCTCTAATTATGTAGCTCTCTTTTGCTTTCCTGTAGCAGTGAATTGTATTTTTCTTGTATAAAATTTTGTTTCTCTAGTTAGATTTATTCCTATTTGATCTTTTGGATAGTTACTATAAATTGAATTGTTTTCTTGATTTCTTTGTCAGAGCTCTCTTCATTTGGAATCCAATTGATTTTTGTATCATAGCTGAATCTTTTAATTAGTTCCAATGATTTTTTTTTAGTCTTTTGGTGGAGAGGAGGGGTCAGGGGGAAGGGAACTTTCTATGTATAGAATGATATCTGCAAACAGAGATAGTTTTACTTCTTTGGCAAATTGGATGCCTTTGATTTCCTTTTGTTGTTTAATAGCTCTAGCTGCAACATTCAGCACAATATTGAATAATGGTAGTGATTTTGTCTGGTTCCTGAATTCAAGAGAAACATTTTTGGTTTCTCTGCATTGAGTAAGATGTTTCTTACTAGTGTTATGCATATGCCCTATATTATTCTGAGGAATTTTCCTTCCATTCCCATATGCTTTTATCAGGAATTGGTGCTGGATTTTGTCAAAAGTTTTTCTGAATCAAGAGATATAAACATTTAGCTCTTTACTCTTGTTTTGTTTGTTTTTGTGGTGAGTAACACAGACTTTTTTCTAATATTAAGTAATCTTTGAGTACTTGGTATAAATCCGCGTTGGTCATTGTCTTATTGTTTATGATATTTGTTGGATTCAATTGGCCAGGATTTTATTGAGAATTTTTATATCTATGTTCTTATGGGATGTTGGCCTCTACTTTTCTATTCTGGTAATATTTTTGCATGGTGTTTGTATGAGGATTATGCTTACTTCATAAAGTGAGTTTGGAATTGCTCATTTCTAAATTCTGGAATAGTTTGAGTAGGCTTGGCGTAAATTCTTCTCTGAATACTTAGCAGAATTCCATGGTGAAGCTTCTGGTCCTAGACTCTCTCATTGCTGTTGTTGGAAGTTTTTGAATAACCTGATAAATTCTTCTTTTGCTTTGTGTCTGTGGAGGCTTCCTACATCCAAACCCAAACAACCAAACTCGGTGCCCTCAAGTCAAAGCTAACCCTAACAAGCCCGTAGGATTGACTTAGATAGAACTGGCCCTACGCCTTTCTGAGACTGTAACGATCAGCAGGAGCAGTACGTCCCATCTTTCTCCCACGAAGTGCCTGCTGGTCTCCAACAACTGACCTTGCAGATCCAGAAACCACAATGTCACCACAGCTCTTTGTTTTCTACACTGGTCTGTACTAACTTAGGTAGGTATTGTTTCTCTAGAAATCTATTTCTTCTGGGTTTCCAAATTCATTGGACTACAGTTCTTCATAGTATTATATTATTATCTTTTTAAATTCTCAGTTGTTCTGTTGTGATGTTACCCACTTAGTGATATTTGAATTTTCTTTCATTTAGTAAGTTGGCTAGTGCTTGGTCAACTTCTACTAATCCTCGCAAAGAACTAACTTCTTCATTTGTTTATTTTCTCTGTGTATATATTTTTGTTTTCTGATTCATTTATTTCTGCTCTATTCTTTATAATTTCTTTTCTTATAGTGGTTGAAGATTTATTTTGCTGCTTTTGTTCTAATTCATAAAGATTAGGTTAAGGCTTTGATTTTGGTTCATGCTTCTTTTTTGATTTGTGCATCTCTTGTTAGAAAATTACCCTGTATGTGTTGCTTTTACTTTATCTTCAAAGTCTTGGTGCATTGTTATTTTTATTATCATTTCTTTCAAGGGATTTTACTTTTTGATTCTTTATTTATTCATTAGCCAGTAATCTTTTTTTTGGCATCACTGCCCTCTGGTGGAAGTAGGAGGTCCAACCTTGTTCCTGGAGAGCTGCTGCTGGGTCCAGTGGGCCACAGTCCCGCACACAACTACTGTGCCACCAGGGCTCAGCCCTAGCCAGTAGCCATTAAGCAGGGTTTTATTCAATCTTCATGTATTTAATCTTCTCCATGACCATCCTATTGTTGATTTCTAATTTTATAGTTTGTGATGTGTGAAGAGGGTTTGTCTCAATATTTTAATGCTTTTTTTTTTTTGTGGGCATCACTGCCTCTGGTGGTTGTGGGCGCTACCCAGTGCCACTCCTGAGAGCCACTGCTGGATTTGAATCACCAAGTCCGCGGGCTGCAGTTCCGCACTCAACCACTTACGCCTCTGGGCCTCAGTCCAGTATTTTAATACTTATTAAAGTTTTTTTATGGCTTAATATATGATGCATTCTGGGAAATGTATATTAAAATAATGTATATTATGTTGTTGGATGAAGTGTTTTGTATATGTCTGAGAGGTCATGTTGTTACTTTGCTTAATTATTTTTTGTCCACATTGAATTTCATTCGTTATTTTTTCCTCCCTTCAGAGTAAAGTATTGAAGTCTCCTAATTTTATTCTAGAATTATCTAGTTCTCTCTTCAACTCTATAAGAGATTGTTGGAAGTATTTAGACAGTCTTTCGTTGGATGAGTAGTTATTGTGTTAGGCTGGATGATCTCGACAGATTATTCAGTGACACTCATATAAGTATAAGAAAGAGCTTTATATGATATATATGTGTGTGCGTATGTATATATATATATATATATCAAGAAGGCATTTCATCTCAGTTCAACTCAGGTCCATAGATACAATGCTAGTCCATAAGTCCCTCTTCAGAACCGTGCAGCAGCAGCCAGTGATTCAGAACGGTGAACCACGAAGCAAGAAGATCACAGGCCAGTAGATGTGAGCTTTGTGTATTCAAGGTTGGTGGAAATATTGCAGGGAGCCCACACCTCACATCAGTTTTACTTTTCTCCCCTGTTCAGTCACTCAGACCAGTATTGAGATCTGAGTTTAGAACCTGGGTTCCTCTTCCCTCCCTCCCCCTCATGAAGCAATTTTAATTTTTTTTCATGTTAAACCCTCCAGTTTATGTAACCTCCCAGCTCTCCCTTCCCACCCTCATCAGAATCTTGTCTATTGGTATATAAACCACATTTCTTCTTTGTTTTACCTTATAATAGTGGTGATAGCAAATACTTATTTTTGTAAGATTGCTAATTGTAATGTTCTCTAATTTTGTCCATGTCTTGTGGCATTTCAGAGAGTTATCATTGTTTTTTTATTGATGTATAAAATTCCACAGTATGCATGTACCAGAGTTTTTTTAATCCATTCCGCCATAATTAGTGTTTTTGGCTATTTCCATGTTTTTGCTATTGTGGAAATTGCTGCAATAAACATACGTGTGCATATGCCTGCTCATGTTCTCTTCTTTATTTCATTTTTTAAAAACCTCATTACTGCTGGCGAAAAGGATCCCTATGAAGTCTCGGGTTGTGCCCTGGGCTGCTAACTGCAAGGTCAGGGTTCGACATCCACTGCCACCCCTCCCCCATCACTGCTCGGAGGGAGAAAGAGAGCCTCATTTCAAATTGCGTACTGTTTAGTTTCTTTTTCTTTTTTAAAAAATTATTGGGGGCTCTTACAGCTCTTACAACATTCCATACATCAATTATATCAGGTATATTTTTACATACATTGCCACCATTATTTTCTAAACATTTACTTTCTCGTTGAGCCCTTCATATTAGCTCCCCTTTTTTCCCCTCACTTCCCTCTTCGTGACCCCTTGATAACTTATAATTTATTATTGTTTCATATATCACACTGACCACTGTCTCCCTTCACCACGTTTCTGTTGTTCATCATTGTAATTAATTTTTTCCACTCTCCTTCCCCCACCCTCTTCCTATCCTTCTGGTATTGCTACCCCCATTTCTGGTCCTGAGGGGTTTGTCTGACTTGGATTCCGTGTGTTATGAACTCTTATCTGTATCAGTGTACATGTTCCAGTCTAGCAAGAAATGAAAGGCAGGAATGGGGCCATGATAGTGGGGAAGGTGAAGAAGCCTCACAGAATCAGGAGAATATTGTGTTTCTTTGGTGCTACACTCCACCCGGGTTGACTCATGCCTTCCTTGTGACTCTTCTGTGAGGGAATGTCCTATTGTCTACAGATGAATTTTGGGTCTCAGCTCCAACCTCCCTCATTCTCAAACAATATGTTTTGTTGTTGTTGTTTTGGGTCTTTTGGTGCCTGTTACCTGATTCTACCAACATCTCATGATAACAGTGACTGGTATGCTTTGTCCACGTGGGCTTGTTGCTTCTCTGCTAGATGACCACTTATTTAACTTCAAGCCTTTAAGACCCCAGATGCTATATCTTTTTTTTTTTTTCAGGCATCACTGCCCTCAGGTGGTGGGAGTAGGAGCCCCAGCCTTTGCTCCTGGGAGCCGGAATCGAACCTCCATCCCAGTGGGCCGCAATCCCACGCACAACCACTACGCCACCGGGGCTCAGCCCCTATATCTTTTTATAGCTGGTATCATCAGCTTTCTTCACCACATTTGCTTATGCACACATTTGTCTTCAGTGATTGTGCTGGGAGCGTGAGCATCACAGAATGTCAGGTTTTTAGAACAAAGTGTTCTTGCCTTGAAGGAGTTTTTGAACAGAGACTCAAAGTCTGTCCACTTCCTCAATGTACTGCCATATAAATAGATGTCCATATGCCAATATTTCTATTTGAATGAATTAATTTATTTACATAAGTGCCCAGCTATGTTTATACCTCTGTCCATAACTTTGCTTTCTAGATTTTTGTTTCCTCTTACCTTTCTCTTGCCCCACCATCGTGCTCATTCCTTTTCTGCCTCTTAGTAATTCCTCTGTTAGATTGCTCTTGCCCCAACACCACCAGGTCCTCCTTGTTGTTGCTGTTAATTCCCTAGTTGCTCCCTTGTGTGTGGCATTGTTTGCTCACTGCTCCTTTCCCCTGCCTCCTCCTCTCTCCAATCCCACTGGAACTGTTGGTTCCGTTGCTTTCTCCTTGAGCTTGCTTTTCATGCCTATCTTATATAGGTAGGCAAAACAACAATAACAGAGACAAAGCAAAAAGGTTGAATAAAAAGAGAAGAAACAAAAATAAGGGAAAAAACTCGGGAAAAAACCCAACAACAAAGAAAATGCATACTTAATTTCAGGTCTGTCTGCTGACATTTATGACTATCTCTCCACTGGTGCTATGGATTTGGGATTTCCCAGCACCCACAATTGCATCAGAAGATCTTTCTTCACAAACTGTGTGAGTGATTTCCTTGAAGTAAGTTTCTCTCTATAGCTGTGCTTCACTGGTTTTGCTCCTATAGAGAGACTAGGAAGTAGAGCATCAGAGGAAAAGAAGAGGAACCATGATGAAATATCTTGACACTGTGGCTATGACAAGGGTCTCAAACATAGCCCTTGGGAGCATGGTATAAGGCTGTGTGGTGTTTTGTTCTGTGGAACACAGGGCCCCTGTGAGTCAGAACTGACTTGAGAGCACCTAAGAGGGAGAACAGAGAACCCAAAGTAAGCTAGTGAATGAAGTCCTAGAAAGCAACAGGAGGGGCAAGAAGAAGATGGAACAATGAAGCCAATGTAGTAAAAATAATGGGTGGGTATAGTTTAGCAAAAATGAGGTCCCTTTACTCTGGAGAAGGAATGTGTCAATACTCAACCCAGGGAAAAGTAGTGTGGATGAATCCGAACTATGAGATTAATTTTGAAAAATTATATTTGACTTTGGGTTTCAACCAGAGGCATGGAAGCCATTTATGTTCATCCCATTTTTTGCAGGACACGATGTTCATTTCCAGCAGCCCACTGGAGCTATCAATGAAGTAGAGAGAACCAGCAACTTTTACAAACTCTGCTTAGTATTTGAAATTAAAAGGCTTCGAATAACCATATGTTTAAACAAACATTTCTCTAGAACAGAGGTGTCATTCAATGTGCAATCTATATTCTCACAGTTTTGCTTCCTTATCCGTTTTCCATCCTCCAACCCTAAAATAATCTTATTCATCAGATACTCTGCCCAACTTACACCTCTTCTGAAACTCAGCCCCACAGTCTGAGCCCCAGTTGAATTCCTCTTACTGGAACTTAAAAAAAATCATGCTGTATAATTATTCTATAAATATGTGTCTTCTTACTTTCTTAACTGCCTTCATGGAATATATATATATATTCATATATATATATATCTGTACCCCAATTTAAGTCTCCCCCCATATAAATAATCAATGACACTTTATTATTTCTGTCAAGCTATTTTAAAATTTTCTGAGAAAATCTTTTTATTCACATGTGAAATGATGTACTGCTTTTCAGAATAAAATACTTGTGAATCATTTTCATTATGAATCATTTTGGATATTTGTGAATTGTCTATTTCTGGGTGAACTATTTTTGTTTTGGGGAGCTTTTTTGGGGGGGCATCACTGCCCTCTGGTGGTGGGAGTAGGAGGCCCAGCCTTTTCTCCTGTGAAGCCGCTGCTGGAATTGAACCTCCATCCCAGTGGGCCACAGTCCTGCGCACAACCACTACGCCACCGGAGCTCAGCCCAAGGGTGAACTATTTTAAAAGAGGTTTTTATGCAGCACATACTTTAAAACTGAACTTGACTATCTTCTTGAGAGTTTGTAGTAAATTCTGTCATTCAAATAGTTTCTGCTCAAGACCCAAAAATGCTAGGGCATTTTTAGCTTTGAGTTTATCCTGGAAAAAAAAAAGAAAAGGAAAAGTTTTATTTAAAAACATTATAGATGGTTTTAAGTACTATATTGTAAAATATCAGTTTTTTTAAAAAAAATCAACCCCTTAAGATGAAAGAAAAATATTAGCAGAGTAAGCAGTGAGTCTTTTGCCAAATGCTCTTGACTTGTGATTTCCCCACTATTTGAAATCTAAATCTGAAATCTGATTGTAGAAGGCGAGGAAGAGTCTTATAAATGAGAGAGCCCTCTTAGAAAATGCTCTTCTCTGGAAACCTTTAGAGGACTCTCCAGTAGGTCTTGAGAATGAATTAGAAGCTAGGCAGAAAAAAGATCATTTCGACCTGTTTAATAAGGGGACGGAAACAGCACCCTGAAGCCATCTGGCTTCTAGGCATATGTTTTTCAAATGGCCCTGAATAAAAGCTTTTTGGGAGCAGAGAGATGACATTAATGGTCTCAGAAAATGATATAAATCTGTGCATCTCATAAAAGGATCCCTGGAAGTGTGTTAGGTGCAAGGGCAGCAATGTGAAACCACCTGTCACCCTGAAGGAGAACGATGTTACTACTTCTGTAAAGAGGCACAGTCTTGGAAAGCCATGGGGCCTGTTCTACCCGACAGTCCTATGAACTGGATTTGACCGGATGACACAGAATCAGTGAGACACATTTCATAATGGACACATGAGAAAACCTTCAAACCAAACTCACTATCACTGAGTTGATTCCAACTCAAAGTGACCTTCTAGGGTAGAGGAGAACTATCCTCTAGGGTTTTAGGGACTGCCAGTCTTTATGGGAGAAGACAGCCTTATTTTTTTGCTGCAGAGTGGCAGGGGGATTTGGATCACCAAATTTATGGTTAGCAGTCCAACACTACTACTATCTAACCTACTGGGCCATGAGAGCTCCTTCATAGGAAAAAATGACTCCTAAAGTTGTCTGGATCAGAACGTAGCATCAGGATAAACATAGGAAAGGTTGAATTTGTCAAGATTTCATCTTGCTTGAATCCATAATCAAGACTCATGGAAGAAGCAGCCAAGAGATCAAGTAACACATTGCGCTGGGTAAATCAGCTGCACAAGGCCTCTTTAAAGTGTTGACTAGCAAGTGTGGAGGTCCTGTGCTTATGTTAATTCCATGAATGAGATGTAGGGGCGGAGTCTAGCCTGTAAATCTGGGGATAGCCATTGAGTAGCCAATGAGGCCTCTGTGTGGGCATGGCTTTCTCCTGAGACTTCTGGGAAATCTCGCGATATTTCCCTCGTGAAGATGAGAAACTATCTTCCCAGTTGTTGGGAATTACTTTCAGAGATGATGAATCATGGATAAGACAAGATGACAGCATCTGGGGAACCGGAGGAGAAGCCACACGGCTTTGCCCTGATGGAGCCAGACCACTGAAGCTGGAGAGGCCATGTGGAGATCCTTGCCAATGATGAGTTGCTCTGCCACCATGGGATGCTGTTGATGGACCCTGAGCCCTGGAAGCGAGGAGCCATGGGGAGACCCCTGCCAGCGCTGGGATTCTGCACCCACTGACCTGTGACTTCGTGAGTTGGAAAGAGACATTATAGACTGGTATTGGGCATATGTGTAATATTGGACTTATGACTTTGAACTGGACTGGGTTGGGATGCTTTCTCAATGTTCCATTCCTTTTGTATATAAACTATTCCCTTATATCTATAAGCAAATCTATGAAATTTGTTCCTCTAGTTTACTCGGACTAACACAGCAAGAATGTTACTTTGAAAACTAAGGTGTGCCTGACTCGAGTCATGGTATTTTCAATGGCCTCATATGCATGGGAAAGTTGGACTTTGAATTTAGGAAGACTGAAGAAGAGTCAATGCATTTGAATTATGATGCTGGAGAAGAATATTGAAAATACCATAGACTGCCAAAAGAATAAACCGGTCTGTCTTGGAAGAAGTACCGTCAGAATGCTCCTTAAAGGCAAGGATAATGACGCTTTGTCTCATAAACTTTGGACATATAATCAGGAGAGACCAGTCTCTGGAGACGGGCAGCATGCCTGTCAAGTACAGGGGCAGTAAGAAAGAGGAAGGTCCCTTAGGAGTTGTATTGATACCATGGTTTCAGTAATGGGCTCAGACATTTGTAAGGAGGGCGCAGGACTGGGCAGTAATTTGTTCTGTTGTACCTAGGGTGGCTGTGAGTTGGAACTAGGACACCCTGCAACAACAAAACCTTGTCTGTCTTTTCCCCAGCTGCAGACCAGATGAGTTCCACAGAAGCAGTACTTGTGATGTGAGGGGTAACTGTGCTATCGTCTGAGGACCATTGCTGGCCCTGTGTGTTAGGCATTGGGATACTGACACCAAGGTCAGCTCCTCCACAGGAAAAAGATAAGGCTATCCGCTCTTTGTCAAGATTTTCAAGTTTTGGAAAACCTCTTGGTATTCATCACTAAGAGTCAGGGCTGACTCAGGCAGTGAGTTTGCCCTGTGATTGCCTACACTGTGAGTCAGAATCGATTTGATGACAGCTAACAACAAGAAGCAAATATTTAGATTTGTTGCTAGAAACTATCAGTACGTGGATTCCAATTTCGGATGGCCCCAGGTGTGCAGAATAGAACTGCGGCACAGACCTTTCCGAAGCAGATCAGCAGGCCTTCTTTCTGAGGTACTTTTTGGTGGGTTTGAATTGCCATTATTTTGGTTAAGTATTCTGGCATTTAACCATTTGTACTTCATATGTATCTTATTTTTAATAGTAAGTATATGATAGTAAAATGTACTTAATAAGGATATTATATTTTTCAATGTATTTATTTTCAAAAAATATATTATGGCATACTATGTTGTCAGAAATTAAGATAGGATACTATATTTTATATGGTCTAAACCAAAAAGTCTAACTCCATACCCTTGGGTCAGTGCTGACTCATAGCAAGCCACCTGTCAGTTTCCTAGACTGTAACAGTTTCCAGGAGTAGAAAGCCCAGTCTCTCTCCAGGAAGATGCTGGTGGCTTTGAACTCTCAGTCCTGCAGATCTCAGCCCAATGCCTGACCACTAAGTGGAATTATATGACTGCATTGCTTTACATTATGCTTTTAAAGCTCACTGTCTCCTGAAAAGTCAATGTCTAATTATTATTATTATTTTGGGGGTGCATCGCTGCCCTCTGGTGGTCCAATGTCTAATTATTTTTATCATTGATCAAGCATACATTATTTACTCTGTAGTTTGTTTTCAGTCTTTCATATTTCAAACGATGGTTAGAGTGAGCAACCCTAGTTTGAGTTAGTGACTGCAAAAAAAATTAGGGAGGTTTTATTGAAAACTTACAAGTGATAAGGAAATATAGAGAAATAATAAAGGGGATACAAGAGTAAAAATAATTATTAATCCATTAAAGTCCCAATTGAGTATCAACTGATTTCAGTTCAATTTTGGCTAACTATATAGAACATTTTGGAGCTCTGGTGGCAGAGTGGATTAGGAGTTGGGCTACTAGTCCAAAGGTTAGCAGCTGCTGACCACTTGCTCTGAGAAAGACGATGCTTTCTGCTCCTGTGATGATTTGCAGTTGTGTGTCCCAAAGGGGCTGCCCTGCTCTGTCCTGGAGGGTCTCCATGAGTCAGAATGGACTCAATGGCAATGAGTTACAGGAAATTTATTTTCAATATTTGTTTTAAAAGTCCAATTCAAACTATTATACCGCTTCCTACTTTATTGCATAAGAATTTAATAATTCAAGATTTTAAGTGCCTGGACACTTTCAGCATAAAAGTCTAAGACTTCCCAGCTAATCATTTGGAACTTGCGTACATCAAAATGGACTCTACTTGGCATGTGCTGATGTGGTTCAAGCCTACTGAGAAGAAAGCTTTGATGAGCAGTGTCCTTAAGGATTCAAGCAGAGAGAATTATGAATAAGATTTTGTAAGATTTAATATGCATTTATATATAACCAGGTTTGCTCTTTTGACCATCCTTGTCTCTTAGTAGTGATTGGTCGGGAAATCCTTAGGAAGAACCTGGATTTCCTGGTGGTGTTGGGAGTGTGGAGATGGCAAGGGAAGGGGATCTGAGGAGACTTTGTCCAACCAAGTGACTGGACCATCACGGCAGCATGTTAGCCCTCGTGGGTTATCCATTGGGCTGCTCAGCACAGGTCGGAAGCTTGAACCCACCGGCTAATCCACAGGAGAACGATGAGTCTCTTCTGTAAAAGCCCCAGACGTCTAAAGGGGCAGTCCTACTCTGCTGTCTTATAGCAGTTTCACCGCAAATTGGTGACTCTGTAGCGATTCTGTGAATCGACTCTAGCGATGAACTTGTCTTGAAGCCTGGGTAACAGAGTGGTTATGAGATGGGCTGCAAGGTCAGCAGATCGAAACCACCAGCCACTCTGAGGGAGAAAGAGTTAGGATCTCAAAAACCCACAGAAGCTGAGCCCCGTGGCGTAGTGGTTGAGTGCAGGACTGCGGCCTGCGGGCTTGGCGGTTCAAGTCTAGCAGCAGCTCTCAGGAGCAAGGCTGGGTAGCTCCCACGACCACCAGAGGGCAGTGATGCCAAAAAAAGTTCCAAAAACCCACAGAAGCAGTTTAGTCCTGTAAGGTTGCCATGAATCAGAATTAGGTTTTAGTATTATTCATCTGCTGTAAAACTCAAATGTAACAATAAATAAATAAATAGAAAACTTCCATTGCCTGACAGTTTTGATTTCTTGGGTCGCTATTAACCAAGATTTCATTTTAATATCCAAGTACTTCAAATTATTATGGAATGTGAGATTGGTAGACTAGTACCAGAAGAGAAATTGAAGCATTGAGATGCTCTTCTTAAGAGTTATCTGGCAAATACTGGTCTGCAGCACTTAACATCCATGTGAACCATGTGTAGCTGCATATATGTCAGGTTCTATACAGGTTTTGCTGCTGTGGATTTTAAAGGGAAAGTAGCTCTCCTTTAGTTTATTATTTCCCCTGAATGATTTTAATGACACCAACCCACATTCTTGCAGCACTGGACTGAGAGGGGACAGCAGGCCGGTGAGGTCGAGGACCTGGCTGTGAGGCACAGGTTCTCCTGCTTTACAATGCGGTCACAGCATCCTTATCCCCTCACACCCTGTTTCACAGAAGGAAACATGGACGCTAAGTGACACAGGCTGGGATTTATCTTAACTATTGTTTATTCATAGGTTTTTCCTTGGTTTTAGAATTTAGTTGATGGCTGACTTAACATCTTTCCTTTGCCTTTAACATTTCTGCTATTTCTGAAGATAGAATAACAGTTCAAAGAATAATATGTGTAACAGTTTCGGCTGAGCCTTGGTGTGCGCAGGACTGTGGCCCACTGGGTTGGAGGTTCAATTCCAGCAGTGGGGTTGGGACTCCTACTCCTACCACCAGAGAGCAGTGATGCCAAACAAACAAACAAAAAATGTGTAACAGTTTCTTGATTCTTTGTGATTTCTATGAAAATATTCTGAAACCAAACCCAACAAATGCAGGAAAACTCAGGGAAAAGATCATGAAGGAAAAAGGATGTACCTTTGTTTCTTCATCAAATTCTTCCATAGACTCTATTAGTTTCCCAGGTTCCAGCTCACCAAGTGGGAAGGGATAATCAGTTCCCAAAATAACTTTGTCCTGAAAAGAGAAAATATATTCATCTGTAATTATGTACAATATCAGAGTTTCCTAACTTTAATTATATTCACATCTCACAAGCACTCTGATGGTAAAATAGCAAGTTTCCCCCGATTAATGGAACCTTAAATCTTTTAAGTTTTAAAAACCTATTGTGACATTTTGTCCAGCAGGTGTCACTGTTAGGTTTGTTAACATTGAAAATCAATATATATCAATGTCTTCCCTACCTCCCCGGGCCCCTGCCCAACTTTCTTTCTTTTCTTTTCCTTTTTTGGTAACAAATATAGAATACTGAAATATAAAAGAAAGAAATTTATTTGCTAAAAATAACAATGTCGTAGGATGAAATGAACCACTCCTATCTTCTTTAGAAGAGTATGTTACAATTGATCCCATCATTTCAGAAAGTATATTGAAAATGAAATAAAAATGAAAATTTGATGAAAACAAAAATAACCCTATTCCTGGCTATACCAACGCAATCATTGTTTGTTTTTTAAAAGTCTATAGCTTCAAATTTCCATTTGAAACATTATTCAAGAGAATATGCAGTCTTGTTAGAGCATGTTAGTCAGTGTGATAAAATTGACATATACCGTGGTCTGCAAAGGGAGGTAGATGGAGCTTTCTACTCTGGTAAACAGTTAGAATCTTCCTTCCCTCGCCCCTCCGTCCCCCTAAAGGCACAGGAGCAGTTAGTTCTACCTTGTCCCATGGGGTTGGAGCTGACTAGATGGCAGGAAGTTTGGTTTGGGTGGCCTCCAAAACAGACGTAATCCCTGTTCTTAGACAACTCATACTCAAGTGAGAATGAAAGATATTCAAGCAATAATAGAAATCATAAAATAAAATAAGAAAATCAAGACAGTTTAAATTAGAAAATTTACTTTCAGAGATGTATCCATTCATATATTTTGGAAATAAACTCAAAGATATTAATCATAACATTGCTTTTAACAGTAAAAGACTGGATAACTAAATTATGTTATATTCTAAAATCAATAAAAATGAGAATTATCTACCTATGCTGAAATAGAATGATTACCAAATCATACTGTAAAGAGGAAAAAAAGTTTTAGAACAAATATACATATTTTTTCCCATTTTCATTCTAACAAGGGACTCACAGACATAAAAATGTACATTTGTGTATTTATAGTATTTCTCAGGAATGATATCCTAAAAGCAAATCATGCTATCTGCTTCCTAGAAGAAGGGCTGGGAGTTGTGGTAGGGAAAATGTTCCTCCTTTTTTTACTCTTTGAGATAAAATCCACATACTCTAAAGATCACTTTTAAAGGATGCAACTCAGTAATTGTGATAGTCCGGGTAGACTAGAGAAACAAAATCATAGACACGCATATAGATATAAGGGAATGGTTTACATACAAGAGGAACAGGACATTAAGAAAGCATCTCAACCCAGTCCAGTTTAAAGTCATAAGTCTGATATTAGCCCATATGCTCAATACCAGGTGTCTATAATGTCTCCTCCGACTCACACAGTCACAGGCCAGTGGGTGCAGAGTCCCAGCGCTGGCAGGGGTCCCCTCATGGCCCCTCATTTCCAGGGCTCAGGGTCCGTCAACAGTATCCAGTGGTGGTAGAAGCAACTCATCGCTGGCAGGGTTCTTCACGTAGTTTCTCCAGCTTGAGAGGTCTGGTTCCATCAGGGCAAAGCCATGTGGCTTCTCCTCTGGCTTCTCCAGCTCCTCAGACACTGCCATCTTGTCTTGTCCATGATTCATCGTCTCTGAGACTAATTCCCAACAACTGGGGAGATAACTTCTCATCTCCATGAGGGAACTATTGCGAGATTTCCCAGAAGTCTCAGGAGAAAGCCATGCCCACATGGAGGCCTCATTGACTACTCAATGGCTATCTCCAGATTAACAGGCTAGACTCCACCCCTACATCTCAATCATGAAATTAACATAAGCATATGACCGCCACAGTAATTTTTAGTATATTTACAAAGCTGTGTAACTATCATCACTATCTAGTTCTAGAACATTCTAACCACTCATCACTTTGTAATTCAAGATCATTTTTACCACTCTAAAATGAAGCCCCAGGTCCATTAGCAATTACTTGCCATTCCCTTCTCTCCTCAGCCTCTGAAAGATGTGAATCTACTTTGTTTCTATGAAATTGCCTATTCTGTACATTTTTACATGAATGGAATAATACAATGTTGAATTATCTCACTTGTTATAATGCTTTCACATTTAATCTGAATTCTCTTAGGGTTGAATATCCACGCATAAGCTGATAGACATTTAAGATATTCCATTTTGTTATACTTCTGTGAATATTTGTGTACAAATTTTTGCATGAACATATGAGAGTAAGCAAAAAAAGTGCTACAAAGTCACGGAAACCTTTATCAAACAAAAATATCACAGTGTGAAGTTATTGTTTCATGACATATTCTCCATCTAGGTCTATATATATCTGAATGTGGTGCTTCCATTTCTAATATGTGCCCAAAGAATTCTGTGCTCTTTAATTTACATGATGTCAAGACAGCAGTTTTGTCATTGTTGAGGGACTCAAATTGTGTGCCTTTTTAATGTTCTTTGAGTTCTGAGGATAAAAATTAGGCTGAAGGGGCAAGACCAGGGTTGTAGGCAAATATATGATACATATATCATTCCATATTCAATCACATAAAGTAAAATCGTAAAATTGCTACCATAATCAGTGACCAAGCATTCATTTTCTACCTGGACTCCAAGTGAAATTTTCATAGGACAGCCCTTGCTATCCTCAAAGAATGAGAAGCAAATAGTGGGTTGTTATGGAAAAAATTCGAGGGCACAAAATTGCTGGCCTTTTCCTCACCAATGCATTTTACAATTCTCTTAATAACTCATCATAATAGACCCCACTATTGTCCCTTGTCCTGGGCGAAATTCTGTCAAGATTACTCTTTGGATCTCCCAAACAGTTTCGATAACTATCTGAGCTGATCTTTCTGCCTTGAATTTGGCTCACAGTTCTCATTGGGCTTTTTAATGTGTATGTGAAGGCACCCAAATGAGAGGAAGATGACTAAGTATCCCTGGGAGAATTTGTCTGTAGCCATCCACTGATGGCAGAGGCAGGTATAAGCATATTTTGTTTGGAGTAAATCCATACATACATGAACTGGAACCATGGTTGCAATACTTTCTGACTTAATAGTAACTATTTTCAATATCTGGGTCATATAAAGAGGAGTGAAATTTCTGGCTCTGATATTACCTCCAGAGCATTTTACTGTGCTCATGGAGAACTTACACGTGAACTAGGTTATGCTGCACAAGATCTCCCTATTTATTTATTTGATTAGTTGAGATTTGATATCTATTTCATTCCATATTTCAATCACGTCAAGTAAAATTGTAAAATTGCTACCACAATCAGTGACCAAACATTCTTTTTCTACCTGGACTCCATGACAGCTGCAGGACCTCTCTAGAGCGCTAAGGTGTAAGCATATCACTCTGAGGACTAAGATGCGCCTCCCGCAAGCCATGATATTTTCAAGTGCGAAAATTGACAAATAAGAAAGATGGGCAAAAAATTAATGCCCTGAATTTATGGTGGTGGAGAAGAATATTGAAAGTACCATGGACTGCCAAAAGAATCAACAAATCTATCTTGGAGGAAATACATCCAGAATGCCCCTTAGAAGGAAGGAGGCTACTAGGAGAGACCAGCCCCTCGAAAAGGACATCGTGCTTGGTGAAGGAGAGGACCAACACAAAGAGGGCAGTGCTCCATGAGATGGACACAATGGTGGCAACTATAGGCTCACACATAACAATTGCAGGGATGATGGCAGCTGGGGATTTAGGGAGCAAGTGATGAAAAGTGAAAGGGAGAGCATACCTGCACCTTCATCAGGTTCTAAGATAGAAATACATTATACCCGTACTATATGGGCGGGAACCCTGGTGGCACAGTGGCTGTGCGTTGGGCTGTGTCCTCAAGGTCAGCAGTTTGGAACCACCCGTCGCTCCTTGGGAGAAAGGCAGACTCCCCACTCTCGTTACAGTTACTTCTCAGAAACGCAGCAGGACCGTTCAATAGGATCACTCTGAGCGGGCTTCAGCTGGCTAGCAGTGACTTTGGTTTGGTGATCCATGGATGCTTCATTTGTTGCACATGCTTTCCAGCAGTTGGAGTTCTCCGTTTTTTTGTTTTTCACCATTCTCTCGATGTTTAAGAGTTTTGCTTTGGGGTCTAATTTTCATTTCCCTGATGAACTAATGATGCTGGCCACCTTTACGTCTCTTAGAAGATGGCGATTTAAGCCTTTTACCCATTTTGAAATCAGATTGTTTCTCTTTTTAATACAAGTCATTTATATATGTTGGATAGAAGGCCTTCATCAATTATATGTTCTGTGACTATTTTCTACCATTGTATGGCTTGTCTATTTGTTTTATTACTGTTATCTTATGTTGGCATGTAGTATTTAATTTGATGAGGTCTAGAGTGGCAAAATTATGGTTATTGCTTTTGTGTCTTATCTAAGAAACATTTGTCAACTTTTGGGTTGAAAATCTTTTAATATTTTTCCCCATTGCCCAAGAGAAAAACCACAATTCTCAGCCTAGTATAAGTGACCTCCAAGGAATGTGAGAAAAAACATTGACCCAAACCTGAGTTGAACCAAATGTTTTTTTTTTCTAGTGTGACCAGTTGCTTGCTCTGGGGGATAATTAGAATTCTTGATAAAATACTTGAGCAATTTTCTAATGGATGTAAATGAGCTTATGAACCCCACCTGAGAAACCCACCCAACTGATGGACCACATTGGACCTAATCTCAGATATTTAACCCATCTTGCAAGGAGGCTAACTAACTTTAACTAGATTTTCTTCTCAAATCCAATCTAACAATAAGTATCTAACCACTTTGCCCACCACACAATATTTTTGTTAAGATTTTGTCTTTGAATTGTGCTTCTCATACAGCCTCTTTTCTTGAGGTGAGTTTGAAATAAAACTGTGGCACGTACTTAAAATCAATTCGAGAACTGCTTTTTCACATTTATGTTAAAATAATGCATCACTGATTTTAATGAGACATGAAGTATTAAATTTATCCTAAACATTTAAATTTGAGCTCTGTAATTTACTTTAATTTTTACATGCAAAGATATTTTCTTATATTTTATGAACATATTAGCATGAGTTAATAAGTGAAAATCTATAATAAAGTTTAAAGGAAGTCCATGATACACTAACATGACTATTTCTCTCTGTCTGTATTCATTACTCAGTGAAACCAAGCAAATGCACCTGCTGATAGATACCCCAAAGACCCACGGTTATGTTGACTCACATCTGTGCCAACAGCTGATCTCCTTCTGAACTGCCTGTCTGGGACTCACTGGAGGTTCATTTGTCTTTAATTCTAACCTCCTCTTGCTAAAGTGTTTGCAATTCTAAAACACAACATGAGTTTTTTCTTCCTTTATTTTATTAATCATTTGACAATACAATTTTTAAAAGTCTCACACTTACCTTACATTTGTCAACTATTTTAACATGAAACTGAGATCTAGAAATTCCTGTTGCTTTTTATTAAGAATACTTCCATTCCCTGCGTTATGGTATAATTACATCTTAAAGTTGAGTATATACTCTGTTTTAATGGGGAGAAAACATGTGATCTGAAGGTGAACTTGAAGACCGGGCACGCATTAAATTCTTCCTGCTTTCCTTCCTAGTTTCATCTGGATACTTACTGGCTTTCCCAATTTTGGATGCTCATTGCATAACACTAGCAACAACACAGGGTTGGGCCAATATTAATTATTATTTAGCAACTATTGTTTAGAATGCCTCACTGTAGGTTATTAACTGTCTACTTGTAGCAATCTGGCTTATAAGTTTCTCATGCCTGATCTCTATCTGTATACTTTCTATTGATTTCTTCTGGTTCAGTTTTGACTATTTCCCTAATTTTGCTAGGGAGAGAAAAGAAGGATAAAAGTATAGGCAACCGAGTTTTTATTAATTGCATGTCATGTTCAGAGGGAGAGGGGGTGTAGAGAGAAAGGCTAGGAGAAGAGCTACAAGTTCCTGTAGGATGAAGGATGTTGCTTAATAGTAATCTGCTAATTAGAAGATGCTTAAAAATACTTCTCTAGTTGAAGATATGCATTTTTTTCTATTATGAGCACCTATTATGTTATCAAGAGCACTGGTTGTGCCATGGTTGATTTCATAACCAGTGGTTCAAACATACCAGTCACTCAGTGGGGACAAGATGGGTCTCCCATAAAAGCTTACTGTTTCTTGGGAGGTTTCAAGAGTTAATGGCAACAGAGGCAAATACTTTTATAGCATTGTTATAATCTTGCAATGGTGGTGATATACAAATAGATTTTTAGATAAATATGCAGGCTCAATAGGTTGGGAAGGAGAGTGGGAAACTCCAGGTTTGGTAGAGAATATTTGTATATGCATATTTACCTTTGCTGCAAATATATCTCTGAGTGTGGTAGAGAATACAAGGGGGTAAATTGTTAAAACATCTTAGAGATAACCAAACACCTGAAGAAATGAGTTGCTGGGCCTGAAGGCTCAGGACCACAGTCTGGAGGATACCGAGGTCAGCTGGCATGTCACAAGGACAATGTCCTACATCTCACTTTGGATGGAAGCAGCTGGGGTCTGAAAATCTCATGGGCAGCCATCTATTGATCTCTCCCCTTCTGGATGTGAGAAGAATGGTGAAAATCAAAAGATATGTGACGATAATGAGTCCAAAGATCTACTGGACTACATAAACATCAGTCTTTACAACTCTGAGACCAGAAGAATCATCTGGCACCTGGTTACCACTACCAATTGCTCTGAAAAGGAGCACAGTAGAAGGTCCTAGGGAGAGGGGGAGAAACATGTGGTATGAATTCCAAAAACATAGAAGAAGACCAAGCTTCCAGGTTAGCTAGAGGCCAAGCTTACTAGTTAGCCTAAGACCCTTGCTCACCCCTCTGGTCTGGAACTCATTTTACCCCCATGTTAGAATGGTGAACCATTGAAGATCAAAGGGGCAGCATTTGCCTAAGGACAGTCTAGAGAGTCAGGAAAGGGGATGGACAATGGTGCATTGAGAAGATCTCAATGAATGATTTGAAATGAAATGTACATGAACAGCTGCAGGTTAACTGATGATCTAGTCTGTAGACATTCATCGAATTCAAAATAAAAAGTTAAGAAAGCAGAACAAAACTCTAAGGAGTAGTATTGGGAACTCTAAGGAGTAGTTCTGTGTCGTATGGGGTTGATATGAGTCAAAATTGACTTGATGGCAATGGGGAGATATTATCTTATAACTAAAAATCGATTTTTTGTGGTAAGGGAACAGAGGAGGTGACCTTGGGTGACTGTTGCCACATTTCCCACTAATCCAACTTCCTTGGGATATGTAAGGGTGACATCTCAGGTACACAGGAGACATAGCTGATCTTGTCTTCCTGCAAGCTGATTTTCTTTTTCCTTTTTGTCTGTGATCTGGGGCCCTATTCTTTTGGGGTGCATCATGATCATGAACATTTTTTGTTTGTTTTTGGGCATCACTGCCCTCTGGTTGTCATGGGAGCTACCCAACCTTGCTCCTGAGAGCCGCCGCTGGATTTGAACTGCCAAGCCAGTGGGCCGCCATCCTGCACTCAAGCATTACATCACTGGGGCTCAGCCCAATCATGAACATTCTTAAAGGATGTCTGTGCTTATGTACTATTCTAATATTTGACAACCTCTGTATCTTGTAGAATTTTTTTTCTGAAGACTAGAAAACCCAAAGGAATAATTCTAAAGATGATACTCATCATGGCTGCCTTGTGTGATCCTGAAATTACACCTTCTAGACAGACCTTTTTAGTAAGTAAATTGATTTGTGATCAGTTTCTCTGTACTTTGCTCCAACCTATATGAACAATCTCCTTCCCAAAGCCAGAAGCACACATCTCCCTATTAAATCATAGACTTACTGTGATAATAATGGTGATTAATAATCCTGTCAGAAAAAAGGCATAAACTGCTCACCTGCAGTTTGAGTTTTCTGAGACTGTTGCAAGCACAGAATGATGTAGCTTAACTAAACTGGCCCTAACCATGCAAGAGAGTTCATTTCTCTGATGAAAAAGGAAAGATGAACTCTTCTCATTAGCATATTTCATGCTTTAGTAATTGTCACAGCACAGTTTACTACAAAAATCTTAGCATACTAGGGGTTCTGTTTGTTTTCTGAGACTTAACTTCCCAGTGAAAGAGCCTGGTTTAATTCCCTTAAACCAAAGTTTGAGATGAGCCTTATAGTGTCAATATTATCCTTCATCCCATCTTCTCAGGCATTCACTTTGCACTTACACTTTGTAAAGCACTGGAATTGGGGATATCAATCTGAGATATGTATAGCACTTTGGCATATCATTACATCCATCCTTCATCCCAACTGTAGGTTAGCACTTCCTTTTTACAGCTGAGAAAACGGATTGAAAGAAGTCTGTGGCTTCATAGTACAACTCATTCAGTCAAAGTGGTAGAGCTAGCACTTGAATACTCTCACCATCATTTTGGGAAAATGTGAGGAAATGATGTTCTTGTTCTCAGGAACGTTTTCAGTCCATTCGGGACTGCACCGCACAAGAAAAGATCACTAAATCAGAATTCATGTAGACTAAAGTATGAAAATTCAATTTCAGGTTAGATGGACATCAGACAGTGCATTAATTTTGTTTTAACTCCTGTTGCAAATCTTTCTAATACATATTTCCAGTGCCTAGCATAGCCCTTGAAATAATAAAATCTTTATTTTATGGTGAAGGACTTTTCCCCAATGCTTCCAAAGCATTCTAATAATAGAACCCTTTGGGAAGAATGGAGCCCTGGTTAGATAGTGAATAAGTGCTGGCCTGCTAACAGCTGTTTGCCTCCAGCGGGGTCTGGTTCTATACGATAAAGGAAAAAGAATGGTATTTCATATTTCAATTCTCTTTTAGTTAGTATTTACATGGAATATTTATTATCTTTCCATTTATAATATATTTTTGTCTTTGAACCAGAAGTGAGTCTTGTATGTCGCATATAAGTGGATCCCGTTTTTTTGAATCCATTATTCAGTCTTTGGGAGACTATTGTAATGATATTGTTTTCTGGACTTCCTTTTTAACCTATGACTTATTTTATTTAAAAAATAATTTTATTGGGGCCTTGTACAGCTCTTATCACAGTCCATCTATTATGTCAAGCACATTTGTACATTTGTTGTCATAATCATTTTCAAGACATTTATTTTCTTTCTACTTGAACCCTTGGTATTGGCTCCTCATTTTTCCCCCCTCCCGCCCTCATGAGCCCTTGGTAATTTATAGATATTATTTTTTCATGTCTTACACTGACAGATGTCCCCCTTCACCCACTTTTCTGTTACCAGATTTCCTTTTCAGATTTCTTTTCATCAGTGCGGAGGGATGTGACTGTATGCTGTATGTTGGTCTTAAACCCTAACACTGCAGAATCCTTTGGTTATTTGCACTCACTTTCTTGTTGAATCTCTGGTGCTTTCTCTATTCATGATCATATCATATTTAAATCAAGAGAGTTGTACTACTTCTTCGTCAATTTGAATGTCATTAATTTCCCTTCCTGTATAGCTCTGGCTAAGATTTCCAGCATAATATTGAATAAGAGTGGTGATAAAGAGTGCCCTTGTCTGTTTTCCATTTGCAATGGGAATGCTTCCAGTTTCTTTTGGTTGAGACTAATGATGGCCTTTGCTTTTGTGTGTATCTTTAACTAAGTTGAGGGAATCTCTCTTTTATTTGTATTTTCTTGAGCACTTTTTACAAAGAATGGGTGTGTATTTCATTAACTACTTTTCTACAAGTATTCCTATCACTATCTTGCTCATTTCCTTTGTTTTATTTCTGTGGTGGAGTATGTTGTTTTTTTGATGCTGAATTGAGTCATCCTCATGCGAGTCCTACTTGTTAATAATATTTTATCTTTTGGATATGTTGTTGGCTTCTGTTGACGAGGACTTGGTTGAAAATGTTTGCGTTTATCTTCATAAGGGGTACTATCTAGTGCCACCGAATCACTTCAACTCCTAGTGAACCTATGTACCACAGAGGGTTGAGCAAAACACTCTCCAGTCCTGTGCTACCCTCATGGTCCTTGCTATGCTTGACCCCACTGTTGTGGTCATGATGTCAGTTCAACTCATTGAGGATATTCCTCTTTTTATATGATTTTCATTACCAAGCGCGATGTCCTTTGTTCAGGGATGGGTCTCTCCTGAGAACACATCTGAAGTACATGAGATGACAGTCTCACCATTCTTGCTTCTATAGGTCATTCTGGTTGTACTTCTTCCAAGATTGAAGGATTCAATCTGGATCAAAGAATTTTAAAAATATCCTTTTAGTCTATTAGTGATTTTTGTGTTGTTGCCTGGTTTGGATAGCAGGATTATGCTTATTTCATAAAGTGAATTCTGTAGTATTCTGTACTTTTCTGTACTCCAGAATAGCTTAAGTAGAATTAGTTTCAGCTCTTCTGCATGTTTGGAAGAACTTGCTAGTATAGATTACTAAGTCATTCCTCTTTTGTTGTTGTTGGAAGAGACTCATTCAACATCTTTTGTGATGGGTCTGTTCAAATTTTCTCCCTTGGATTGTTAGTTTGGATAAGTAGTGAGTTTTATATATATTTGATTTCTTGTAGGTTTTTCAAATTTGTTAGAGTTATTAATAGTATACTATTATCTTTTTAATTTCAGTTGTTTCCTTTATGACATCACCAATTACATTTATTATTCACATTATTTGCATCTTCTCCTTTCTACATTAAATTTTTCATTGGATTGTTAGAAACAACTACTCTTGCAAAGAACTAACTTCTATCTTGTTGATTCTTTTTATTGTCTTTTTGCTTTTTGTTTATTTTTTTTCCTGCCCAAATCATTATTATTTCCTTTCTTCTAGTCACTATCTTTTTCTTTTGCTAATTGTTGGAGATGTTGAGTTAAGGTGTTGATTTGGTTATTTTTCTCTTTTGATGTATGTGCTACAATATGATAGCTGCTCCCTGAGAACCACTTTTGCAGTGATTCAAAGATCTTGCTATGTTGTATTTTTACTCCTGTTTGATTCAAGGAATTTAAAAATTTCATTTTCAGTTCCTTTACTAACCAGCAGTTTTTAAGGAGAGTGCTCTTCAACATCCATGGATTTCATACCCACCTCCCTTGATCCTGCTGTTGTCAATTTCTAATTTCAGAGCATTGTGAGGTGAGTAAAGGCTTTTTTTGTATTTTGCATTTTCATTGAGGTTTGCTTTCTGGCTACCATATGGTCTGTTCTGGAGAACGCTCTGGAAGAATGTGTACTGTGCTTTGTTGGATGGAATGTTCTGTCTATAAGATCAGCTTGGCTGATTGTGATGTTTAGATTTTTTTCTGTTTCTTTCAAGTTGTTCTGTCCTTCACTGAGAATGGGATATTAAAGCGTTTTACTATTTTTTAGAGCTGTCTCTCTGTCTTTTTGATTCTGTTAAGGTTTGATTGAGTGAATAGATATTTAGTATGGTTATGTCTTCTTATTGGGTTGACTTTTTAATCATCATAAAATGTCCTTCCTGATCTCTTTTGTTGGTTTTTGTCTTAAAGCCTAGTTTATCAGAAATTAATATCGCTTACTCATGTAAGGAAAAATAATCAAATAAATTTATTGGAGGCTCTTACATCTCATCACAATCCATACATTCATCCAGTGTGTGAGACACATTTGCACATATGCTGCCATCATCATTTTCAAAGCATTATCTTCCCACTTGAGCCTCTCATATCAGCTCCCATTTCTTCCCCTTCCCTCCCTCACCCACCCTCCCTCATGAACCCTTGGTAATTAGAGATTATTATTTTCATATCTGTAAGGAAATTTTTAAAGTGCATACCTCACAAGGACATTAAGAACATTTCAGAAAATGGAAAATCCCACTTTCCCACTTCTTGTTCTACAAGGCATTCACTTTTATCTTTTATTCTTTATCTTTTGATGATTACCTTCCGATTCCGAGGTCATAATCATATACTATTGTTTCTTGATATTTGCTTTACAGAGTATTTACTGACTTTTCCTGTGTGGTTGTTGATTTATTTTTCTTTTCTCCACTTCTCTTCTCCATTGTCCCAAAAGAACTGCACTTCTCAGTTAAACACGTAGCTTGTGTTGTTCACTGCTGAGTCAAGTAGCAGGCATTTATTACCTGACCTTACATAGATTTTCTTGGAGTTCATTATTTCATTTTGTTTGTTGCTCCTTGATTTTTCAAGGTATGTAGTGCTTGTTTGTTCCTAATGCCTGACCAGGTCTGTCAAATGATAGCACGGATAGGTCCAACCTTTTTTTTTTTTTTTTAGTTCCAACCTTTCTAGCTCACCAGAATCCATTGTTTCTCATTCATAGATGCCCCTCAGCATTCTGTCTTCTTGCTGTCATCTAGGTGGGTCACTCTCTAGCCCAGATCCACGCTAAGAGTTTCTTTAGCCATTCTGACTTCAGATCGTTTTTTGAAAGTGAACTTGCTAATGCTAGCATTAATATTTTAAACCCTAAATTATTAAAATATACTGCTGTTTTGTCCTGGATTTGCCAGCTTGTGAGGTCACATCCAGAGAGGCCACATTTACTTTTGATATTTAAATTATAATAGCTAAAATCGTCACAATTTGAATGTCAAAGCTCAGTGCTATTATCCTTGAGTTGATAGAACTGCATAATGCACTGACTTTTCCTAAGAGCTCCCCAAAGGGATGCACTCATATCCATGTGCTCATTTTCATTAAACATCTGCTGTGTTCTTCCTCTTCTACTTTGGCCACTTAGTCAATGTGTATTGCCCTGGATGCTGTTTGAAGACCATTGCTGATGGTGCAACTCATAGGACGCATGTTTGTCAAGGGTGCTGTCTTCTGATATTACAACTTCCAAGAATACCAGCAGAATATTAGGCTTGAGGATATAGGAGAGACTAATGAGGAAAACCTGTTTCCAAATTCATATCATCTTTGCCTCAGTTCTCTAATCCCAGAGACTCATGAAGTCACTCAACAGATGAAACTTTCAGTTTCTACATTTTGCAATTTCCTGCTTTTTTCCAATCACTCTACCTCCCTACCAATGGCAACCAACTGTCA
>PVJH01001851.1:37444-189976 GCA_004026705.1 Nesogale talazaci | reverse complement strand
TCAGTTGGTACTGATTATTTTGAGGGCCTTGTAATGCTCAGAGGTCAAGGATTCTCCACCCTTGGCACATTTTCTGAGGCTATAAATCCTTACAGGAAGAGATAGTTGAGGTTATAAATCTTTACAGGAATAGATAGTCTTATCACTCTCTGACGGAGTTGGTGGATCTGAACATCTGGTCTTGAGGTTAGCAGTTTAAGTTACTAGTCAGCACCATCCAACAAACATTTATTTAGAGAAAGAATTAATTAATTAATTAAAGCACATATGTAGTCAATTTACCCTTGTGTGTCTCCCATCCAAGTACAAACCCGGTCCGGCCCTGATCCTATTCTGGGATCCTATTCTGGGATCAGAGGAGAATAGGCTTAGTTTCTGAGGTCATATGAGACCCTGGTGTTTCTAGTGCACAAAAAGAGAGTCAGAGCAATAGCTGAAGGAGGAAGTGGTATCAGAACTTCAATTGTGAAATTCTGATTTGCAGAAGGCTAAAAATGATGATGGAAACACAGCATATATTTTCAGGATCTACACATAATTAAGTTTCCAGTGATTTCCCTCAAACTATAAAGGGATGAGAATAACTTGACTATCGGCCAGAAAGTATTATAGAGATAATTTATGGTATGCTCAAATTTAAAATCTGCCTTGAATTGTAATTAAACCTTGTTATTTGATCTGCCTTTGGATATACTTTGAGCTTCATCTGATTTTAAATATTTTGGTTTTTTGTCAGATTAAGTTTTATATTTATTTTGTTATTGATGGAAGTCATCTTAATTCTCAGTTATATAATATTCTGGTTGGGTTATTTGAAACTCAGGATGGGTGAATCTCTAGAGTCACAATAGAATAAGGGTTCGTTAGGGATACAGCAGGAAGGGGGACATGGAGTATTAGGCAGATAATATCCATGAGTATAAGACAGAAAAATTATTTTGAAATTGATTGTGGTAATGATTGCACAATACTGTTTGATATGACTGACCTAATAAATGGTATGATGTCTTAATTATGTCCTAAAAATGGTTAAAAAAGCAAAGAAAAACTAGTAGCATGTGTTACCTGCTTTGGGCAGCATTCCCAAGCACCCCAAACCTGAAAAAACCCAGTCATGACCTATGGCATGGGCCTCTGTGCCAGACACCTTGCACTGCTGTCTGGATTCCAAACTGAGCAATTTCAGAGACCATTTCCCGGACCAAGGAATCTAATACGTGTGGGAGTCAGGGGCTCATAGGAAAGCAGAAGTCCTTTTCATCGAGGTCCACCTCATGGAGAGTGTAAATTAGGGAAACAAATCCAGAGAAACTCATATGTAAAAGAGTGAGCTTTATGTAAAGGATAAGTGTGCATTAAGCAAGAATGTCTAAGCTCATAAACCCAACACTAGTCCATATGTCCCACAGCAATCTACAAAGTCCTCCTCAATCTCACAAAGCATGCACAATGACACGGGAGGACAGCCGAGTCAGTGAGCATGCAAGCGTCTCAGCGCTAGCAGCAGTCTCCAAGTGGCTGCTCCAGCACCCAGGACTGCACCAGGGTAGGACCATGTGGCTTCTCCTCAGGGATGTCTCACAAGAAGTGAGCCTTGCCAGCTGAGGGAAAGAACTGGGTAAGACAGCTGTACCCTGGTCTTACCATCAGAAAGCAAGAGGTCCCAGAATAGTAATGTGAAGCTCACTGAACCATTTAGCGCTCTGCCCTTCAATTAATCCCACATGTATTTACTGGCCAGTAAATATCTCCATCCACCTCTTGCCAACTTGGCACCTGTACACAATTCTCTGACCTAACAATTGCAGTTAAGCAATACCTACACCTTTATCCTATAATCCTATTAATATACCCTCCCCACACCTGCCCAGGAAAGTTTATAAGCCAACAACTTCATGCCTTTCATATGTGCTTCTCTGGTTTTGTTTCTCAAATAACACATGATGGTACCAGTAGTGAGGTACAAACCCACATAGACATACCATTGGATGGTGTCATATAGCACCTCACAGTGGTGCTTGGTGCCCCCTTTACCCAAACCCTTTCCACCCATACCAGGACCAGACCTCTTCACTCAGACAATTGAATGGTGCCTGAGATGGAGTTTACCACTTGTTTGCGGGCTACATTCCCAAGCAACCCGACTCTAAAAAGACCTGGGTCCGGTGCTGGGGCTGCTGCTGGGCTCACACTATTCATGAACTGGGTCTCGATCAAAAAGACTTCTGTTTTCCTGTGAGCCCCTGACTCCCACACGTGTTAGATTCCTTGGTCTGGGAAATGATATCAGAAGCTTCTCAGTTTGGAATCCGGACAGCAGTGCTAGTCGCCTAGAACATAGGCCCAAGCTATAGGTCTTGACCTTGCTTCCAGCATATGAGGCTGGGTCTTCTCCCAGTCGGAATGCTTGGGAATGCAGTCCAAAGCAGGTAATAAATTCTGTTTAAGGCAGCATTCAATCCTCTGAGTGAAGATGTCTGATCCTGGTAAAGGTGGAAAAGATTTGGGTTAAGCGGGCAATATGCACTACCATAAGGTGCTGTGTGACACCTTCCCATGAACATATGTCCACCTGGATTCATACCCCTCTCCTGGTACCATAATATGTTTTTCTGAGTACATTAGAGAAGCAAATCCACAGAAGCTCATATGAATGGCATGATGTGGTTTGGTTACAAACTTCCCTAGGTGGGAGGAATATATTAATAGGATGACAGGATTAAGGTGTAGGTATAGCTTAACTGCAATTGTTAGGCCAAAGAATTGCCAAGTTGTCAAGGGGTAGATAGAGATGACTGAGGTTTATTGTTCCAACCTGGCCAGTAAACACATGTGGGATTAATTGAAGGGCAGAGAGCTAAATGGCATTTCTAGTTCTGGGGTCTCTTGCTTGCTGATGGTCTGAACAGGATGCAGCTGCCTTAGGCAGTTCTCTCCCTCAGCTAGCAGGGCTTACTTCTTGCAACACATCCCTGAAGAGAAGCCTCATGGATCTACCCTAATGCACCCCTGGGTGCTGGAGCAACCACTTGGAGACCCCTGCCAGCACTGAGATGCTGACATGCTCTTTAATTTGGTCTTCCTTCTGCAGTCAGCAGCATCACATGTGTTTTGTGAGATGGAGGAGGGTTTTATGGATTGGTGTCGGACATATGGGCTAATTCTGGACTTATGAGCTTGGACAGCACCGGTTTGGGATGCTTTCTTAATAAAAACTTACCCTCTATATAAAACTCACTCTTATGCATATGTGTTTCTGTGGACTTGTTTCTCTAGTATACTCTAACTAACACATAGCTCCAAGTTGTTTTTACAATATTTGGGGGAATAAGATTAAAATAAAAGTTCTATGAATCGCTTAAATGAAAAGAAAGAATGAGGATCTTCAATTGTGTGCCAAAGAATTTTACAGAGAAATACAAGCTGAATGTATGTGGACCTTTGCAATTTAAGGTAGATCATTCCTATCCAAACTCCAAGGAAATGTCAATCCATGTGTGACAATATTAATGAAAAAAATAGCCACATATAATTGAATTCCAAACAGTTATACATGGGGTTTCAAAAAGTTTTTTGATAATTTGATTATCTTTCATTCTATTCTTTTCCATGAATTTTTGAAGTCCACTTATAAACTTCTGCTCTGAATCTCTTCATACAGAGAAAAGTTTTTATGATATTTTCTTAAAAGAAGTGTTGTTTTAAGAGATTCTATATATAGATTTTAGTCTTTGAACAGTTAGCTGGTAAGAAACATGGGAAATAAAACTTGTGAGGGAGATAGAGACCGACATGCTATTAAAAATTATCTCTGGATTGTAGCCTCATTTGCTTCTTTGTTTTTTTTTTTTAACTTGCTTTATAACTTTTAGAATTGAGCAGCATTAATCAGAAAAGGGAAAAAAAAGGTTTAATGCTGAAAGGGATAATGACTTTCTTATGCCTGGGCTACATTTTTCCCCTATTTAAATCACATTCAAAGGGACAGTTGAGCTGAGCTTTATTCCTAAAATAAAATGAAAACAGACTCTACTTTACCTTTTCCTACCTTTATAATTCATGCTGCTTTATTATCTGCACCCCATTTATGCAATACCTTTTTCTTTCTGATATAATGGAAGGGGGCTGAAGTTGTTGCAATAATTCCTTAGGGCTCACTTTAAGTCATTCCTCTTGGAAATACATTTCTTTTCAATTTCACATCTTCCATTCCCAAAACATACAAAACACATAAGCAAACAAAAAAACTGCATACAGTTTTCCAAGAAACACTTTGTTAAAACCTAGATGAACCTAATGAACAAGACAGAACTTAATTGTGCTAGAAAAATAATTTTACATAATTTTAGAGAAATGATATTACAGAACTGTGATAAGGAAAACTACCATCTCTTCAAAGAAATAGATTTCTTTACAGCCTACTTTTTAAAATAAAACAATACGGAAGTCAGTTGAAGTGTTCATCGATTTTATTTGTCATTATTTAGCATGTGTGTCATTCAATAATAGTAATATCTACATGCCATAATTTCTTGAACTTTTCTTTCTTCTTATTTATTACCTTTCATCATCATTTTAACACCTTTATTTCGAGTCAATAGGAAAGTGTTTCTTATGTGGCTTCATTTGTCTGGCCACATTTTTTTGTCTGCCTTGAAAAATGGTGCATTTGACAGTCATGTGCTTATGTTAATTTTATGATTGAAATGTAGAGGTAGAGTCTAGTCTGTTAATTTGGAGATAGCCATTGAGTAGCTAATAAGGCCTCTATGTCGGCATGGCTTTCTCCTGAGACTTCTGGGAAATCTCACTATAGTCTCCTTGTGGAGATGAGATGCTCTCTTCCCCAATTGTTGGGAGTTAGTCTCAGAGATGATGAATCACGGACAAGATGGCAGTGTCTGAGAAACAGAAGAAGCTGGCAGAGAGACCACACGGCTTTGACCTGCTGGAGCCAGACCTCTGATGCTGGAGCAGCCACATGGAGACCTCTGCCAGCAATGAGTTGCTTCTGCTGTTGATGGACCCTGAGACCTGGAAGTGAGGAGCCATGTGGAGACCCCTGCCAGCACCAGGATTCTGCACCCACTGACCTGTGACTTCGTGAGTCAGAAGGAGACATTATGGACTGGTATTGGGCATATGAGCTAATATCGGACTTATAACTTTGTACTGGACTGGGTTGGGATGCTTTCTCAATGTTCCATTCCTTTTGTATATAAACCATCCCTCTATATTCATAAACTTGTCTGTGAAATTTGTTTCTTTAGTCTACCCGGACTAACAAAGGGCACTTTGCTGTTCATTATTTGTCTGGATCAGGATGGACTGGAGGGTGAGTTAATAAACAAGAAAAGATCACCATATATTTTAAAAACAAATTTTAAAAACATATATTTTAAAAAACACTTCTTGCTCCAGTTTGAGTTCCAACATAGGTTGACTGTGACTCCACTGCAATTTGTCTTTACTCAGGAGCCCACGCTGAGGGAGCTGTCTAGGGAACATGACTGGGAGAGTGGGAGAAGCAAGGTAATGTCGAGGCTGACTCAGCACAGTTCTGCCTGCAAGTGGTGAACATATTTAGGGCTGATATTTCATCGTTCAAACAATCATGTGGCCATGCCTGTTGGTTCTGGAGATAGGATGAATTTTAAAATTTTACAATCTGTGAGATCTCTTCATATCTAGATTATATTCAATCATACCTTCAATACTCAGGATATGTGTGTGCTTTAAAAACATTGTCTTGTGAATCAAAAAGGACAAAATTCAAACCCTCTCCTTGTACCGATTACTTGCATGAGCTTAGTCATGTTAGCCCAGGAACTTCAGCAACTATACCAACATGACTAGAAAGATGAAATAAAATGAACCATGTAAAGGGCCAATCATGTTGTTTATTAGATAGCGAGTATTCAGTTATTATATTGTCATCTGTTGTTGTTGTTGTCGTCGTCGTCGTTAGGTGCCATCCAGTGGTTTCACACTCATAGCTGGGTTATGTGCAGCAGAAGAAAAAGCTGCCCTGTTCTGTGCTACCCTCCTGATGATTCCTGTATTTGAGTCTATTGTTGTAATTGTTGTGTCAATCCATTTCACTGATGGTTTTCCCCTCTTTTGCTGACACTCTACTTAAGCAAGCCTGGTATTATTTTCCAGGGGTTGACCTCTCCTAATTTTTTCTTCATATAACATAGGTGTTTTTTAGTTATTTTCTGTGCATACAGATTGAGTAAGTAGCCAGATACTCTCCATAAATACTGAAGTCAATGGCCATAAGAAAGGTCAGCAACTAAGATTTTGTTATATTCTAGCAACTAACCTTCTCAGGAGAAGCTGATTAGCCATTTCCCAAGAAACTTTGGATCCTCCATCAACAACGAAACTGTCCTCTAATTTTCTTATGTTCTTATTGTTATTTTCTAATCAGCATCTCCTGAGAAGGTTAGATGCTGGTTCTCGTCTCTCAACAAGTGTGCTGAAAACACACATTCATATATATATTTTTGAAAACAAACAACTCAATAATTTTTTTTTTTGGTATATGACATTACCAGGTGCAACAAAGTAGTATTATCTCCATTTCTAGACTTTATGATCACCCCATAGAATGCATCTTTGGAAGAGAATATATATGTATATGTGTATATGTATATATGTATATGTAAATTTCCCCTAATCATAAAGCCATTGTATTTGATCAGTAACAGCTTGTGCAACATTTTCATCCACCCCGACAGGTTCCCTTCCCTTTACTGACTACATAGAACATGCTTGGACCCCTTGCAGGAGAAACGCACTGTTGGTTTCCATATTTAGCAGAACATTCAAAACACAATTTTGTTGTCTTGAATAAAAAAGTAAAACAGTCTGTTGGTGTGATAATTTCATAGGATCTTATTAATTCATGTATGAGTTATGATCTTTTAATATCGTGGGTGTTTGGGGAATATTTTCTCTGAGACATTGGAGGCTTTTATTTATTTTACTGAGTACATTCTTTTAGTTGCAGCCCATGCATATTTGTCTGCTTGACTACTTTTTATCACCACTATCCAGATTCCTTCTTGCCTCAGTCTTTCTTCCTTTTAATCTTCTCTTGAAAGAAAAATAGAAAGCATTCTAAGGAAAATCCAATTACAAAGCATCAATATTTACAAAAGTTTTACATCAAAGGTGCACTTTCAAATCTTGATACTTGTGAGCAGGGGCAGATCACTGCATAAGCAATATAAACACTGGTTTACTTGCCCTTGCTTAATAATCTGTAGTGAACAGCTTCACATGCAAATAATGGCAAATTTGAAAAAAACAGTTTTGATTTTGGGGGGACGGAGAGAGACAGATGCTGGTAATACCTAGAAAAAGAGTCTGCATGTGGTGAACAAGTGTAAAACTACTTCAGATTAGAGATCTGACTTCAAGATTTTATAGTATTGATGTATATAATAAGTCCTGATGAATTTTTTGAAAATTGTAATAGCTATTTAGTATTTTCTTCTTAGTTGGTGACTTTTACTAAGACCCTAAGGGCTTCTTCCTCAAAGAAAGATGTGATAGCCTGTGTCCATAAAGATTTACAGCTTTGGAAGTTCGTTAGGTGGTTCTAGGCTGTTGTATAGACTTGAAAATCTACTCCATGAGAATGGGTGTAATCTCTGCAGAACACAAAACGGGAAATTTGAACTCTAACTCAGTGGGAGAAAAGAGTTACCTCTAAAAGTTTACTGTTTGGGAAACCACATGCTCCATATGAGTTGAGATCAATTCCATAGCAGTGGGATTTGGGGGTTAGCATAAAAAAAAGACTGGAAATCTTGATGACTTACAATTTGAATGTGCACCAAATGAAGGTGATTGTGATGAAGAATACATTGCAAGAACAGTTTGGTTCAGTCTTTTCAAAGTGACACAATAATATTAAGGACAAGTAGGCATTAGCTGTAATTTTCATGTTCATATCCTGTTGTCTGCCTGCATATTATAATGCATACCTTAACATGTTAAGGTAAATAAAGGGATATTTCCATTTGGTCCTTTTCTTCCTATTCTTCTCATCAGTTTTCTAGCACATGTGAGAATTTACATGATCTCATATTAGAAGACAAAATGTGAGTTTGTGTTTTCTCCTTATGTCTTGATTTATTAGGAAAAAACATGTCTCCAGAATTGGTCATTCCATTCCTGATTGCAAGAGTTATTTAAACGTGTCATTTACATACAGACCCTACAGCTACAGCAATGCAGATGGAACTTAATTTAATCCAAATGCTCATTTGTTCAATTAACATTCAGTGAACACTTAAAATGCCTGCTTTTGCTGCAGGTGTTTTGAAGTATTAGGGAAATTGGGACTATCAAAGCAATCTGGACAAATATGTAAAATGTCAGAAATAGACCATTAGATAATGAGTAGTTCAAATATGTCATGGTTACTTTTAGTAACTTAAAAGTCGACACTACTGTTGATATTCACAAAAATATAGAGATCGATGATTTATTCTTTAGTAGCAGCAAAACTATTGGAAACATATGTGAGCTAGTGGATGTAGGTTTAATACACTTGAGAGAAGAGTTTTGAAGCATTCCTTTCCTGCTTGATCCATTGCTGAGAATTTGTCTTTTCATCCTAGATATATTGGATCATAATCTTCATTTTTGAGTGATCCAATGTATTAATCTGTAGATTCTGAGTTAGCATATCTGGCTAGAAAGACAAATTCTTAGCAGAGTGTCAAATAAGTATATATATATACTTATATACTTATATATATATTTATAATATATATATACTTACAAATAAGTATATATATATACTTATATATATATATAAAGTTTTTAGGGTGTTTCTAGTCATATCATACGAGGTAAATTATTATTATTTTTAGCCTCCATTTTCTCATCCATCTACTGTGGCTCACATGAACCCCTTTGTGGAAGTTTGGTGACTAGGATAAGCTATCTCAAACATCTAAAGCCAGGCCTGGTTTGAAGTTGCTGTTAAGTACACTTGGAGTCAAGATGATGTTGAAAATGATAACTCTATTGCTTTCTGTTGCATTTATTTTACAAAAACATTTTTGAAGGCATTTAGCCAAAAGGTGTCAGATAAATGAGTTATCAACTACTCAGTAAAATTAAAATTGATGTTCCCAGCAAATTCTCACTGGTTATTCCTATAACTTGACTCTGGTGATATGGACTTCATTTACAGCGATACTTTGGTTCTATAGCAATGTTTTATGTATACTTAAAAGGACACTGACTAGAATAACTTATGAAAGTCCTGTTAAGAGTCATAGAAATATATCTCTACCCAAACTAGAAATATCCTAACAAAGAAAACAAAGAGCTTCAAATAGTTCATCAAAAATTTGAATTACTATTTGATTTTATTTTCCCATGAACTTTTGAAACCCCTTGTTGTTTTGTTTATGGATGTCTGGTGGCACAATGGTCAAAACTCTTAACTTCTAACCAATAGATTGGTGAATCAAACCTATCAGCTGTTCTAGAGGAGAAAGAAAAATATGACAGCTTGTTACCATAAGTATCCCGACCTCACATAGCCTGTGAATCAACTCACTTCTGTGAGACATGATGTTGCCACGACTTGAAATAATTCAATGACAATTGGTTTGTTATATGTACATCTATGTTATTTTTCATTGCAAACTTACAATAGACTAGACACTGCACATTGCAATAATTAGTATGTGCACATAATTGTAACAATTAATACTCAAAATAGTTTTGAATAAATTGTGATTATTTCCATTTTTAAAAGGGGGGTGCATGCGTGTGTGTGTGTGTACACCCAAATCATCCCCCCCCCCCCGACATGCCTGTGATCTCATGGTCCAGAGTATTACTTTTTCTACTTTCCCTCCTGCAAATGAACTTCCAGATGGCTATTTCTGTATTTTAATCTTGAAACCCATAACATTTCTATGCCATAATTAGAGATAAAGATTATATTGTGTTTCCCTTTTGACAATCATTAAGTACCTCACACATATTTATTTAACTATTATAGCTTTATGTGTTAGATGGTACTGGATTTCATTGAATCCGAGCATTATTGACCTCAGGTATATACCAAGACATACCACTATTTTATTAGTTGAGATCTCTCATCTCTGTTCTACAAATGAGAACTTTGGGGTAAAGAGTGGTTCAGGTACTTGTACGAGACATAGGTCATGTTTTTGGTAGTATAAATGATTATTTTTCCTTTGGTGCCAAATTACCAACAATGTTAAGTCATTTCACTTCCCAAACCAGGATACGGTTTTCCTGGGGAGTTGTAGTGAGTATGAAAAAGGTCAAGATAAACATGATGTTATCCACTTGAAAAATACTATGTGACACAGAATATAGACTTGTCAATACGGCAAAAATATATAATAAATTATTCACAGTGCTGCTGAGTCAATTCTAGGACTCCTGGTGCTGTCCTGGTTACAATTTAGGCTGCAGCAATCCGCCTGGTCAGCGGTTCGAAGCCACCAGCAGGTCTGTGCGAGACAGACGGAGCGTTCAACTCCTGCAGCCACTTACAGTCTCAAACATCCACAAGGGGTCAGCAGTGAGTCTATGGCAGGGAGTTTGTTTTTTAATTGTGTCAATTCTAACGCAAAGCTCACAGTACAGAGTATGAGTGCCCCTTTGGATGGCCAAAAACTGTACTTTTCTGCAGGAGCAAACAGCTCATCTTTCTCCTAACAAGTGACTGGGGAATTAGAACTGAGCTTGTGATTTGCAGCTCAATGAGTAGCCCATTACAGGGTTTTTGTGACTCTCTGTGGGAACAGACAGGCTCCTGTGTCTCAAGCAAGGGGCTGAGGGCTTTGAACCGTGGCCCTCTCTGCTAGCAGCTCAAGGCTGACCCATGGTGTCATCGGTGCTTCTGAAAATAAAGCTTGCCCTGCTCTCCAGCACTCTGCAGGAGATTCCCATGAGCTGTATTTTTCTCTTATTTTGCTATTGATTTTAATTAACCTGATGAGCTCATGCCTTCATTGCAAAACATTTGTGCTTTTTCCTATCCCTCATATTCTCTTTGCCTAGAACAGTTGCTTAAGAAATATTCTTATTACCAAATAAGCAAATGAGTAATAGTTACTTCTTGGCTTTTCCTCATCAAATGTTTTCATTGATCTAAGGCAGACATTTTGAAAGTGCCATCGAGTGCCAGAACAAACAAATTCAGTCTTGGACGATGCGCATTTTGAATGCCCCATAGAAGTAAGGGTGGCAATACTTTGCATCATACACTTTCTGCATGTTATCTGGGAAGATAAAAAATAATAATAATCAAATCCACTGCCATTGAGTTGATTCCAACTCAGTAACCTTACAGAAAGGCATTGCTTCATTAGGTTTCCAAGATTTTAAATATTTACAGGATTAAGCAACCTCATCTTCTCCCACCGAACATCCGAGAGGTTTGAACCACTGACACTGAGATTTATAGCCCAGTAGTGACTCCATTTACTACAAGAGCTACAAGGACAATACAGTTGGTGAAGAGGATGATCAGAGAGAATGAGGAAGCACCTGAAAGAGATAAATTGACATATAACAACAGATTTAAGCAAAATAACAATTGTCATACTTGGCCAGTGTTTTGTCCTATTTCACACCATTTTACTCTGATTCAGAACCAACTTGGCAACACCTAACCACAAGAAGGTGAAAAGGCAAGGAGAGTCGTTTTCAAATTTGCTTTGTTATTTTGTGTGGTTTAGTAAAGTTGGGAATTTAGCACGCTGCAAAATTCCCCATCAGACATTCTAGCGATGGTCTGGCTCACAAAGTTTTGGGGTTCTATATTTATTCATTTGAAGAGTAAGTGCAGTGAATGATTTAATGTGACTCTTCTAGACACAGCTTTTGCAATTCCCAGTAAATGACTTTTTCTTGATGGATGTGGCAGTCATGTGCTTATGTTAATTTTGTGATTGAAATGTAGGGGTGGAGTCTAGCCTGTTAATCAGGAGATAACCATTGAGTGCCTTTTCAGTGTCACATTTCTTTTGTATATAAACTCTTTATATCAATATGCGTGTCTATGAAATTTGTTCCTCTAGTCTACCTGGACTAACACAATATAGTAATCCAATGGACAAGTGCCCACGTGGGTTCGAACCCCACTCTCATTACCATATTGTGTTAGTCTGGGTAGGCTAGAGGAACAAATTTCAAAGACTTGCATATCGATATAAGGAAAGAGTTTATATACAAAAGGAATGTGACACTGAGAAGGCATTCCAGCCAGTCCAGTTCAAGGTCATAAGTCCAATATTAACTCATATGCCTGAAATCAGTCTATAAAGTCTCCTTCCGACTCACGAAGTCACAGGTCAGTGGGTGCAGAATCCTGGCAGGGATCTCCACATGGCTCCTTGCTTCCAGGGCTCAGGGTCCATCAACAGCAGAAGCAACTCATCGCTGGCAGAGGTCTCCATGTGGCCGCCCCAGCTTCAGAGGTATAGCTCAAACAGGGCAAAGCCGTGTTGTCTCTCTGCCGACTCCTCCAGCTTCTCAGATGCTGCCATCTTGTCTCTGATTAATCGTCTCTGAAACTAACTCCCAGCAACTGGGGAAGATAGCTCCTCATTTTCACGAGGGAAATATCAAGAAATTTCCCAGAAGTCTCAGGAGAAAGCCATGCCCACATAGAGGCCTTTTTGGCTACTCAATGGTTATCTCCAGACAACAGGCTAGACTCCACCCCTGCATTTCAATCATAAAATTAACATAAGCACATGATGCCACGATGGATCTGGGTAAGAGAAGATTCAGGGAAAGATACTGATAGAATTCCAATTTTGAGAACTTTTAACTGAATTCATTCTGAGTGAAGATGTCTGCACACAAAATGAACCCTCTCAAAAATTAAATGGGGATTCCACTATGAGCAAGAGCAAGAAGGGAAATGCATCCTTTGGACCTATTATTCCTGTGCAATCATTGCAATGATCCGGAAGACAGCTATGGCATCAGAGAAGTAGCAGAGTAGTCACAACAGCAGCAGCAGCAACAGCAGCAAAACCGGGATCCAGCACATGAGTCACAGTAGTGGTATCCCCAAATCATCGAACATGTGAAGCTGCATGTTTGGGAGATGGAAGCTGTCTTATGGAATGGGGGTGCCTCTGCAAACTTCATTGGGGGAGCTGTTCATTGACTCAAGGAGAAGGAAGGTGCCATGCATTGGTGGCCTTGCTTAGCAGCCCTGAAATAACTTTGAAATATGTCCTTACTGGTAAACTATATTCTGAGCATCTCTGACTCCTCTTTAGTCATGCATATTTTTGTGAGTTCCATGACCACTGCAATGAATCATCAAATCCAGTAGCTAAAAAAGTGGAGGATGTGGTGATAAAACAGCAATAAACTCATTCCTGAAATAAGCCCATTCCATAATATTGTGAATATTAATGAACAAATGGAAACATTCCAGAAGACTTTGAAACCCCTAGAATCATTAAAGAGGATTTATTTTCTTTCTTTTTTTTGGGGGGGGGGCATCACTGCCTCTTGTTGGGTGTAGGAGGTCCAACTTTGCTCCCAGAGAGCTGCTGCTGGATTTGAACTGCCAATTCTCTGGGCTACAGTCCCGTACACAACCACTATGCCACCAGGGCTCAGCCCATAAGAGGTTTTCTCTATAGCATCATTTTAATACATATTCTGAATACCTCTAGTTCCCTGATGAAGGTGGCATAGCATATTATGCACTGGGCCACAAACGACAACATAGGTAGTTTGAAACCAATAACTGATCTTCAGGGAAAAAAATATAAGGCTTTCTTTCTTATTTTTTTAATGTTTAAAATGAACTTGAGTGTCACTAAAGATTACAAATTTATATCAGTTGTAGTTTTATTTAGTCACTCAGATAAATATTTACTTATAATGGGTAAGGAATCTGGATTTCATCACCCAATGAAGCAGTTTTTATTTATTTTATTTCATGAAAAGTACTCCATTTTGGGGTATCTTCGCCAACCCCCTCCTCTCCTTGTCTGCCCACCATCTGAAATCACCCTTCCCATCCCCATTCCATGGTTTCTTCCTTGTTGTAATCAAAGTCTTACTTATTGGTGTATAAACCATATTGTTTCTTAAATCAATGATAATATTAAATGTTTACCTTTGTAAGATTGAATGAAACATACTTTTCTCCTGTTTTACCATATATTTAGGTGCTAGTTGTCACTGTTTTTAGTCATTCATAAAATTCCATAATATGAAGTTATAAGAGCTTGTTTATCCATTCCTGTATAGTTGGATTTTTTGGTTGTTTCCAGGATTTTAATAGTGTGGAATTGCTACAATTAATGTAGGTGTCCATATTTGTATTTATGCTATATTCTTTTTTAGGGGGGGGCAGTTATACAGGAGGTTATTAAAAACAAAACATAGCACCAAAAACCGGAATTGTCAGAGCTAATCAGAGCAGAGCTTTTGTAGTAAGTACACATTTTGCCTGCTAGTGAACATCAAACAACTTACTCATAACGAGTGCTTCTCACTCTAATGCATCCAGTGCCATCGCCTGGAAAGTAGCTCTGTGAGCAGAGTGATTTTTTTTTTTTTAAGAAGTTTTGCTTGAAGCTTGTTTTTTTGTGTTGGCCAATTTATCCACAGAAACTATCATAATGTTTAACATATCTTATGAAAACAGTCCTATGGGAAACACTCAAGTGTATGAGTAGTTTCAAAAAAAGGTGACATTTATTTATTTTTTGTGGGCATCACTGCCTCTGGTAAAAAGGTGACATTTATTGATGACAAAATGTGCCTTGGACATCCATTAACTTCCTAAATGAATAAAAATGTCAACTGGTAGGACATTTGAAGTTCATTCCATCAGGTCAGACTGTTAATCAAAGTTTCTATCTAGAGATTCTAAAAAGATTGCATAACTGTGTGCAACAAAAAAAAAATCATGATTTTTGAGAGATGGGGGACTGGTTTTGCCACCATGAGATTACACCTACTCATGTGATTAACTCAATGTGCCAGATGGAATCAGATTTGACAAATGTTTCAAATGTAGTGGAAAGTACTTTAAAGGTGCTAAGCTTGCTTTGGAAACAAAATAAATACATATATTTGGAAAAATTCTGATTTTTTGGTAGCCTCTCCTATTCCCTCTCAAGACATATATCTGGATCATTTGTTTAAGAAAATGTTCCACTGATTTTCATAGTGGTTGTACAATTTTACAGTCCAATCATCAATGTCCACATCCTCTCCCACATTTATTTTCTTTCTTGAATTTTGCCAAAAGTATCGGTGTGAAGTGTTTGTTTCTGTATTATTATTGTTTTGTATTTCTCTCATTGCTAATAATCTCAAACATTTCTTCATATGATTGTTAGCCACTTGGATGCCATCTTTAGTAAATTTTCAATTCAAGTCTCACATCTATTTTTGATTGAATTATTTTTTTCTTATTAAGATGTCAGTTTTCTATAGAATTTGGAGATTAGCCTTTTGTCTGATATATATATATATATATATATATATATTTTTTTTTTTTTAATTTTAGGCATCACTGCCCTCAGGTGGTGAGAGTAGGAGGCCCAGCCTTTGCTCCTGGGAGCCAGAATTGAACCTCCATCCCAGTGGGCCACAGTCCCGCGCACACCCACTACGCCACCGGGGTTCAGCCCTTGTCTGACATATTGTTACTGAATATTCTTTTCCCAATATGTGGGCTCTCTGTTTTTCTTTTTAATGATAGTGTTTTGATATGAAAAACTATCATATTTTAGTTAGCTATTTTGTCTTTGGTAGTGTGCATATTTTCATTGTGTTCAGTAGTGTGTTTGTGCCTTCTATTAGGGTCCTTAAGTCCAGCCCTCTTATTATTTTCACCGATGATTTTAATAATTGTGTGATTTATAAGATGGGACTTTCTACTCCCATAAGGATTTACAGTTTTGGAAATCCACAAGTTTCAACTGCCTACTATAGGTTCGTTGTGTTGAAAATGCGCTGACTCTACAGCAGTGGGTTCTTGCCACCTGCTCTAAAGCAGCGCTCGCTGGGGGCACATGACCACGTGAGGGGTCTTCCTGTGGTCAGGAGAACAATCCACTTTTGTCCAATGGAGCTTAGTTTGAGTGATGCTCCACACAATGCTGGAAAATTGACTTTTAACTTCTGTTAGAATGTTAAGCATCAAGAGTTCCCTGTGCACCTGTGGTGCATTTACCGCCATCAAGTGTTGGGGTAATGAAAAAGCAAGTAATGGTTTAGGAAAAGAGTGTCTGCATCTCCTTGGAGCTCAGAGTAGCAGCTTCATGCCTCAGGATAGATTGATAGAAACTGGCCAGAGCCCACTCCACCCTAGCTCCTCTCCTCAGCAGATACCATGTCCTTGACCCTTGTCTTCAAAAGGATTCCCTGCTCAGGTCTTTAGCCTGGTGCCCAAGGAGCCTCCTTTCTGAAAAACACAAGATCCAGATCTCTTCGAAGCCTAGAGTGAAATGACCATGAAGGGCAGGAGACGTTCTCTTGCAACCTTAGGATACTCGGCACACAGTGACTAGAAGTCAGAGTGACTGCTCCAGGAGGGCATATTCAATGATATTGCCCAGCAAATGTCAGGGCATTTGACTCAGGCTCCAGGTAGGAACACACTCTTCTTGCCAAGAGTAAGTACATTTCGTTCTCCTTCCACCTCCAGAATAAAAACAATGAACTGATCAAGGCAGCGAATGCTGCTTCCAGAACAAATAGGGACTCCTGGGACTCAGAAGAGGTTAACACAGAGTGGCCACACATGATGGTATTTTCCTTAACAAGCATGCTTCCGGCATCTGGCAGAGCTAAATGAGGAGAAGCATGCTCTTTCATAAGGATGAAGTGTTAAAGACTAAACTTACGGCTGGAATTGGAGGGAGCACAGAAACAGACCGAAACCAGGCACTGAGTGTGGTCTTGCCACTTCCCCCTGAAATGAGTGTACAGCAGTGACCTCAGAAAGAGGACCCAGGTACTATTCTGTGGGACTCACACTGAAAAACAAAGGGGGGTATCATCTGTCCAGAGAGGATGATGCTGTGAAGTATGTTTCAGAACCCACCGATGTAAAATGTAGTGATAATTCAGTAACTTACCATTCCAGTTTGAGTGTATAAGTTCATGTTAAAAATGAAATAAAATAACACACACCCAAACCCCTGGGCATGATTATAGTCCTGAGATAAAGAAAGAAGAATGCAAGAACTACATATATCATAACTATTATAATCAGGAGTGCACATTTAAATAAAAAGACCAAGCAAAATGGAAAAGAAGACATCAAGTAGTTTGCATCATGGTGTTTCTGCTTCCCAACACACTGTGTCTCAGGGTAGAACAGAGATCCATGGGGTTTTTGAGAAATACATTTCCAGGCCTTTTTTTCCTGAGGTGCCTCTGGGTGGACAGAAATCTGCAAAACATTGTAGCTAATAGATGAGTACATTAACTCTTTGTATCACCTAAGAACTCCCAAGCCTATATTGGACAAAACTAAAATGTCCCTAAACTAAGGCTCTAAATCTATCATATATGTACGTGGTACTTGTGTGCGTGCAGTGGGTGGTAAAGTTCCACTCCTGAATTGTATTATGTTCAAACGAAAGTGATGATATTTTAGCAACTCTCAGGAGGTTTTCTGTCCAAGCCAAGGCAGATAACATAAAAAAACTCCCAATAACTTGCAAATACTTATTCCCTCTTCGTATCTTACACTCTAGTGTGCCACTTCACTTACCACTCCCCACACCCTAGAGAGGGGGTCATATGTAGATGCGGGAAATTTGTTCCCTTTCTACTCCACCATTCCTCCACCCTCCCAGTGTCACCACTCCCCACTAGTCTCAAGGGACTATCTATCCTAAATTTCCACTCCAATGTGCATCCCCTGGTCTAGCCAAATCTGTCTGGCAGAATTGGGATAATGATAGTCGGAGGGAAGGAGCATTTGAGAACATTTCATTGCTCCTACACTGCACCTAGACTGACTCATCTCCTTGCTACAGCTCCTCTGTAATGGAGGATGTCTCTTCACTTATTGATGGGCTTTGGGTCCCCAATCTGCACTCCCCCTCACTTATAATGATATATTTTTTAGGTCTTTGATGCTTGATACCGGATCCCTTTGACACCTCATGGTCATACAGACTGATGTGATTCTTCCATGTGGGCTTGCTTCTTAGCTAGAGGGCCACTTATTCACCTTCATGTATTTAAAACCACAGACACACATCTTTTGATAGTCGGACACCATCAGCTTTCCTCAACACATATATTTGTTGTAAGCTATTGGAAGTTCATGGGGGAGCATAAGGGGGGAGGGGAACTATGGGGAGTTGGAATTAAAAAAATAAAGAACTAGAAGAAAGAGAGGAAGAGGAGCTTATGCTGGAGGGATTTAAGTAGATAATGTAGATGAATGTGGCAACACGTGTACAAATGTGCTTAATACGAACAATGTATTAAATGTTGTAAGAGCCCCCAATAAAATCTATATTAAAAAATAGACTCCCAAAGAGTAGCCAATCATTTCATTTTTTATTGCTTTAGCATATATGTTATAACATCAGCTGGGAAAATTCCCAATGAAATACAGAGTTATTTGAGTTAAAATGAAAATGGACTATTGCTTCAGATAGCACTAGATAACATCCAAACAAACTGTGTGTTACATGGGGTAAATAATTCCATTGAAAGTAAAATGAGAAAAATGGTTATCATTGATGCAATTAAGCACAAAAGGCATGCACAGTCATAAACAAATGACATTTTGGTTTTTATACCACTGTCTTGCAGGTGTTAAAAATAAGTTCTATTTGCCTATGAATAATCATTTTTATTGATTGATGAAGTTAACTTTGAGGCTAACAACAGACCAGAGAGGTCCACAGATATTTTTGCTGCAACTAATCTATAGCCTAACTATCAACCACGTGGACTTGGCCATGACTGTAATGGGCAGAATGCTCAGCCCCATTCCACTTTTTGCAGGGTGAGATGCTGACGCAAGAAACTCTAAAACACCGCATATGCCACTAAACATAAGTACTCAAGATATTGCTATTAACGTGACTATTGTTTATTTTTACTCCCCCACACCATGTTCCTTTAAATCTGCCTCCATAATCAATTATAATGGGCATATTTTCTTCAGAGATGTCACGAAGTTTAAGCTCGTCAAAGCTGTTGCTTGGAAATGTATATAAAGTAAGTGATTTATTTCTGAAAAGTCACCAAGGTAAGACAAAGTCACAATGGGGAGCAGGGGCAGCTGGAAATCTTTCGGTTGAAGTTTTAATTCATATTTAATCACCCAACTTGCCCAAGCAGATTTAGTTTTAATCCTCAACTATTAGGTATTAAATTGGGCATAACATATGTCTACTTTTGTTTTCAGGGATTTGTTAGTCATGGATATGGAGGAGAAACATTATGCTGTCATTAGAACCAAGGAAATTTTCTTTGAATGGACTGAAAAGAAAGAAAAAGATGAAACTGAGCACAGCAAAGCCTACAGAATGGTCGCTAAATTCATCATATTCTATATATGTACACACATGGTACAGTAACACATAAGAAGGGAGTAATATTAGAATAGCTTTCACAAGGAAGATGATACTTTATCTAAACTATTTAAAAAATTTTGTTTAAAGTCTCAATAAGGAGAAAAATTATTTTTAACTTAGATTATGAACTCATATCCCAGTCTTGCCCTTTTCTATTTTAATAAACACTCCAATCTAAACCAGATTAGATGAATCCAGGTTAAAGAAACTTATTAGTTTGAGAAAGACTATAAATGGATATCACGGAGCTGTTTAAATGTTTCACAAGAACAAAAGTCTGATTCAGATGCCAACGGTTGGCATGGGAATATAGTACACAAAATTATTTGAGTAGACCACTACTCATCAGATAGTTTGCTTAACTGTTGATCAGAAAGCTTATCAGAAACATTTATTGGTGTCACTAAGAGGCAGGCTAAGAAGACAGGAAGAGAGGCCTCTCAAAAAGAGCCAAGGAAAACCCATGTCAAACATAGCACTGCCAGGTTGCTTGCTGCTTTGAACATGTCATTAGGTCAATAGAGAAGGACATTGTGTTTGGTGGCATGAATGACCTATAAAATTTATGGATACCATCTGAAAGGCACATAAGCACAGCGATTTCAAAGATGGACATAACCTTCTGACAATTGTGAGATGATATACATTAAAAAATAATTCTATTTTAGGCAAGATCACCATGGTCAGAGTTGACTTGCTGAGAGCTATAGATCTAGCTATTCAAATCGAAAAACAAGTTATATGTGGGCTTTTACATCATTAGCGTTTCTGTTGAGGGGAATCTTCTAAAAGTGTTTAATGTCATCCTGAAAACCTTTGAGGCCAAATAATCAGAAGTACAAATTAGAATTCTTCTTGAAAATACCAAAGGGAAAATGATCTTTAAAATTAGAGCCTATCTTCTTGGAAATGAAAATGTAGGGACCTATTCTGCAATACTATTTAAGTGGCTTTTGTGTATGTCCTCTACCAATGGTATTTTACCTTATGATTGCTGGAAGTCTAAGTCTTTTTCAAAGACAATTATCTTTTCAAATGTTCCTTTGTTGACAGTTCAGAACAGATACCATGATGTCTAAGAGGGAAAACCCCAAATAAACCCCAAATAAAATTTACAGTTAGAAGCAATATCTGTGAGTCCATCACAGATGGAATTAAATAATTTAACTCCCTGAAGGGTTGAGATACAGAGAGCTGCTCAGCAGTCGAGCAATATGGCATAAGATGCCTTCAGTGGGTTCAAGCAAAAGAAAAAGAGGAGAGTTGGAATATAAAAAGACAAAGAGTAAGGCAATTGCTTGTAGTCAGTCAGGAAATAATGTTCACATCTGTGATCACTTGACGAAAACATATACTTCCTATAGCTTAAGCTGCTTTGGAATACAGGAAAAAAATGTCACTCATTTGAATAACTATGAGCTCATGCTTCCCTGAGCAACATCACAATAAACACAGAAATGTGTAGGAGGGAAGGAGGGAAGGAAAAAATTATTCCAGCAAATAGTTTTCACCTACTAATACTAAAAATGTGATTAGTCAGATTCTCAATTAAATATTTCTCCTCTGTGAAAATAAAAATAATTTTCCAAGGGTTGTTGAAATTATTTTAGCTTTAGTGGATACATATTTATTCATATATATTTGATATCCTGTGCTTAATTATTGAAAGTAAGAAAGTGAAACTAATGCAATTTATTTACATTGAATAAATGGATAATAGTTTTAGAGGGTTTTTCCCCCTAATATGTTATGCTCTTAATCAGAATTTGTCTAACATTTGAAATGCATATTTCATTTTTAACTAACAAATTAAATCCCATTTTCTGGAACATCTGAATGTCTGGTAGTTTAACATTCAAACTCTGGAGGGTAACAAATCTCATTTTAAAGACAATGAGATTTGGAGCAAAATGCTTATTCACTCTATACCTAAGTTTTCAGAAACTATGAAATGGTGATATCCAACCCAACCAGTTACTTGTGAGGCTTAAGTGAATAAATAGCATTTGACACAGAGTTGGAACAAAGACCTTCCCATAAGCACGAACAATTATTTATGTTGCTACAGAGTGTATCCTAAAAGCAATGCCTAGAACATCACAACTACTCAATAAATACTCATAAGATATGGATGCATGATTATTTCATATGTCCAAGTCCAAATATTTTCTTCTGTAGTCATTAAATCATCAGTGTGAAAAGTGATGAGATTTCTCTTTCTCCTCTTTCAGCTAAATCACTAAATCTTCAAACATTATGTAGTTTACCATCATTCACTACATGACTTCCCTCAAACCCTCAGTTGCAGGTCCATTATTCCTCTCAATAATTCTTCCTTCTGGAGCACGCTCCTCCCAGAATCTAAAGCTCCCTGAGGAGGTTCCTCCTGGAAACAGAAACGCATCCCTCTTCTCGCTCTATCTACTTCTGCAACTGCTCAGCCCTCTTATGTCATTTCCATTCTCCTGCACTTTATCCCCATATCCCTTGGAGCGTCCCGGTTTACCATTTCCTTTTCTTTTGCCCATGTTGCTCAACTTGAAAATGGAAAGCAGAGCTTTGTTCCCATAAACCAGTGAGGACTCTTGGATATCATGATGCAGCAATGAAACACCATTGGCAGAGTGTGAGCAAGGGATAGTCTTCCCTCCACAGATGATCTCCTGATGAGATTCTGGTCAAACTGTCCTTCCTTAGGAGAGAGTTCTGTCAAATAGTATTATTTTTCTTTTGAATTGTTCAGAAATGAATCCTATCTCTCATTCTGTGGAAGCAAAGAAGTGCTGTAATGAGTAAAAATCACTAACATCTTAAATGATTCTTATGTTTTAATAGAAATGCGTATGCCCTATTCATGCACATTGCTTGAAGATAGCAAATCATTAGATTTAGAATGATAACCAGTATGCTTTTCCTTTTGTGTTTAGGTTTCTAGAGTAATTTTAACAGTTTTGATTAGGATATCTTCTGTTGCATACTATTGGTTTCAAGAACATCTCTATTCTTTTTCATAATTTCACCCAAAGGGACCAAATACAAATTAAAACTACTAATACTAATACTGGGAATCTAATAATGGATTAGGAAGGTGGTCCTGAAGAGAGAAAATGCTATGAAGGTTTCCTCTGAACAACCATGTTGTTTTGGGGTGCTTTTGAATTGACTCTGATTTATAGCAATTCTATATGCTCCAGAAGCATTGCCGAAACATGCATGAGCCCCATATTCTGATATGTAAATGAGCATAATAACAGCTCATATTATAAGCATATATTTTACCTTAAGGTAATTATAAAGTATTTTTTAAAATTATAACTTTTTAACTGAATGCCCCTAAATTTTCTGATCAAATCAAATATTTCTGACTTTCCAAATAGAAGTAGAGCAACCAGTTGTTAATATGCAGGAGACAGACCATCTTGGCAAATGACAGACTGATAAAGAGTAAACATATTTCATTCCACTTCAGAATCTGGTGACTGCTTTGCTGTCCTAGAGAATTACCTACAGTGGGGCGGCAACAGAATGGGGATTCTACAGCATACGCACGAGACAGAGGTAGACAGCACTTAAAAAATCCTCAGATCTCATTCTGCTTATTCCACTTCTATAGAGAAGACTGTAGTCATGGAAACCAAAATCTGCAGCATGGAAATGTGCACTTGACACCAAAAAGAATAAAAATGATGTGGGGGAATAGAAAGAACCAAAGGATACAACTGCTGGTATATTATTATGAATTTTAACTAAAAATCCTGTAAATTTGAGTCAATTTATAAATACAGAATTGACACATGAAGGGATAGATGGGTAAGGTATGTTTTTGATGCAGATGTTAAGGGAGAAGAAATTATTTGAGATAATTAGCTTAGTTATGGATAGGCCAACCCTATGCCTCACTCTAAGAGAAAACTATGAGCAGTTCACAGGAAGATAACAAATCTAGGAGTGAGACTGATGACAAGATGATCCTAAAATTATGGGAAGGTATAGAACTCTCGTGAAGATACAGGAGACCTTTGAAGACACTTTCCCTTCTATCAAACTTGACTCTTATCAACCATTCATCATTGAGTTTGAAGATATACTATCTAATTGAAGTCTCAAAATGAGCACAACTATATGCTTATAGTTTTAAACATCTTTCTGTCATGCAGCTTGAAAACAGACTCACTTAAAGGTTGCTATGTCACAAATGTCACAAGAAGAATGAAGAAAATTGAATCCAGTTAGAAACAATGAGTTCAATGGCATAATCATTCATGTTTCCATGACCTGAACACAGGAAGCATCCACTGGGCCTTGGCTACTAAGACCAATTGTTCTGAAGAATGAAGAGAACTTTAGAATGAAGTACTTTAGAAGAATGAACTTCTTTTAGAATAATGAACTTCAGAACGTGAACAACTTTAGAAGAATGAACTTTAGTACGAAGAGCTTTAAAAGTATGAGAGAAGATGTGAAACACCACTTAAAATAATAAAAAAGAACAGTCTTACTTGTTGAATAGAAGTTGGTAGTACCATCTCAGACTATGGCACTTAGTCTTCATAAAACTTAAAACCCTAATTAAATTTCCAGTCAAACATTAGACAAATCTGTAAATTGAACAGTAATACTACAGCGATATACATAATTTAGAATAATAAAACATTTGAGATTAACAGAGTAAAATTTGACAAAGGACAAAACTCAGAGGGCAAAAAAGATAAGATAAAAGGAGAAATACAATCAGGAAACAAGGATACTACAGGCTAAAGGGTGCTAGCATTGTGGATATTGTAGTCAATGACATGTAACAAAATGTGTATGAATCTGTTGAATGCAAAATTATATCTGTCAGAAGACACTCAATTCATAATTTTTAAAAAAGAAAAATAGTAAGTCACTTCATGTATTCAGAAGGTGCTTACTCACTATTATGGGGATTGTGGGTGCTATATTGATACTGCCAAGTTAAAAGGGTTTATAAAGACAAGAGAGAACTCTTAAAAACATGAGTAATATATTGTACTATCTGATACATTTCTAATTTGCAAGCATGTCTTAAAATAAACACAACAGGAGACAATTAAAAATTTAGCCTAAAACTTTAATCTGTGACTTTCCGCCAGGTATACTGACAAAGGCTATATCCAAAGCCACATTAGGAGGTAACATATCTCCATCAAATAAATTTCATCTGTAATACATGATAGAAAATATTTCTGTCCCTAACTTTTCATGTTTTTGAAAATATTCTAATTTTTCTAAGGAGAAGTTTTAATGGGCTATGACTCTATGGATATTTCCCGAGTTAATTGTATGACTTCAGTCTGACAGTTAAGAAAGAAGTTGCCCTTTAAGTTATTTGAAACTTCTCCTTCCCAAGTATTTTTGTTTAGGTATACTAACATAAATGGATTTCATTGTAACAAAACTGGAATTTTGATTAGTAGAATTTACCATATATCAGCTTCTGTTATGCTACTTCAAAAGCACATAAATGAAACACCAAAATGTTAAGTTTCAATAAGAATATCTTTCTAACATCCTCCTGAAGAAATAGGGTTTTAAAGTTAATGCGTCTATAAAAAAACATGCTTATTTATATTAATTTATCTATGATTTATTATACAAATGTGTGTCCATTTTTCTTACATATAAACATTTGCATGTATCAGAAATTTTCATTTGGCTGAAATTTTCATTTGGTTAACTAGTGCTGTGCTGCCTATTGAAGGAATTCACTCAGGCAAGCCAATGGCTTTTCAATTCCGTGGATTATGCATTTATTGAACCTTTAAGTCCTCAAGCCTAATTTTCTCCTGGGACAGTGTGGCAATCATGTGCTTATGTTAATTTTATGATTGAAATGTAGGGTGGAGTCTAGCCTGTTAATCTGGAGATAGCCATTGAGTAGCCAGTGAGGCCTCTATGTGGGCATGGCTTTCTCCTGAGACTTCTGGGAAATCTTGTGATATTTCCCTCGTGAAGATGAGAAGCTATCTCCTCAGTTGTTGGGAGTTAGTCTCAGAGGTGATTAATCACGGACAAGATGCCAGTGTCTGAGGGGCCCGAGAAGCCACATGGCTTTGCCCTGATGGAGCCAGACCTCTAAAGCTGGAGAGGCCACATGGAGACCCTTGACAGTGATGAGTTGCTTCTGCCATCACTGGATGCTGTTCATGGATCTTGAGCTCTGGAAGCGAGGAACCATGGGGCGACCCCTTCCAACGCTGGGATTCTGCACCCACTGACCTGTGATTTCATGAGTCTGAAGGAGATGTTATAGACTGGTATCGGGCATATGGGCTACTATTGGACTTATGACTTTGAACTGGACTGGGTTGGGATGCCTTCTCAGTGTTCCATTCCTTTTATATATAAACCCTTTCCTTATATCCATATGCGTGTCTATGAAATTTGTTCCTCTAGTCTATCTGGACTAACATAGACAGTTACTTGATAAAAATGTTATCAAATGTAGTTGTTTGCTTTGAAATAAGTTTTAAGTGGATTGGCAGAAAGGAAGAACCCTGTTAACATATGTAAAATACTAAAACCAAACTCACTACAATCATGTCATTTTTAACTCAGAGTGAGTCCATAAGACCAACAGTCCAGTTTCCAGACTGTAATTCTTTTTTTTTTTTTTTGGGGGGGGGGGGCATCACTACCCTCTGGTGGTGGGAGTAGGAGGCCCAGCCTTAGCTCCTGTGCAGCAGCTGCTGGAACTGAAACTCCATCCCAGTGGGCTGCAGTCTCGCGCACAAGCACGGCACAATCGGGGCTCAGTCCCAGACTGTAATTCTATATGGGAGTAGAAACCTCATCTTTCTTCCATAGAGTGGCTGATGCTTTGGAACTGCTCACCTTGTTTTTAGCAGCCCAGTGAATAACAACTGTGCCACCAGAGTTCTTCTAATTAGGGGGATGTTTATTTTATTTTAATAAATTATTTTATTTTTCCAAATGCTAGGTACATAAAGTCACTTTAGGGTAAAGGCAATGTGCTCTCTGTTGTGATATATATATATATATATATATATATATATATATAACTTATTTTTGCTCTGTTGGCATCCAAAGATACATTCAAAGTTTCCGTGTGCAACAGAGGGTCAAACTGACATGAAAATACCTAAGTAAGGCATGTTTCTTGAGAATGAAGTTTTAGAAGCTGAGATATCTCTAGTGATCTTCTGTTTTGTTCTTGCTTTCTTATTTTCTGAACTAAATAATGACTTCACTTTTCTAATAGAAAAAAAATCATGCCATGAATGGCATTTTTGCTATGTGTACACAGAAGAAAAGAAGGTAACAAGCTTCAGTATGGCCCTGCCGGTCTAGACCATTCCAGAAAAATGGAGTTGTCTAGGTTTTCTAATTCTCTTTGGGGGAGCAGAATCTCATCACAGAAAGGAGCACATTGTCTTTACCCTAAAGTGACTTTATGTATCTAGCATTTGGAAAAATAAAATAATTTATTAAAATAAAATAAACATCCCCTTAATTAATAATAGCCCATTTAACATGCTCTTCCCCCCTATTGTACTGCACTGCTGCCTTTATCTTCAATATCTCATATACAGCATTTGTCAACATATATGGATTTTTATGTTTCACTCATCAATTTGCTGAAAGTGGTACTTCTTACATCTACTGGTTTTGTATGTCTGGGTGTAACCTCATCAACCTATAATGATATGATGTTGAAACAATGCATCAGAGGTAATTTTTGTACAAATGAGAAATTATAATTATGGAGCTGTGAACATAATGAAGTAGAATAGGGACTGCATATTTAAAACGTGAATGGAGCCCTGCATTTGAGAACAAGTGAAACTGAATTTTAACTCCTCCAAATAACTTATGGAAACCCAGAAGGGGAGATAATCAGTGGACAATACACTAGAATCATACTATCATGAAGTCAATTATAAATTCACCTGATGAGCACAGAAAATGATGCTGTAAAATGACCCCAATGAATTTTTTATTTAAAATAATGTTATTAAAATCACACCAGCTTCATTCCCATTAACTCTACCTCACTGTTCATGCACAGTTATATTTTACTCAATGTCCAAAAGTTCTCAATCTGGTCTTTTTCTTTTAATTATAATTGCAAACTAATATAAGTGGATTTTCAGTTATGCAGAACATCTTATGCTTCTAATCATAACTCACTCTGAAACCTAGTTATCTCCACTTCCCAATTGTATAGTAACTCTTCCTCCATATTTGTTTGCTCATGAGATTCTTTGAACCCAACCCTCCACAAACAGAATTGCTGAACACTGTAAAACATGAAAAGTCACATTTGTGACATCCAAACCCATTGTAATTTTATATTTTTAATAAGGCAACCGTTTAAAGGCATGGTTGACTTTTGAAACCCAATAAATAGCTCAACCACTCACACTTGGTAAGCTGTTTCTGAAGCATGCTGGTATAATCAGTTGACAATGCATACAGATAAATACTGAAATTCTTTTCTTTTTTTTGGCAGTGGATACTACAAATTTCTGCCTGATTAGGTCACGTAAGCACAGCATGTATATTAAATGGGCTGATATTTAATATTTTGCATCCATTGCAAACCAAGCAAGAACTGATGTGTTTGTTTTAATTCAAAATAAAGGGTAGGCATGCTTGAACTATTGAAGGAGAACAGAATACAACTTCCAGTGTGTTCATTTGGTGACGGATATATTTCCTGTGACCTGTGATGGGAAAGGTTGAATGACAAAAGAACTTTCCATGCATTCAACCAGATCTATAGATTTCCTATTAATTACTTGCTCTCTAGAGATGAGATGATATGGCCCCCTAGGCAAGTGGTTTTCATTGGGACAGCTTCCCAAAGTGTACATCATTTGTGTTTTAAATGCCAAACTTAGTGAGCTGAAGGAATTAAGCAAGTGTCAAAACAGTGCAGTTAGCCAATACTTTGTAATAGGGGTGCTAGAGAAGAACAGTGGTCTCAGTAGAATTGTCTGCCCCTGAATTCACTCATGACTTGCACCGGATGGATTTGTTTCTTGGCTGACCCTCGTCTGACAGCTGCACACGTTTCCTCAGGCTTCTCTCTTTTAATCAAGGGCTTTTTGGCCGGAGCCTTCATTCTCCACATCACGACTGGGTGCCGGGGCCCCGCAGGGCTCTGGATTCGAATGATCTTAGTTGAAGCAATGTAAGACATTTTCACTGTTTGCACTACGGCATTCATTAAATTTTTGGCTGCTTGAATCAGAGAGGTGACACTATCCAACTGTAGAAAAAGAGAGAAAAAACACACATAGGTCTATTTAGTCAAGACTGTAATAGAAGCTGGATTTTTAACCCCAAATAAGGCATGATTTAATCACAACTTTATATACTTATGTATGACTATTTACATCAATTTTCAGGTTATTTTTTATAGTGGGGAAAATAATCCCAGTCCCAACTGGGATCCCAAACAATCCCAGTCCAACTGACATGCATCAACACACTGATAAGGTTCTTGAAGCATTCACCAATTGATGCTAAGAAATTTGGAAAACAATTTTCTGCCCACACAACCAGATTGTGCCCATTTCCATGAAAGGCAAACCAACAGAATGTGAACATCCTTGACATATACTATTAATAATTCACAAAAGTAAAAATTTCCAGAGGATAACTAAAAATGGATACATTGAATGGGAAGTTTTACATTGAATGGGAAGTGCACATAAATTCATATGATGATGTGAAATGAGAGGTTTCATTGAAATCAGAGAATGCTAGAGACATGATTACTTTTGTTTTATTGATTGTCCAAAGACATTCAATTATGTGAATCATAGTAAACCACGAATAACATTGAAAACAATGAGAGCCCTAGAACACTCTTTTTGTTGGTGGTGGGGTTACCCATAGCAACCCTATGCACAGCAGAATGAGACATTGCATGGTCCTATGCTATCTTCAAAATTGTGCTCTGCCTGAACCCATTGATACAGCCACTATTAGCAACCCACCTCATTGAGGGATTTGTATATTTTCACCATAATTATTCAAACTGCATGCTTACCAATTGATTTGAAACTGCATTTTATGAAGAAGAACACAGAATCGATTAGGGAGCAAGGTACATTAGCAACCTGTGGTGTGCATATGGCAAAATCATGCTGAAAGTAAAAGAAATCTAAGCACTTGCTGATGAAAATAAAATTTTACAATAAGGATGAAAGTTGGGATTAAGACATAATGTAAAACAAACAATAGGGCTGATATACAGCAACAACCACAACAAAAAGAAAAAAATATTGCTTTCAAGAATGTAATTTTACTTGGATATACAATTAATGTTCAAGGAAATAGCAGTCAAGTAAGTAAGTGATATATTGAATTGGGCAAATCTGCTACATAAAGCCTTTAAAAATGTTGGAGAGCAAGGGTGACATCTTGATGACTAAGCCCTGGTGATTTTCAATCATCTCATATAAAGATGCAATCTGGACAGCAAGTATGAAAGACTGGAGCAAAATTCATATATTATTGTTTGGGGGAAGAATACAGAAAGGACTGTGGACTGTCAGAAGAACAAACAAATCTCTCTTAGAGCAAATACAGACTGAGTAGTCCTTAGAAGCAAAGATGTCAAGACTTCATCTCACATACTTTGGGCATGTTATCAGGAGGGACCAGTCCTTGGAAAAAGACATCCTGCTTAATAAAAATAGAGAGTCATTGAGGAATAGGAAGAGCCTCAAGGAGGTGGATTGATGTAGTAGTTGCTATAATGGACCCATGATAGCAGAGACTCTGAGGATGACATGGGGTTAGACACTATTTTGTTGTATCTGGGGTCATAATCACCTAACAACAACTGCGATCAATGGAAGTACTATGAGTTTAGTGTTTAAAGTATTGGACTGCAAACCACAAGGTTGGCAGTTCAAACATACCAGGTACTCAGCAGGAGAAAGGTGACAATTTACTGCCTGGGAAATATTACATAACAGTTCTACTATACAGTTGCTATAAATTGGACTTAAGTAGGTAACCATGGACAGGCTAATACTTTGAGTATATTTTGATGTCTTTATCATGAAATGAATATCCCCTTTAATGATGGGGCTGAAAAAAATTCAAAAGGGGAATAGGGAAAAAGCTACTGTATAAAAATTTCCTTGGGGTGAGGTCCAGGTAGCATGGCATGGTACAGACCAAATCTTGGGCTACATATGGTAAACTAAAAAGAGGAGAGGGGTAGCAATGTGTATTGGGGGAACAGGACACTAACCCATCCAAGGGGAGGGTATTATTTATATTTCCACAGGGAAAGAGGGACCAGACTTAAACCCTGTGTTCCAGGATGTGAATGCAGCACTAAGACATGGAACAGGCAGCCAGTGGAGGCCTTTGTGGACCTGACCCCAATCCCAACTACATGGACAACCACTCTCTCCTCAAAAGAATTTACTTCAGAGGACAACACTGAAGCTGCAGCTCAGGCAAAGGACATGTCTGACCAAAGCACACTAGCAAATGAAGGGGGCTGGGAGGTGGGGGGGGGGGGAAGAAAGTGGCCCACCCAGCCTTGAGGATGATATCCACACTCAGAATATTCAATGCAGAGAGAGGACCATGAGACACAGTATTCCTTGATGACCCATGGCCCTATGGGGGACAGCACTGGAGACACAATGTTGGGATTGCACCCAGTCTAACCCCACTACACCAAGGCAAGGGTGTGTAGCAAAGCAGTGGGAGGGAGGGGTGAGCAGAACATGGCTGTTCTGAGGGAATTCCAAGGACATGGAACCTGGGCATGACACCCCATCATAATCGACCAGAGGACATTCCTAGAGGTCAAAAAAGAGACCTTGAACTATTTATAGGTTTTATTATTATTATTATTATTTTCATATTTATCTATTCATATATTTTTCTGGACATTGAAACAATATTTTGCTCACTTTTCATTGAATTTTGGCCTTTTTATCAGCTCAGGTGACACATAAATAGAACTATATTTCATCTTCCAAGAAGTAACCTTACAGCAAAAATAAACCCACTTCCATTTAGTCATTTCAACTCATGGAAACCCTACATAGGGTTTTGTTTTTAACTTTATTTTATTGGGGACTCTTACAGCTCTTATCAAATCCAGACATATATCCATTTTGTCAATCACATCTTTACATATTTTTTCATCATCTTTTTCAAGACATTTCTTTCTACTTTAGCTCCTGGCATCAGCTCCTCACTTCCTCCCCCCTCCCTCCCTCATTCTTCTCCCTCCCTCCATGACCCCTTGATAATTTATAAATTATTTTTTCATCCTTTACACTGACTACTGTCACATTTTGCCCACTTGTCACTTGTCCGTACCCCTAAGATGGGGGCCATCCATCGATCCTTGTGATCTGTTTCCCCTTATTCCCCACACTTTTACCCTCCTGGTAGTGCTGCTCCCTTTAGAGGTCCTGAAAGGTTTATCTGTCCTGGACTCCTTGCACTGTAAGCTCTTATCTGTAGCCATACACATGTTCTGGTCTAGGCAGATTGGTAAGATAGAATTGGGGTCAGGGTGGGTGGGGAGGGAGCATAGGTTTTGAAGGCTGCAAATCTTCACAAGATCAGCTCATCCCATCTTTGTCCTATGGAGCCCCAAGTGGGTTTGAATCAATGACCTTACGATCAGTAGTCCAGTGCTTACCAGACTCTTAAGGAGATTAAGTTTTCTATTGTTTTTTAGTAAAATAAATTTAAAACATTATTCAATTTCCTAAGCATTGTCTATCTTAAGGTCTAAGCAGCCACTGCTTTCTTTACAATCATTTTCTTTCATTTCATTTGACAATACCAAGTTCCTTCTGTGACACCACTGTCCTCAATTGAAGCCAGCTTATGCACAAATTCCAGCTAAGGAAGTCTCGTTTCAAACACATTTACTGTCAATCTTTTAGAGTGTGTTAAAATAGGCAGAGTCAGTAATTGACAGTTAAATTAACCCAGGACTGTCAAGTCAATTCTAACACATAATGACCCTATAGGACAGAAAAGAACTGCTCTTCAGGTTTTTAAAACTGTTAATCTTTAAAGGAGTAGAGGACTTCTTTTCCCTACAGAACAGTAGGCGGGTTGAATTGCCAATCTTGCAGTTAGCTTAGCTCACAGTCTGTCCAGAATCTATTATTGGTAACTGAAATTGAGTTTAAATTCAAGGTCCACCTTTTGGTAATTTGGGAAAATTATTTAACTAGCTCTTGTCTATCTATTCCATTATCACACAGGAAAATTATTTAATATAAAATTATATGCATGCACATATAATGAGTAACTGCCTAATAGCTGTTACTAAATATAAATATAACTTTTTCTCATAAAACTGATATGAATGCTTAATGGTTTAATAACAAAAATACATTAAGGGAAATTTTTAAATGAAACATTTCTCTGAAACATTCTCTTTTAATTATATTTGTTTGAGTTATTCACACAAGAAAAGGTTAGATAAAATGCAGTGGTATTTCTAGAATCTTACATTGTACCTTAAAGCTAACCCAAGTTGATACAGTTTTATACAACCAGTATCTCTTACATTATTTTTATTTGGCAGATTGTCATCCACAGCCACTCATACAGGGAGATGTGCCTCCATTGTCACCTCTCTGTGATTTGCACTGTCAGGTTGAGACTGAAACACTGGCTCTGTAGTTACTAAAATCCATCAACATCTGCCTAGCCTGAATCCTCTACCTATGCAATTGAATCTCCTGTGGAATACTGAATAAATGAGCTAAGGAAAATAGTAAGCTGAGGTTAGGTGCCTGGGGCAGTGGTCTAGCTGGCTGCTTCCTAGGAAGGAAATCTAATTACCTCTATTATATGTCAAGCCCCAAAATGTTGAAAATATTATACCAAAAAATATCTAATTTGAAGGTAGTACTTGGCTACTATGTATCTTTAGGCCTTTCACTTACTGAGGCCAGAAATGTAAAATCTATGCATGTGGCAGAAATGAGAATAAGTTTCACAAACTTTAAACAGGATTTCATGAAGCATGCACATCTATTTTGGAGGATGCCTGGAGTTTCTGAATCTGTACATCACTTTGAAGGATGTTGCACTTTGGATAGAATAGTATAGTTTGTTATGTTATGCTACAAACAGATTCTACATTAAAATCTATTCTTTCATGACTATTAATATATACCCCAAACCTCCTGAACATTTAAAAATGTGCATATGTTATTAGTCAATTATATAATAAGATAAATAAGGTAAGATAAAATAAAGTCCTCTGAATCTAGTGAATCGCTGAGAGTAATTACCAATACCACTTGGGATAGGGGGAGCTTTTTCAAAACAATACTCTGGCAAGATGTTGAAATAATACAAATGATATTAAGAATCTTGACAGTGCTTGTCCTCAAGTGTCCTAGCAATGTTTGCTTTACTCTGCGTGTTCTGTGCCACCATCAAGCCTTCCACAGGAACATGTCCTATATATCTGCTGCCTTTTGGGGTTTTACATGTTATGGATTTCCCATTATGAATCTTTCATTCCATTTTCTTCCCTTTGACTCTGTTATCCTTGTGAATAAGCATTGCATTTTCATCTCCACTTTATGTTTTTAAGTAAATGGCATCTACAAATCAGTATTCCAGAAAAATGATTCACATCAATACATGTCTCAAAACTGGGAACATGAATCAGAAAAGCCCTGTCTGTACCATTGAAATCTCTTATGGTGGTCCCTGACAAGTACTTTGATTTAAAAATCCTAAGTGGCTATGGTACAAACCTGAGATGACTCAGAACTCCCAAGAAATTACCTTTCTTGGCAGAGTGAAATACTATTTGACTTTGTATAGATCAAATAAACTGTCCTAATCTGCCTGTGATGACTCGTTCTTCAGATAGATTAGCACAGCATCTAAGGGAATACTGTTGTTTCATGGGTGGGGTGCTAAGAAAGGCTATGAGAATCTTTGAGGCCTAAGACGTACGTATGTTAGGATGCAGAATGTTATGCTCAAACCAAAAACTATACAAGCCTAGCTATAGGATGAGATTTTGATCAAAGTTCAACTAATGCCTCAAAATGATTTAAAGACGTTTAAAAGTTCCTATTTGTAACTTAATGTCTTAAAAAGGATAGATTATCTTATACAGCTCTATATTTTTGATTAACCTTTGAATAGAAATATTCAATAGATACCTCTAAGTTAACATAATGGCAAATTTGAGTAAAATATTGTACCCCCTTTGGGCCTCTCTGGCCAAGTGGTTGAAGTAGGTGAGGAATTTTCAAACCATTGTCTTGCACTAGAACAAAAGAGCTTATTTCATTTATGGCACTTGAAGGATAAATAACACAGAACATGGGATTCAGATTCAAACATTATGTTAGCATTGTAGATCACATTCATCAAGTGTTGGTATCAATTTCTGAATATTTATCACTGTTGTTAGGAGCCATCAAGACATTAGTGACCTTTAGCTCTCCATGGAAAACAGAATTAGACACTGCAGTCTTATGCCCTCCTCACCAGTGTTCCTACCCCTACTGTGTCAATTGATGCTGTTGAAGACCTTCCTCTGCTCAATTGCTCCACGATTGTACCAAGCATGATGACCTTCTCTAGGGATCAGTCTCTCCTGACAATATGTCCAAAGCATGTATGTAAGGCAAAGTCTTGCCATCCTTACCTCCAAGGAGCATTCTGATCATACTTCTTTCGGCACAGGTTGGTTTGTCCTTTTGACATTTCATGGTGCTTTCAATATTCTTCTCCAGCACCACAACACAAATGCAACGATACATCTTCAGTCTTCCTTATTAAATGTCCAACTCACTTGCATTTGAGGCACTTGAAAATGCCATGGCTTGAGACAGGCGTGCTCAGAGAAACATGTTTTTGAACACTCTACACACATCATATGTAGTAGATTTACCTGATGCAATACATCTTTGGATCTCTAGACTGCTGTTTCCCTGAATATGATTGTGGATCCAACCAAAACAAAAATTTTGAAATCTTCATCTGTTCTCAATTTATGATGTTTCCTACTGGTTCAATTGTAATAATTTTGATCTTCTTTACACTGAATTTAAATTCATACTGAAAGCTTCAATCTTTGATTTTCAATTCCAGTTGCATCAAGCTCTCCCAATTTTCATCAAGCAAAACTTTGTCATCTGAATATTACATCTGAATGAATAATAAGTGTTCCTCCAATCCTGAAGCCTCGTAATTCTTTTCAAGTTATCCAGCTTCTCTGATGTTTTTCTTGGCATATAAATTGAACAAGTATGGTGAGATAACATGACCATGACATACACTTTTCCTGATTTCTGAATCAGGAAACAGCATTTCCTTGTTCTTTTTGTACAACTATTTCTTGATTCACATGTAAGTTCTGCATGAGCACAATGAAGTGTTCTGGAATTCCAACAGTGTATTATGGTTCAAATAGTTGGTATAATCAAACCTTTGTATACTCAATAAAACACAAGTATACATCTTTCTAGTATTCTCTACTTTAACCAAGATACATCTGACATTAGTAATGATATCATTTGTTCTGCATTCTTGTTTGAACCTAGAAGGTCCCTGCCACGTACTGCTGCAAATGCCATTGGATGAGCTGCAAAAAAATTTTACTTGTCTGTGATATCAAATATATTTTTCTATAGTTGAAACATTCTATTGAGTCACCTTTATTTGGAATGGGTACAAATATAGATCCCTCCCAGTCAGTGGACCAAGGATCTTCTAAATGACCTGGCAAAGATGAACGAGCTCTTCCAGTGAGCTTGCTGAAACATTTCAACTGCCGTGCCAGCGTTCCCAGAGTTCTGTGTCTGCCTAATGCTTTCAATGCAGCTTAGCCTCCTGCCTTCAGCAACATTGGTTTTTGCTCATATGCTACCTCCTGAAATAGACTTGTATTAATTTTCTTATCTTGAAATTACATATGAACATTTGATCTATTCCATATCAATTCCTGGTCTGTTTTTGCTCCTGATATTTGCTGCTCCATCAAATCTTCTAACAGATGTAGCCATTTTGATTTCTGTGTATTCATCGCACATAATCCATGTGTATAGTAACTTTTAGTGCTATTGATAAAAGATATTTGCAGTGAACGAGTTGTTAATTTTGCAAAATTTTATAATGTGATTGCTAGATTCATTTCTATCACCACAGACATATTTCCCAACTATTGTTCCTTCTTTGTTTGCATTTCAATTGCCAATAATTATCTTGGTTGCATATTTGATCAATTTCTTACTGCAGCCATTGATCGCTTTCTTCAATTACATCATCATTAGTTTTTGGTTGATCTATAAATTTAAAGAATAGTTGTATAAGTTGGGTTTCCTTAAAATTGAATAGATATAATCCTGCCAGGGTTAGCATTGCATTTCACGATGGATTTTTGAATTATCCTTTTTGACAGAGAATACCAAGCCATTCCACCTGATTGTGCTATTCCCACCATAGCAAATCTTGTGAATTTTCTGGCTCATGATGTTCAATACCAGTCAATTTTATCTCACTAGTGACTGGGATATTGATTTTTATCCCTCTTATTTTATTTTTGACAATGTCTAATTATCCTAGCTATATGCCTTATACATTTCAAGTTGCAGTGATCAGTTTATTTTATGGTTGTTTCTCCTTACCTTGAATCATCCCCTGTCAGGAAACGAAAATTCCGAAGGCTTCATTCACCATGGTCAATTCCATTCTGTCAAGGGGTTCATCCTCTGGCATTACCTCTGACAATATACTTCTTTCATTTTTTGGACTTTAGTATCTGACAGCATTTTGAAACTACACATAAGGTTTTCAGTGACTTGAGCCTGATACTTCTTCATTGTCTGCACTTCATTGTCTAGAAGCTCTGCTAAAACCTGCTCACCTTGGGTAACCTTGTGTGCATTTGAAATACAGTGACATAGCTTACAGAAACACACAAGCCACTATAATATGGCAAACTGACAGACAAGTCAGAGCTCTAGTGTTTCTACTAAAAAAGCTCTATTTATCATAGTGGAATCTCTTTTCTCCTACTAGCACAAAACATTTCTGTCTGACCTTAATGAAGAGTTTTGATCAAATATTACATGGAACAGTGATGTCACTGAAGATCATAAAGTAGGGCACATAATGGACTTCCACTAAAAACAAACAAACGGCTTCACAACTTAAAAAAATCTGAAGTGGAAAGCAAGTGTTTTGAGAATAAGGAAGGAAATATATAAAAATGCTTGACAAAATGAATATATATGTGGATTGTGATGAATTGTATGAGCCCCAATAAAAGGATTAAAAAATATTTCTTTTCTATTTCTTTTGGGGAGGCATCACTGCCCAGCGCTGCTCCTGAGAGCTGCCACTGGATTTGAACCTCCAAGTCCACGGGCCGCAGTGGTTGTGGCATAAATAGTTGAGTGCGGGACTGTGGCCCGCGGCCTTGGCGTTTCAAATCCAGCAGTGCCTCTCAGGAGCAGCGCTGGGTAGCGCCCACGACCATCAGAGACAGAGAATGCCCCCCTCAAAAAAAATAACAACAAGAACAACAAAAAAAAAAATTTAAAAATCTGGAAACTACTCTGATAGTTTCAGCACCAGAATCGACTTAATGCCAGTGAGTGAGTAAGCCGTAGTTCTCTGAGGGACTATATGATGATTCTGTTTTACTACTTGTGTATATTCTGAAAAGGTTTTCCATCAAGAAGCTTCTATTAAAAGATTTAAAGGCACACTAAATAGCCCCATGGACCACAGACAATGACTGAGACAAGAACCATGCTCATAGAAAGCTCAATCTCGAAGGAGGAAGAAACCGAGGAAGAAGTCTACTTGTTAAATAATGGCATGGAAGAGATAGCATGTGTACTGGCAACAATCTTTCAGGATTGAGTGCATGCTCAAAAACTTTTGAGGACCCTACTAGGTTTCCACTTTTGATAGACATGTAAATATTGTGTAAGCAGAAGGTGAAGGCTAAGAAAAAGTCTGAAAAGGCTTGACTTAGTGTTCAAAGTGTGCTATTTCTTTTTTTCTCTTCTTTTTGGTTCCAGACAGTTATTGTCAGGTTGCTGGAAAACCATGGAGAGGACAGAGGCGTTAATGAATAGATATGACAAAGAATACAGACTTCAAAAATGTTTGAAAAAGTATAAAGATAAGGAAAATTCATTGAAAGTATAATAAAATCAATGGCAGTAATTTATGAGGAAAGAAAGTAATTTAATTTATCGTTGACTATAATCTCTACAATGTTCAACTTTAAAAAATCATAAGTTAAAATAAACAAAGAATATGGAAAGTATGGTCCATTGAAAGTCAAAAGTAAGAAGAAACCACCCTGGAAGATGTCCATATATTAGATTTACTAAACAAGATGTTTAAATAATCATGATCTCTTAGTGGAAACTCGGGTCAATTGGAAGAACATAGTTCCCCAAAACAATGTTCTATATCCTACTGGTGTGAGTCGCAACTAAGATTGCAAAAGCTAATGAGTGGTTATCTAAGGTACAAATTTTGGTCTCTCTCTTTCCAGAAAAAAAAGAACAGTAATGAAATTTGAAAGATATCCGGTCAATCCCAAGGGATAATTGACCACATAAATGTCAGTCCATGACTCTGAGACTAGAAGAACTAGATGGTACCCTACTGCTATAATGAACTGCTCTGACAAGCATTATATTAGAAGGCCTTGGGAATAGTGGGAGAAAAGTGTACAAAAGAACTCAAAATCATAAATGAAATCAGGCTTACTACTCATAAAGGAACTGGTAGATCTTCAAGGGATATGACCCTTAGTCACAAATCACATCTAGAATTAAACTCACCCTGGGGTTTGAATACTCAACCACTTGGATCAAAAAGACAACATGTACCCTAGGACAAAGTTCAGAGGGATAGAAAATAAATAGGAATGGAAACAAGAAACACAGCGATGAAGTAAGATACTTGATGAATTGAATGGATGAGTTGAGACAAAATGTTTATGAATTGTTGGATGAAAAACTGATGTTGTATTCTATAAATCTTCACCCAGTTAACAATAAACTTTTATAAAATTTAAATTTCATAAATAAATTCCATGACATAAGGAGGGGAATAAACAAAAGACAGAAGGAAGTCAGGAAAACGAGTTAGGGAAAAATGGGAAGAGAAGCACGCAGATAGGAAAAACTAAGTGACACAAGAATAAATATATTATTTGAGCAAATAATAGTTTGCATAATCAAAATTTTCCCACAAAGAAAAATTTCTGTCCTGATGGTTTTAGTTGGAAATTCCACCAAATATATAATAAAAAAGCATTAATCTTTCTTAACAAAGAGGGTACATGCTCTAACTCATTCTATGATGCTAGCATTGACTTGATAACAGAACTAAAAACACTCCAAGAAAGATAATCCAAACAAACATAAATTACAGATTTTTATAAATATGAATACAAATATATTCAACAAAATACTAATAAAGAAAATCCAGTAGCACACTACAATGATTATGCACCATGACTCTCCGTATATCCTAGATAAATGCTTCTCGTGAGGCTTCAAAGTCTAGGTGTTCTTTGTACCTGGCATGTAATTTAGGGAAAAGTCTGTGTGACTTGCATGCCAATTGATGTTGCTGGAATTCCTATCAAAAGAAAAGCCGAATACTGTTTGGAACAACATGTTCTCTGTTTTGTAGTTTTCTAGCTTATCTAATTTCAAATGTAGCTTTGCTATTCTGGTGAGTCTCAATGCTAACAAACTTTTATGATCCCTGGTGCATATTGTTCCTGTATAAAACCAAGGCAGTTAAGACAACAGTATAGCGTTCGATTCTAGGTATAACCATATCTTCATTAATTATTAACATCTATGTTCTACCTCTTATGTGCTGGTCTTGCTCAAAGCAAATTACATGTATTAGCTCAAAACCATGAGATGATGTCAGTACTTTTAAATCCATTTTATACATGAGGAAATGAAGGCACTGAAAAGCTTGATAACTTGCTGAAGGCTACCCAGATAATAAATGGCCCAGATGGAACCATGGGAGTCTGGCTTAAATTCTGCTGCTTCTACAACCCTGACCCTCAATAAAAAATATGCACCTATTATGTTATTAAATTTTAGATATTAAATTGCTTGTTGAAATTAGACTAATACAGGCACAATGTCTAAAATTAAAAACAATTGAATATCCAATGGACTCTGCTTTTGAAGTATTCTCATATTTTGGTAATGCATATACTGCTTTTGAAGTATTCTCATATTTTGGTAATGCATATCTGTATTAGAGTTCTCAGACCACTCCACCAATCCCTGCCAGCATTGTCATCCACTTAATTTCCATTCACAGCAACTGTGTGCAAATATAAATATATAATTCACTGTCTGCGAGTTGATGCCACTCTTAGGGAACCTAGGGGGCAGGGTGGAATGGTGCTAGTGAATTGCAGACTGTAACTCTTTAGCGTAGTGGAAGGTCTGCTTTCCTCTGGTGAAAGTTAGGGTGACTTTGAATGGTTGATCTTGAGGTTAGCAGCACAACATATCACAACATCACTCAGCAACCCTGTCACTCTTTACAGGAGCAACTAGCCTTATCTTTCTCTTGTGGGTATTCACTGGGCTGTGGTCCACATGCTTGTCATTTCAGTTCCTTGGGAGAAAAGATTAGACGTTCTACTCCTATAAACACTTACACTGTCAATCAGCATTGACTTGATAGTAGTGATTTGGCTTATTTTTTCTTGGGGTGTCCCTAGTGAGTTTGAATTGACAATTTTGTGGTTAGTAGTTCAATGCTACCCACTTGATTTGTTGGGATGGTAATTTGAAAATGCTTATATCAATTTCCAAGAAATGCAGTTGTTAAAATAACAAATAGAAAGACATGGTTATCCTTAAAACCACTCAACAATTTAAATAAATTCGGATTAAGATTATTTTATAATAGAACATTTTAATATTTCAAATCTGGATCTTAACAAACCATCAAGGTAAAGAAAAGTGATAAGCATCTCATGTTATAGTTTCTAAGACATTGTAAAAATGGCCTTGGGGCCACAAGTGACCACCTCCACTTCTCAAGCATCATTGCCTCAAGGCAGAAATCAGATCTGATTCCATCCTCTAACCCTTTCTACCCTAATCTGACAATGAAAGTTCCTTCCACAGCACTCTACTGGCTGGGTTCTAAAATTCATTGCAGTGGCCACACAGAACTCACAAACTATGCCTATGGCTATTGAATTTACTAGTGCCATTAACAAGCAACAATTCAGGTGAACACTGCTCAGGATACAATTGTCCAATCAAGAGAGTTTCATCTTACCCTTGCCCATAAGCAAGCCTCTCTGGCTCTCAGGTTCTTGCGTTGGCCTCTGTCCTGCTTAGGCAATGTTATAAAATTTGTTTACGGGGCCTATAAATACCCAAAGGGTATGCCACTCCAATTTAAGGGCACTCAGATGTAGCTCCTCCAATTAAGTATCCAAGGTACCCTGTTACATAAGCCAGCATCCTGCCCCAAAACACTAAGCTTTATTTGCTCTGTGGGAAAGAAAGTCCACTACTCTGTCACATGCTCTTGCTTATGTCTCTGAGGCTACCCCTCTGCCTCTCCTATCATACCAAAGTTGTCTCCAGGATCGAGAAGTTTCAAGACATAGAGATCACTGAATCCAAAGGATACTCCACTTCCAATATATTATTATTTTCAGATATTAAATGCTTCTTGGAATTGATGATCATTGTTTACTACAACACAAAATTTTGAAGTAAAAAAGGAACTTGGGCTTGAAAAACACTTTCTTGGTGATAGGAAAAAATGCTGGGGATTAGATGAATGAAATTTGCAAGACCAATGACTTATTCATAGCAAATGCTTTTTTACTTTCAATAAAACCACACAGATTTCACCAGATAAAAGATACAGAAAAAAAATTGACTACTATGGAAACACCCAAGACCAGCAGTTAGAGCCAGGGCAAGAATTGTATGATAGACCATCAATTGCTCATATATAAGCTTACATGTAAGGGGAAGGAAATTAAAAAAATGTACAATAGTCAAAATATGACCTTGATTATATGTTACCCCAAATCAAAACCATTTCAACTACAGATTTGATGCAATAAGTACTAATAAAAGAATTGACGAGCTGTGGGAAGACATTAAGTGCAGCATTCATGAAGAAAGCAAAAGGAATGAAATACCAATTGAAATGTTTTAGAAACTGATGAAGTGTGGGAGGGCACTCAATTATATATGCAAAGAAACCTGGAACACTACTACTTTGCCAATTGACTGGAAGAAATCCATTTTTGTACTTATTTCAAAGAAAGATGGCGCAACAGAATGCTCCATTTATAGAAGAATCTCATTGATGTCACATGCAAGTAAATTGTTCTCTGAATATTATCAATCAATGGTTGCAGGAGCGCATTGACAAAGAGCTTCTAGGAGTTCAGTCTGAGTCAGAAAAAGATATGGAATAGAGGATACCATTGCTGATATCAGATGGATCTTGGCTGAAGGTAGAGAATATCAGAAATATGTTTACTTGTGTTGCCTATATAAAGGTATTAAATTGTGGTTAATAACACTATGGATATCCTTGAGAAGAATGGGGATTCAATATTACTTCATCGTGCTCAAGTAGAACCTGCGCATCTGTGTGAAGAGAACGCGGAATACTGAAATCATGAATGATGTGTGGGGCTGTCTTCTTTCAGCATATTTCTTCAATCTGTATGTTCAGAGGAGAAACAGTCACGAGAAACAGACGTTGCCTTTAGTGAATCTGCACAAGAACTCTTTAAAGTTTTAGAAGCAAGGATGTTACTTTGAGGCTTAAGATGTGCTTGACTCAAGACACAGTATTTTTATTGCTGCACAAGCATGTGAATATTGGACACTTAAATAGGAAAGACTGAAGAAAAATCAATATATTAGAACTAAGGTGTTGTCGAAGGCTATTGAAAGTACCATAGAACATATAAAGAACAATTAGATCTGTATTGGGTGAAGTACAACCAGACTGTCCTGGGAAGTTAGGAAAGGGACATTTGGTCTTACATCATTTGAACACATTGTTAGGAGAGTCAAGTCCTTAGAGAAAGACAACATGGTGGGGATAGTGGAAGGGGTAATGCAAAATAAAAAGGCACTGTATGACAAGAATTGAAACATTTGCTTCACAAATGGGCTGAAGTCTAAGGCCGTTGTGAGGCTGGCACAAGACCAAGCAGGAGTTAGTTCTCCTGTACTTGGTGTTACTATGAGTCAGTGCCAGCTTACAAGCATCTAACAACAACAAAAAGCAACCAATAGCAGCAATCGCTGCATCACTGAGGAACCCCAGCATAATAAGTAAATCAAAGAGATATTGCTCAAGCTATCAAACTAGATTTTCATCTCCAAACTGAAGTTTCCAATCTTATAATTAAAAGAAAGAATGTGACTTCTTTGAAGAAACATTATTCATTGCTTTACTGATATCTCCAATACAACAAATTTATCCTTTGTCAATGATTCATTAGAAATTGACAACAGAAAAGGGCAATTACTTTATAGTGTACTTGACACAGTGGATGCATGGATGGATTGTGATGAGTTGTACAATTCCCAGTAAAATGATTTTTAAAAAGTTGCAGTGAGAGTGGGTGGGGGGGAGTGGGGTATTCTATCAAAAGTGTATAAAGAGGCAGAGGCAGAGAGAGATTGAGAGAGAGACAGAGAGAGAGGAAAATAGAGTCCATTCATGTCATCGATAAGTGCATAAATCTAAGGAAGACCATAGAAAAAGAACTACTAGAAATCAGGAAAAAGATGCACACCATTAATGTAGGAACAAATGGATGAAATAAAATAATTTAACACTAATAAAAGACCATTCATGAAATTAAAGCTGGCATTTATCCATTTATATACTTGACTTATCAAAAACATGTCCAATGATCATTTTTTTTAAAACCTGGCCACCAAAACATACTGTGTGATTTTCAAAGAATAATTATAATCACATAACCAACTTATTTACCTACTCAGAATGCCTTTTAATTTTATTTGAAGCAAAAAATATATACATGCTAGTCATATAAATGATGAGAAACTTCAACATAATTGACTTAAGGGCAAATGCTGAACTCAAGTATTAATTTTCCATAATACTGACAACCCAAGTCCTTGTTAGATAAATTTATAGAAGGGAGCTGAGTTTGGCTCGATTCTGTCAACATTAGTGTTTCATCCCTGACTTTCCCCTTTCACCAGCATTGATCTTAAAATATTGGGGTTTGCCATCTCTCTAACATCCCTGTAGTTACAGTCAATATGCTATCTTGACAATACTGAGCGTGCTTGACAATCTTGAGCATTGCACACTTAGAATAAGAAAGCACCAATTTATTTTTTCTCTTTTGGGGGTAGGGTATCACTGCCCTCTCATGGTGGGAGTAGGAGGTCCAGCCTTTGCTCCTGTGGAGCCGCTGCTGGAATTGGACCTCCATCCCAGAGGGCTACAGTCCCACGCACAACCACTATCATATTTTGTACATTTACATTCTGATTATGATGGATGTTTGTCGCTGTCCCTACTCATTTTGAGCTATGCAACACCAGCAAATGGACTCCTCAAAAGTTTGCTCTGTTCACGTCCTTAAGGCATTGACTCTATCGGAAGGATGTAGCTCTACGCAAGTCATGGTCCTTCAAACCCGAGGGAGGATCCGGGAAAGCGTTGGCCTGCTAAACGCAAGCACCGGTCAGTGGTTCAAACCCACCAGCTCTCCTTAATTTAGTATTGATTTAAATCCTCAAAATATTATGCAGAGTCCCCATGCATTAGCATCAACAATATTGATTTAAAGCCTCAAAATATTATGCAGAGTCACCATGCATTGGCATCAACAATATGGTAGTGGCTTTGGTTTTTACAGTTAGTCCACCATACGGGGCGCTTCTTCAGTACACTATTAAACCTTGCTTCTCTGCAACAGAGAATGAGTAACTATGTTCTTTTTTTTTTTTTTTTAACAAATAGATGTATGGGTCCTTTTTCTAATCTGTCTAGATCTGTAAATTCTGCTTACATCTGACCACTATGAATGACCCTAAGTTTAGTTAAAATACTGGTGGCATAATTTACAGAATCAGTGCAAGGCATGAACCACCACAGTAGGAAAAGTGGATAGACAATGGATTAGATGTGCCTTTTCTAAAGCTGTAAGCAAATGGAATTTTACAATATGTATTTTCCCTTCTTATTTAGTTTATTACATTCAGAAGCCTCTTTCATGTTTCTGCATTAGTAGTTCGTATTTACTTCTGAAGAGTATGAAAGTGTGTTTATATATTCATCTCTTGCCCAACATTTGGCTGGTTTCCAGTCTTTTACAGTTATGAATAAAGCTTCTAAGAATTTTCTTGTACAACTATTTTATTTTATATGTTTTTTTAATTTCTCTTGGGTAAATACCTAGGAATAAAACTGCTGTGTTGCATTTTAAGTACGTTTAACTTTGTGAGAAACTAGCACACTATTTGCCAAAATTGTTTTACCACTTCAAATTCCCACCAGCAATGTGTCAGGGCTCCAGGTGTTCTACATTCTTAACCATAGTTATTTTTCAATCTCTTAAAATTGTAGACATTTTGGTGAGAATGTCACTGTGAGTTTAAAGTTGTTTTTCCCCCTTAATGACTACTGTACTTATATGCAAATAACACAGGGCTATAATATTTATTTGACAAGCATTCCCATTTCTGAAAGGTACTTTTGCAAACAATCTATACTATTTTAATAATAATGTGTTAAGATTGGCACAGTGGCATTTATGAACATACCTCCTAAGAGGAAAAAATGATTGGAACATAAACACAGAGGACACCTGTTATTTGTGTAAAATTTAGCAATGATGTTGAGGATATTCTAGGCTACATACTAAACATTCATATATTCTCTTTAATAAAGTGTCAGGTAAAAGATTTCCCCTAATCTTTGCCCATCTTACCTTTATTGTTTTAAGTTTACTTTGTATGGGAGGGTAGGTACATAAAAAGGTATTGGAATTCAAATTTATTCACACATAGCCTAAATCCCAACAAAAGGCTGCATGTTTAACTCTGTCTCTAATCAGTGGATGGCCACAGACAAGCTCTCTCAGTAATACACTTGTCTCACAGTAATACACATATTAGTGTGTCTCAAAAAAATCATCAAATCGATGGCGTCTCAAGGCATCTATTGGGGAAATTGCATTCACAACAGAGAGATAAGCTCAGAAAGTCACGGGAAACTATTTTGGTGGAATCTCAAAGGGGTAAAGTTGACAGATATTCTCAAAGGGTAGAGGACAATTACAGGGATGTATTGTGAAACATTTTTTTTAAAAAAAAACAGAAAGATACATAGTTGAGGAAAATGTCAGGAAAGTTGTAGTCAAGAGCTTTTTCATTTTGGTAATGAATGTATTCATTCTTTTCTGGTATCCAGGGCTCTCCTGTGAAATCTCTTTCAGCAACTTTGTCAGACCCTCTTGACAGTCCTGCTCTTGCTTCTTCGGCCTGCTTTGTTGTACCCTTGAATTAAAGAGCACTTACTAGGAATAAGCTCTGTGCCCCTCAAGGATGTCACAAGCACCACTGAATTGGTATAACTTGAAGAGCAAAGAATTCTTTAGAAAAGAGTCATTATCATTGTTAGATGCAATTGAGGTAGTTTTGACTTAAAACTGTCCTTTGTACAACTGCGGAAAACATTGCCAGGTTCTAAACCATCCCCCAAGTGTTGCTGTGTTGAGCCTATTTTTCTAGCCACTGTGTTCATCCGTTTTGTTCAGGGTTTTCTGTGTTTCTCCTACCATGCTGCTTTAACAAGCAGGATGCTCTCTTTAAGGCACAAGTTCCTCCTGAAATCTCCTGAGAACATGGATAAAGAATAGAAATTTCCCCAGCTTTGCTTCTAAGGAGCAATCTGGCTGTACTTCTTCCAAGACAGATTTGATTTTTCTTCTGGATGCCCATAGCCCTCTCAATATTTTTCCTCAACACTATAATTCCAGTGTATCAATTCTTCTTAGTTATTCATTGCCTGGGTTTCACATGCTCTTGAGGTTATTGAAAATACCATAACTTGCATCAGGAACACCTTGGTCATCAAGTGACAAGTGTGTTCTTTTACATTTTAAAGAGGTCTTGTACAAAAGATTTGTCCAAATGAATGTTTATTGAGTGCTACTTTCATGAGTGTTGACTTAAGAGTGAATAAAGTGAAATCTTTGGGGCATTAAATCTTTTCTCCCTTTATTGTGACGTCTCATAATTCAATGGTGAGGAGCTTTCTTTTTTAACTTTGATTTGTAATCCACACTGAAGACTGTGGTATTTGTTCTTCATCAGCAGATGTCTCAAAGCAGCTTTGCTCTCAGGAAGCAAGGTTGGGTAGTTATCTGCATAATTGAAGCCTTTCTCCAAACCTGAAACCATGTCCCTGTTTATATCGTCTGGCTTACTACATTTTATTCTCAGATACAGAAAAATTGATACAGTGAAATAATCCAATGCTGATGCACACTCTTCCTAATTTTAGACCAGCTAGTTTTCACATGTTCTGTTCATAGGACTTCATCTTGTGCCATGAACAGTACTAACAAGCATAATGAAAAATTTTGAAATTCTCATTTTCTCCAAGTTTTCCATACTTTGTTATGGTACACACAGCTGCATGTCTTTGTATATATAGACAATAAAAACACAGATAAACATGTTTCTTATATTCTTTACTTTTGGTCAAGATCCACATCCATCTGACAGCAACGATGTCAATATTTCTCTCCTAAATACAGCTTGAATTTCTAGTAGCACTCTGTCAATGTACTGATGCAATTATGGTTGAATGATTTCAACAGCATTTCACTTCAGTGTGATATTAGTAATATTGTTTGATAGTTTCTGCATTCTGTGGACTCACTGTTTTTTACTTTATAAAAGTTCCTATGGCTTTATAGTAATGCTTTTTCACATGCTTTCACATAATGGGGGCAAATATTTTTTCAGGTAAAGGTAATATGAATATTTTCTCTTTGTGTCTCTTGTTTTCTTAATTTAGCTTTAATGTAAAACAATGAACTAGATTAAATCCAATTTATTGACATTATTCCTTTTACAGTTAATTTTAATATCCTCGCCTAAAACCAAACCAAAAAAAATCACAACATACTGTCCACCCAATGGTTATAAGATTTTTATTGTTGTTTTCCTCCAGATGTGTTAAACATATGGTTAAACTATTATCTGCTTTTATCTGACTTTTAAAATATGGCAAATGCTCCCTTTTCCTTTGTCACTTTTCTTGGAAACTTGGTAAAAAATAAATTGACTGTATATATGTGTGTATACATATTATTCCATTTTTTTCTTTTTATTCATGTCTTCTTTACATCAATTAACTCATTTAGAATAACTTCATGAGAAGTTTTGAATATGTTCAGTAGAAACGTCTTTATTTTTAGCAATAAATGTGTTTATGTTATGTCATTCATATTTACAATAAATTATAGAATCTGCTTGCCAATTTCTACAAAAAATGCCTACTGGAATATTGATTAGGATTTATGCTTTGTCTGTAATGGGTTGAAAATGTTCTCAGTTAATGTCCACTCAGAACCTCATAATGTGACTTTATTTGGAAATTGTATCTTTATATATATACTTAAAGATCGTGACAAAATAACATGAATTATAGTGAGTTGTAAATCTAATGAATGTCCTTATAAAGAGATAGGAAATACCACTCAAAGATACAGAGAAAACTTACACAGGTATATAGAGACAGTTTAAGCCAGAGAAGACCAAGAAATTGCAAATCAAGATTAGAAACTAGCAGTCAAGTAGAAGGAATAGCTCTTGTCTGAGACCTTCCAGAAGAATCCAATCCCGATGACCCTATGATTTTGGATTTTCAGTCTGTAGAATAGTGAGAGAATGCATTTATTCTGTTTTAAGTCATCACTGGGTAATTTGTTACCTCAGCACTTGGGAATTTATATTTAAGTCTATAAAACAAGATAAAATATGTATGATCAAGTTGTTTTCTGATTAATGGTCACCCCATATGTATAAATAAAAGTGCTCTAGTAGGGTTTCCAATGGCTGATTTCTTCAATCAGAGATTACCAGTATTTAGTCTAAGGTATCTCTGGGTAGACTCAAATGACCAGGTTTCTTGATTTCAGAATCAGGAAATACATAATCAAAGCAGTCTCTTATTGGTATAATGACAGAGAAATGGGATAGTGACACAGAATTGATGATCCAGAAATAAACCCCTACATTTACTGTCAATTTCTTTTTTTACAAGAGCGCTCAGTCCAATCTTGGGGGGGGGGTATCCTCTTCAAACTGGCCTATGCTTCACACAATCTATAGACAATGAATCAAGATGGCTTAATATTTTATATTTAAGAAATAATACCCTAAAACTGAGAACAAAATTGAGGATTAGTGCTTTAGGACCTAGATTTAGACAATGAATTCTTAGACTTTAGGGAGGTTCTGAATATTATTTACTTTGACTTTATTTAGTACAATAATAAAACTATGAACCTTTTCAATTATCTTCTTTAACTTCATCCCTACTCAAATAAAATGTAGAAATGTAATGGGATTCTTCAACCCTTAAGGACTTTTTAGTCATATTACCTTATTAAACATGTCTCTTTTCTCTGGGGGGAAAGGTATTTTGTGCAGAAAATGAGCTTTAGGAGCAAGCATAAATTAACATTAAATTGTGCCTAATGTAAAGGACACGATTTTCTGATTTTAACCAATGGTCTGTTTTCCTGTTTTTGAAATACATCACAAATTTTGCTTCACACCGACACTTCCTTTGTTAACCAGCTTTCTGAGAGAGTTTTAAATTGACCATAGTTGAAAATAACTTAATAAAATAGATTATTGGTCCATACTGCCTAAACAAAAATTAACAATTTCAAAATTATCTCTAAAGTAAGAAAGAAGCAGAAAATTTGAATAGCTTTAAAGTGCAAGAATAGAAACTACAATAAATGTATCTGTTGTCTGAGTTTTGAATTGTTTCAGTATTTGTGCTTTCCATCATCTTATTTAAATATAGCTTTAGGTACCATATCATTTCCTGCTAGGGCCCATTGACATTCTACAATTAAGTACTATGCCATTATATTTTTTGATAATTTAGAATAAGAACAGCAGCATTAACTCATATCATTATTATTTTATCAACCTACTACAAGAAAAAAGTCAGCAGGAAATGAGGCAAAATAGTGTTTTGAAAACTGTTTCTGAAGAAGCCTGGAGGAACACAGTGTTTCTATCTCAGATCTAAGGCGGAGAATTTTTCAGGTGAAAAATAAACAAACAATAAAACAAGAAACCATCCCTGAAGGAAAACAATTAAAGTGTGTGGGAACAGGTCCAGTATGCAGGGAGGTGAGGGAGGCCGACACAGACTCTGGAGACCAGATTTGATAGTGCATATCTAACTTTAGTACAGCTTTTTTAAGGCTTATCTATACTTCAAGACCTATCAGGTAACTACTTTCATGTGCTTCCTTGTTTCTCAATACACCCTTATAAAATCATAGGCTTGCAGCATGAAAAAAATGATAAGCCCACACTGTGAGCTACCTAAATGAGGTGTTTTTGGCTGAGTTATGGAAATGTGGTGTAACTGGCTGAGTCAGCTCATCCAATTGTCTTACAAGACAATTTCATGCATTTGCATTGTAGGATCTTAGCTGTACTATGGGGAAGCTAGAAGCATTCTGATAGGTTGTGTTTCAGAGTTTAAAGTGGAAAGTTGTCAGGTGAACTGACTTGGATCTTATTTGCCTTGAGACTGGAGTTTTTTCAGGAGTCACAAAATGGTGGGATACCCAGCAGCTTCACCCTGATTCAAGACCAGAATATTCCAGGAGACTTGGAAGCATGGGTTCCAGCTACCTAAGTGTGCAGCTTCAAGACCCCTTCAGGAGGCACAGCAGCATCCTGCACTTTGGAAGCCTTTGTCCCAGATCCACAGGTCCTGCCAAGAACACCCCCACAAAAGTGTCTTTTAAAAAAGGTTCTCTTTCATTTGTATCTGGGTGAATATTGAAAGTTGGAGAAAAGACAAAAATGTTCTTCTCCGGAATGTATTCTCTTTTCAAATCAGAAATCTCCCTCTTCTTACATAGTGTGTCATATAAAGCATGAAACCATCTTTCAGAGTCATTCTGTGGATATGCACAGCTGTCTCCTCGTCAAGGGGAGAGGGTTCAAATACATTTCAGAACAGCTGGCTATTGCCTTCCCAGCTGCTTGCAAACAGGAAACTTCACTGGCAGCAGGATCCAACCCCAGTACCTGTAAGTGTCTAAACTACGTCCCAGACACTAAAACTGTAGAAGGGAAAAGGAAGAAGGCAGGAATGGAAGGAAAAGCATTGTTTAGTTTTTAATCACCGTGCTTTTGCCTTGGTGTGTATTTAAAGAATAAAGCTCCTGGGCTTAGGTGGGATAACTGTGTAGGTGTTGAGATGTGAGCAGGGAGAGGGAAGGAATCAGCGAAGCAGAGTGCTGAATGATATGGGCCTTGCCGACAAACCTGAGAACTCCAAACTAAATCTTAAGTCTCCATTTTCTTGACAGTAAACTAATGGACACATAACCCGGACTACATAATAGTAACACTACAAGGACAAACTGCGATGATTCAAGTTAAGAAGATGGCACACTACCTATGCGTCACTATTAGTAGTATCATTACCTGGATTTTGAAAATGAAAATATATAAGGTTATAAGTTGCGTTACTACCTCAAGGTCAGCCATGTAAACTCATCAGCCACTCCTAAGGAGAAAGACAAGACCCTCTGTAGATCTTGGAAACCCACAAGAGTCGCTAGAACCTGCTTTGTGGGATGGCTCTGAATCTGAAGCCACTTAGTGGCAGTGTATTTGTGGGCAAAGAAGATATTAGGGTTTCCATTTCATGTATACGGTGTATGCTTAGTAAATGACAAATGCCCCACCTTCATTGCTCAATGCCTGGTAAGACTCAGTAACTTCTTACTTTCCTACCTTTCCATATTGTCACCTTCTCCCAAATTGCACAATCTTCCATTGACCTCAGCCATCAGAAGTTGGATCTGAGATCATTGGTTGGAAAGACACCTTCCTGTAGACTGCGAAAAGTGTAGACAGAGGACCCTAGTGACTGCTACTAACCCTTGGGTTAGTTAATTGACTGAACAGACTCAGAGGTCTCATGGAAAATAACGCATACTTGGGGCTACAGAATCATTATAATACAAATGAAGAAACACAGAGTTAAGTCTGAGAGGGAATCACAGAAGGAAGTTTCCATGGTTGAAACGGGGACACACTACACAGTCATGTGCATGATCACAAACCAGGAAATACATCTGTTCCATATGGTTTCAGGCTTTTATTGATTTTTCCATGTGTCCAGGGTTGAGGACACCAGGTCTCCCGAGGTTTAGTCAAATCAGGACTCCAGGTGCTCAGCAGTGGTCTAATCCCCACTCAGGGGATTCAGGGGTTATGTGGCTCACACAGGTCTCCAACAGAAGTCAAACTGCTTTCAATAGGTGAACCACACTTAAGTATCTAAATGCAATTGATCGGGGCTTTCCGAATCTTTCTCCAAGGTCATATAGGGACTAAGAGGTAAAAGCGGGACCAAACACCAAAGAATAAGATTCCAAACACTTGCTTTCCCAGTCAGTCTCCTTAGGCTGTACTCTTTGGAGATGACAAAGGCTTTGTAATTCAGTGAAGAAAATCTTTTTTCAGTTGAAGTAGATAAGCTCATGCCACCCCATTTTTTTATTATTTAAGCAGCAAAAGGCTAAGTTAAAAATGCCTAATTTTTTTTTTTCTTTTGGCACTGCCAACAAGTCACCAAGACCTCACTTCAAAAGACCCACTCACCCACCTCTGGTCCTCCAAAGTCTTACAGGTGAATCCTGCCCTGACCCACCTTTGTTCTGTCCAAGGCAATCCAAGTTTTATCATCACTCTCATGAATGACCTGCAGGTAATTGTCCTGAGGGCAAGGCTCCTTTAACTTCCTCCTCTCCCTAGCCAGGAGGATCCGGAGGTTATTCAGGGCAGGTGCATGGACTACTGCTTTACCAGGATGGCTGAACTAACGACAACATCCAGGAGTAAGTCATAAAATAGGGCACCAGGCAACTTTGCTGAAATCCACTTTATTTTTGCCTCTGTCGCTTTCACTTGCTCAAGGATCTAGGAATGTTTAACATGCTTCCTCTGCTTTCTGTTTCCTGCCTGCTTTCTGATTGCTATAAAAGGCTCAGCTGGACATTAGGCACTGAGACATGGCAATTCCGTCCTTTCAACTTCCCCTCTGCAGTCTGGAGTAGTCCACTATCATAAAGACTTCATAAAATTTGACTTGAACATGGTGGTGGTCTTCATTTATCTGTACTTGCAACTAGATGGATTTGTTTTGCTTTGGCAGACACATACTAACTCACTCTTCTTACTCCTCCTCCAAATATTTTGCAATAAATGTTCTTCTTTAGGAGGAAGCCATCTTTTTTCTCCTTAATCTTAGAACATTTACCTAATTCTTTAACTGCCGGTAATCAACTTTGGTGATGTCCCCTAGTGTCCTTTCCCAGCCTTCCTCTCCTCCTCCAGAGACAGGTGCCAAATGTCATTGTACAGAAGCCCTCCTACTGCAATTTAGTTTAATTTTTTTTCTAGAAAAAGTGTTTACTTTTGCATTAAAATATGTTTGAATTTGGTGACAAATCTCTAATCTTTTTGTTTACTGCATGATAAAAATGGCTGAGTTGGTTGTGTACTTTCACTTAAAATTCCTGGGCCTTTGTCTTCCTGTCTTAATCACGTGTGTGCTCATCTTCAATATCTGGGGCTTCAAGAAATAAATCCATAGTTTTACTTGCAATGGTTACAACCCCAATAGCCATGTTTGTAACAATAATATAGTGATTGTGAAGTGAGTAGAGGGTTGCCCTCTAAGTCAGAGCTTTTCAACCAGAGGTCCAGATACATTGGTGCATTTCAATTATTTATGACATATGTTGCATGGGGCATAATTTGGCATAATAATAGTTCTAATAGAGGAATGGAAATTATTTACTTTTATATTTATATTTATAAAGCAGAGTGCATCAAAGGTTATCTAACTAATTATATCCTATCGCTCACTTGGAACAAATACACTTCTTGAAGGAGACAGAAAAGAGGCAGAGGTAAAGCTAATTTTGTAGTAACTGAGGGAGAAGAACATTTCGCAAATAGTGAATAGTGTATCAAGGGACATGGACTTACTCACAGGCATATGTTCATGGAATGCAAATATGTGCCATGGCAGCAAGATGAACACAAAAATAACGAGATTGCGTCTCTTCTTTAGCAATCAGAGATAAGGACTAACTGATTCATTTACTTCAAATATCTTCCCAGCAGCACCAGTATAAAATAATGTGGTTATCCTCTTATTATTAATGACAGAGAGAAAGAACACTAAGAGGTCGGTAAGAGGTGAAAGTAAAATTGGGGTATTTGGAAAGAAAACCAAAGTCAAGAGTGAGAGATCTACAACACCAGGAAGTTAGACTTTTCATAAACATTGATTGAGGACATTAAGAGAAGGTCATTCTTAAAGAGAGTTTTCTGCTTATATAGCTAGCTCCCCAGTGCAGTGCGGGTGTTCTCACAGACAAATAAAACAGCAGTAGCCTGGGGAGAGCAAAGAAACGCTAAACTGAGACATCGCTGCACCCAAAGAATTACACATGTTCTTGAATATCTCTAGGGTTACTTTCGGTACACTCAAATAAACAGATGATGTTTCAGGAGGTGCACAATCCAGCAATATATATGTTATTGTTGTTAATAACAGAGGATGTATCTTAAGGTTATTGATGTCTACAAAACTTTAGACTAAGACACTAATGTTTTGTCCTAAAAATACAGATTTGAATACATCTTTAACCCTTCAAAGTGTTTATTATCACTCAAGGAAGCACAAATAATGTATTTTGCAATAAGACAAAAGAAAACTTCCTAGCCTCTGTTTACTCTCAGAATGCTCAGGGATGAACCTACCAGTGCTTTAAAGACGTCAAACACACAAATTGGTGTCATCGAGGAGATGGCAACTCACAACAATGCTACGAGAGTGAGTGGCACTGCTCTCCGGGGCTTCCGAGGCAGTAGTAGGGGTTCTCCTGGAGACGCAGGCAGTCCTATAGAGACGCAGGACTCATCTTTGTCCAGCAGAGTTACTGGTGGAATCGAGCCTCCTTATCAGGAGATGTTTAACTAACTTACATTTGTCTTTTCTCCTTTTGTATGGTTCCATCTGTATTTTATTTTTTAAACAGTTTGAGGTAGAGTTTCCATATAATCCCTTTCTCCCCTGATTGTCTGTTTCTCTTACTGTTAATGTGCATTGCTCTGATTTAATGGTTCAAATGAGTGAATCACTTCTAATTCATTATTATCTAAAGTCCAAAGCTTAAACTGGACTTCACATTATGTTAAATAGCACTATGGGTTATAGTAAGTGCATAAGATCATGCATATTTAATTATGATGACATACAGGATACTTGACTGTTTTGAAAAATCTTGTGCTCCACCGGGTTACATCCCTCCTTTCAGTCTTAGTAGCCACTTGTCTTTTTCTCCATATATGGTTTTGTGTTTAGTAGGGGGGAATGCTAGCTTTGGCATGCTCTTTGGTTTTAAAGCTTCATTTTTTCCAGGGTATCATATAATTGGAAAATACTGTATGCAATTCTTCCAGGATGGTTCATTTCACTTAGTCATGCACCTATTTGGTTCATTTATGTCTCTGATGGCTTGATAATTCAGTACCTTTTATCACTGGATACTCTTCTATTACAGATGTATCAGTTTGTTGTTCTGTCACCTGTTAAAGAACTTCTTGTTTTCATCATTAAGAATAAATGTAGTATAAACATTTGCAGGCATATTTTTATAAAAACATATTTTCAACATTTTGGAATAAATATTTAGGGAGATGTTTGTTGCATCTTACATGAATCTTAAATTTGTGGTTGCTAGGTCCTGCGAATCCATTTCAGCAACAGAAGGAGACACACTTCAGACTTGCCCCATCTTCACACTTGCTGTAATGTTTGGATACATTTTTACAGCTACTCTTGCAATCTCTCTTGTCTAGGGTCTTCCTCTTCTGGGCCCCTCTACTTTAACAAGCATGATGATCTTTTCCAGGGACTGATCTCCCCAATAACATAGCCAAACTTTGTAAAACACAAGTAATGTTTTAATTAGTACACACAAACAGGAAGCATTCCAAATCTGTTTTCTGCCCTCATCTGGAAGCATGGAAAAATGGAATTTAAAAACAGTGCAAAATTTCTACAAACATTAAGCTCCATCACATATATATGTATATTTAATATACTTTTATGAGTATGTACACACACTATACACTACGTCCATGTATTTTTCAATTATTGAAAAAGATGCTAGGCTTCTAATTTTGAAGGTAGTGGTTCAAACCGACCAACTGCTTCTCTTGAGAAAGATAAAGCAGTCTGTATATAGATAAAGATTTACAGGTTCAGGAATTTTATTAAACAAGTCTACTCTGCCCTATAATGTAATTTGTGTGTTGATCATCTGGATGGCAGTGAACTTGGGTTGGTTATTATAATAGTCTCCAAATCATTACTTATTCTACTCACTCATCAAGATGTATTAATTTTATTTTCTAAACCACTCTGAAATACAGACTACCTTCTTCAAATTAAAAAGGACTTCATTACTCAAACTCTTCTTTTCCATGTAAGATACTGAAATCATACCTGATTGCCATCTTAAAGATGTGCTGATTTCTAATGCACCCTCAAATCTGTGACAATATCATATTTCTGAAGCTTAATCTAATAATCATTTCTCTATTTGGCAATCATCAAAATAGCCTAAACACAGAATAAAATCCAGAATATTGAGGCTAGCATAATCTCAAGTAGCTTTGTCAACCTCGATTTCACAAATCAAATTTATTTAAAGTTCCTTTATCATGGCATGGGATGAATTGTCCCTGTTATGGTAGATATTTGCCCCTAATTCCAAAGCTTCTTTTCAGTAAACATTATCTTTCAAGAATAAATTTCATTACTGCAGCAATTCTCCAGCAACAGGGTAATGATCACTTCAAGACTGTTCTCTCTTCCCAGGCGGAGACAACCATGTATTTCTCCGTGCTCCCTCCTATACTTTGCACATATTTCTATTATAATACTTTACTGCATGCGTGGCGTTTTCTTTTTCCTAACCTTCACTAGAGAAACTAAGGTCTAAAACTTAAGATGTAGAATCAATTAAGCTGAGATTTTATTTGGTTGCCTCACATTGAAGTGCTGATTATATTTTTCAAAAAATTCTAGGGAGATGATTGTCATTTTCATGAGTTCTCTCCTCTGTCTTCCCATAGCACTTGGCAAGCATGTTTTCCCATCTAGAGTAAGCACAATATGAATTGAAAGACAAATGCTAATTTCAGCAAGGCAGTTTCAGATTTATTACTCTATATAAAAGGAAGAACATTAGGATAGAGTTTAAAAGTAGACTGGTGATGATTAACATATTATATATCAAAAAAATCACTTATAGGAGGGCAATTTCACTAAGAATTCCACGATGGAGGTGACAGTGTAATCTCTGGGGGAAATTCTGAAAATGAATAGCCTTCTGAATGCAGATCCCTGGAGTATTTGACTGCATTGAAACTGCCACTTTAAAACTCAGTTTGTCTAATTCTGTTATTTCACAAGCTTCATAAACCACCTGAAACCAAGTCAGTTAATCTAGTATGAATTTAGGTTCATATAACTATGGCAAGGATACACTGATACTTGTGTTCTAACAGAATATGAACCCTATCATAGGGCTAATGATCATGCAAAAACAAAGCAAATGTCAAGAATCAATTTGTCATATCTGTAACCTTAACACTGTATATTAGCACTAAGTAGGCAGTTTACAGGGGTTGATAGGGGGTGGGGGGAGAATCCAGGTCATAACCTTTCCCATCTGTGAATTTTCTGAAGACTAATCTAATCTAATGTTCTTTCTGGCTCTCAGCCCTGAATTTATTTAACCTCTGGGGTTATGTCCAATTTATCCACAACTATTAGGTCTACCTCACCCTAACTCTGGAACCATTTCTCAAAAAAGGCAGGGACCTTTAAGACATTTGGGGCAAACAGCTCACTGCTTGGCATTGAGTTCCTTTCCTGTGCCAACCATTTTACTACTCTTGCTTACTGCTCTCTTAGATCCCTCACATTGTGTTCTCACAAAGGATTGATGAGAGGAAATCAACATAATGTTGTTTTTTTAATTTGAAACCCAAATTCAAGCAATTTCAAATTTTATGTGAATTTGGTACTGAACATTTTTACTCAAGCAACAATTCACTGGGTACAAATTGTTTGTGCAACATGTTGATTGGATTAGATTATTATGATGTCCCCCAATATTCTGCAATGTTTCATTTTAATTTCCACTGTTTCCCCCTAGATCTTTGCACAGCTCCTTTAAAGTTATGATAGCTTATATCCATAACTAGATTCCTGTAATAAAATACTTTGAATTTAGATACTTGACTTATACATGACTGCATGTTTTCTTAATGAAATAGAGATTTTTTGAGGTACTCCTACATTAACAAGTCTACTCTGCTTGGAATTCCCAAAAGAATAATCAAATTCAAAGGCTACCAGTCATCATATTCCCAAATGTTAGCCTCCCTGGGGGAGAGCCATCTAAATACCCGCTGATGGAATACTTCATAAAATATCACCAATTTGCGTATTCATTATGTCCACTGCCAGCAAGTCTATTCTGACTCATAGAAAGTCTATAGAGAAGAGTGGAACGGTCCCAGAGGATTCCCACGGCTGCGCTCTTCTTAAACACAGACTGCCACATCTTGCTCCTCCTGCAGAGCTTCTGAGAGACTTCTAATTGCTGACCTTTCATCACTCGTTGAGCCCTTAACACTGCCCCACAATTTTAGACTGCAGTCTTCCAGCTACAGATGAAAATCAGCAAACAGAAACCTGGGATTGTCATTTAACTGAGTATCTCTGGACTCCTTTTTGTGCTCTGTTGATGTTGGTGGTGGGGCTTTGGTGTTTATGCCAACAAATAGCAACCCGTGTGTCACACAAGGAAACGCTCTACTGTCTGGTGCCAACCTTCCCCCCACCTTTTTTGGTAAACTAAGCTCATCATTGCAGCCCCTGTGTCACCCATATGATTGAGATCATTCCTCTTTCACTTATCCTCTATTTTACCAAACAATACATGTTTTCTATCATTTCTGAGATGTCTTGCCAGTCTAAGTTAAGCAATATTCTGGTTTTACTACTACCCACACAGATGTGCTCATCTTTTTGGTTGAAAACAAAACAAAATAAATAATCAAACTCACCGCCATTAAGTCTACTCTGACTCATGAAAATTCTATAGGTCAAAACAGAATTGCTGCTCTTTGCTTCTGAGGCTGTAGATATTAGTGAGAACACAAAATCTCACTTTTTTCCCATGGAGTGGCTGGTGGATTTTAATTGCAGCCTACCAGTAAGCAGTCCAGTCCGTGACCCTGTACACGGCCAGAGCCCCTTCTTCATTTAGTAGTCCATGGGAGAGTCAATGTTATTTTCCCATTAGTACTTCATAAGCACCAATTCTTGTTTGGCCTTCATTATTCATTGTCTAGTTTTGTATGAATATGAGATTATTGAAAATGCCATAGTTTAGTCCAATATACCTTAGTTCTCAAAATGATGTCTGTGTTTTTGATACTTTAAATTGAACTTTTGCAGAGTACTTGTCCATTGCAGTATGTTGCTGTTTGGTTTTGTTTTTACTGCCACTTCCACAGCATTGATTCTGAATCCAAGTTTTAAAAAATCTGTGATGACATCAAGAATTTCATTGTTCATCATTTTGTTTCTTACTGGTCCAATTATGAGGATTTTTATTTTCCTTATGCTGAGGCATAATTCATAATGAAGCCTGTAGTACTTGACCTTCATATGAAAGTGCTTTAAGTCCTCTTCATTTTCAGCAGGTTGTATATCTATCTGCAGGTGACAGGTTGCTTGATTCTTCATCCAATCCCGATGCAGTGTTCATCTTTATATAGTCTCGGATTATTTTTTTCACATTCAGGTTGAATATCTATAATGAAAGGATACAACCCTTTCACATATTTTTTTTCTTATTTTAAAAAATGTAAACCCTTGTCCTGTTCAGATAATTGATTCTTGTCTGTGTTCAGGAACTGGCATGAGCACAGTGGAGAGTTCTGGAATTACCACTCTTTGCAACATCATCTGTAATTTGTTATAGTCCACACAGTTGATGTCTTTTGCATGATGAATTCAGAACAGGTAAATATCTTTCTATTGTTCTCTGCTTTCAGCCAAAATCCATTTGAAATCAGTAAAGATATTTTATGTCTTACTTATCTTCTGCATCTGCTTGGCATACAACAAGTATTATTTTTCTTAATCAATTCACCTACTTATTTTTGAAAGTTTCACCAAAGTAGAATACACAAGCTCAATCACATTAATAACAGTTCTACAACCATCACCACTATCAATTGCAGGATAGTTCTTATTTCTTCTCTTTATTGTTACATCACCATTTCCCGCTCACCTTCTCTGACAGTCCATTTAAAACTATTCAACCAGATGTTGTCTCCATAGATTTATCCAACCTGGGTTCCATACACAGAAAAACATACAAAATCAAAACAAAACTTGAGCAAATAACACAACTATGGCAGAAAATCTCCAATCAAGAACAAAGTAGAAACTATTAAAAACTGAACAAGAGGGAGATGACATGACAAGGTGTCACATTCTAACCTATCTACTGCAGTAATCTGCCCAGCAGTGTGCTTTGATAACAAGACCTTTCCCATCCCTTGTCCAAAACCAGACAGGATTTTCCTGTGGGACCTTACAAATGAGTTCGAGGCTTCCACAGTAATCCATGCCCTCCTGTAAACAGGGCATTCACACTTTAGGCTCTACTACTTTCCCCTCCCCCCAGTTTAATTTTTTTTTATAATTCTTGAATTACATAAGCTGGTATACTTCTTTGGGGGGGGGCATCACTGCCCTCTGGTGGTCGTGGGAGCTACCCAGCGCTGCTCCTGAGAGCTGTCGCTGGATTTGAACCGCCAAATCCACAGGCTGCAGTCCCATACTCAACCACTTATGCCACTGGGGCTCAACCCCGCAGGTATACTTCTCTGTGAATTTAGCTGATGTCTCACTTAGATGACTACTTATTTTAATACAAAAATTTAAGACTCCATGCTATTATTTCTGGTACCTGGATATAATATACTCTCTTCTCCACACTTGGCTATAACACCCATATCTTCAGTGATCACTTCTTGGGGCAAGCCTTAGAAGGGTCCTACCATTCGAAGTAATTTTTCTTACATTAGGGCTATTATTAAGTCTAACCTCAAATTCTACTCATAGATGCATGGTTTATATGGATGCCTGATACACTTTAAAGATATTGATTTTGTTTTGTTGAAGAGATTATAAATAATCCTCTTGATACATATAGTAATTCTATGATCAATTTATCCAAATGGTATAGAATTTATAACACTGTTGAGAAAAAGAAAGCATACATGTGTCTTTAGGCCTGTATAGATTGACAATTTAGATTACAGAACACTATTTACACAAATAATAAAGGTTGGAGTTAGGGCAAAACTTTCAATAATGCTCATTAATAAAAAGATCATAAAAAAGCAAAAAGAATATGGAAATAGCAAATATTTGGTTGCCTCGAGTTACCATTATTTGAGCATCTTCAAGACATGTATTTTGACCCAAAGTCCAATAGCTTTAGGGTAGTGGTTGTTTGCTCATTTTCATGTTAGGTCAGTTCAGTGTTAGACCCATCAGGAAAGTCAAATTCCTTTAATCTGCTACAAGTGGATGACAATTATTATTATTTTCTTAAATCATTTTATTGGGTACTCATACAACTCTTATCACAATTCACACATACATACATTGTGTCAAGCACTTTTGTACAATTCTTTCCCTCATCATCCTCAAAACACTTGCTTTTTACTTGAGTCCCTAGTATCTGCTCCTCATTTTTCCCCTCATTGCACACTCTCCCCGTCCCCATGAACCCTTGATAATTCATAAATCACTATCATTTTCTCATATCCTACACCATCCAACACATGACACTTATTTTTAATATCATACAGCATCATAGTGTTGGGTCTTGTGATTTTCTCAGGAATACCCTGAATACTAAATCTTTTAGTCTTGATCATTGAAAGTTTAATGTGAAATACTCTAGGAGGTTAGTTGATGATTTTTATTGGGAAAGTAAGTAAAATGCCCTGGGGTAAAATGTTTTTCTTGATAAAAACATTAGATGTCAGCACATCTAAAAGAGAGGGAATACCTGGTGGCATGGTGTGTTAAAATTTGGACTGATAACTGAAAGATTAATGGTCTTTAGAAATATAAATAAAGGCACATACACATACAAATATATTTATGATTATGGGGAAATAGATCTATGTGTATACATTTAAAGGTTCAGTATTAAGGTAGAAGATGGACATTGGGCCTATACTCAAGTACTCCCTCAATGCAAGAGTATTTTGTTCTGTCACACTGGCATTCCATGGTGCACACCTTCCCGACACATTTGCTGAAGACAAAATGGATGCGTAGGCAAATGTGGTGAAAAAAAAAGCTGATGGTGCCTGGCTATGAAAGATATAGTGTTTGGGGTCTTAAAGGCTTGAAGATAAACAAGTGGCCATCTAGCTCAGAAGCAACAGAGCCCACATGGAAGAAGCACACCAGCCTGTGTGATCGTGAGCTGTCAAAGGAATGAGGTATCTGGCATCAAGGGTCAAAAAAATCATATCATTGTGAATTGGGACCCAACAACCATCGAGGCAACTGGGCATTCTCTTACAGAAGGTGGGAGACGAGCCAGTCAGGGCATAATGTAGCACTGATGATACTGACAACTTTCCTCCCATTCTTAAATGCTTCATCTGCCCCATCCCCACTATTATGATCTCAATTCTACCTTACAAATCCGGCTAGACCCGAGGATGTACACTAGTACAGATATGACTGGAAACACAGGGAATCCAGGACAGATGATCCCTTCAGATCCAGGTGAGAGTGGCAATTCTGGGAAGGTGAAAGGAAGGTGGGGTAGAAAAGGGGAATTGATTATAAAGATTTACATATAACCTCTTCTCTGGGGGATGGACAACAGGAATGTGGGTGAAGCGAGATGATGGACAGAGTAAGATGTGACAAAATAATAATTCAAAAATTATCAAGAGTTCAGTGGGGAGTCAGGGAGGGAGGGAAAAAATGAGGAGCTGATTCCAAGGACTCAAGTAGAAAACAAATGTTTTGAGAATGATGATGGCAACAAATCTACAAATATGCTTGACACAATGGATGGCTGTATGGATTGTGATAAGAGTTATATGAACCCACAATAAAATAAATTAAAAAAAGAGTTGCTCCATCATTGAATAAGGAATTTCAGCCACAGAAACCAATGAGGGCAGTTGTACTCAATCTTGTAGGGTCACAATGAGTGAGAATTGACTGGATAGTAGTAAGTTGTAAACTAATAAGAAAAGAAATATATCATAAAATATTTCAGCCATAATACAAAACTTAAGTTCTCAATTCTATCTTAATTTCAGATATAGATAAGTTTCCATCCAACCTCATACTTCCCTAAATGAATGCATAAAGCATATTGATAAGTCTATAAGAAATGTGGACCCTAAACACTACCATATTGTAAAAACCCAGGTAGACTGTACGGTTCAATATGAAGTGCATTTCTCCTTGTATCTCTAAATCAAATATATTTTAAGTCCAATTCAATATTAGGCAATAGATAAAAATCCTGCAAGCAGCTATTGGAATGAAATTTTATTTGGTAAAATATGAACTAAGATTAGTTTAAAATATTAATGTTTCTCAGAGTATGTCTTTAGAGCTTTCATCATCATCTCAAGATAACACTGTTAAATCATATTTCTTCACTATATGTTTTGTATAGTTATAGGCAATATTCTCTGAGGTGCTCTTATGGATTTTGTTTTGCAATCTATAATTCACCTCTTTGAAGCGATCATTGAGAAAGATTAAATGAGATACGGCAGACATGGAAGAGGGGTGAAATATTTATTCAGGAAATATCTGAATTCTTTTACTTAGAGAGCTGCAGCTTTATGCATTTGCTTTTGAGAAGATGGAAACATGGTTTGGGGTACTTGCACATCTGTCCTCACATTAGTTATTGTTTATTCATGCATCAAAGGAATTGTAGCCTATAATAATCTGTAAAGCTTTGAATGCTTTGCAAAAAAGAGAGTAGAATACTCTAGAGCAGTGATTCTCAACCTTCCTAATGCCACAACCCTTTAATACAGTTCCTCATGTTGTGGTGACCACCAACCATGCAATTATTTTCATTGCTGCTTCAATACTGTCATTTTTCTACTGTTGTAAATTTTAATGTAAATATATGATATTCAGGATAACAATTTTCATTGTTACAAAAGGAACATAATTAAAGCATAGGGGTTCATCACAAACTATGTAATTATATCTTATGAAATATTTATTTATAATTACAAATAAATGAAATTTTCTCTTGAAGCTTGTTGTAGCATGAGTAATAGTCTTCACTCAGGGTACTTGTATGTTGGTGCATCTGCATGTGGGCGAACCCACCTAGAGACAGATAGAGAAGCAGTGTCTTGGTTCCTAAGACAATCAGAATGATACATTTTCCAATGGTCTTAGGTGATCCCTGCGAAAGGATTAATCAACCCTCAGGTTAACTGCTGTTCTAAGGTTCACTTTCTAAGTTAGTTCATTTACTGGAAATTGGGATATTCTCATATTATAGTTGAATTCATATTTTATATGAAGTAAAGTCATGATAGTCATGAACACCAAAATAGTAATTAATATTCACTGAATCTTTACCATGGTGAAAATGGTATATGCACTACCATATTCAATTAATGAAACAAACCAAACAAAAGTTAAAGGCTATATGAAATTGAATTCATTGCATAGGTGAGGAAGATAGTGTGATATTTTCTAAATCACAAATAATTATAATTTACATTTGTATAATTTAAATTTATTTTCGATTAAGTACCAAACTCAGATCAACCAAGCTCACCATCTTAAATTCTTCCCAACTCATATTAATTTTCTAGAGTTTTTTCTGAGACTACATATCTTTATAGGATCTATTAGTCTGGGTTGACTAGAGACACAAATCCATATACACTCATATGTATATAAGAAATAACTTTACATTAAGAGTAATTGTACATTAGAAAGCCACCCAGCCCAGTTCAGATCAACTCTGTAAATCCGATATTAGCCTATATGTCTGACACCAATCTATATAGTATTCTTCAGATTCACAAAATACATGCCATGATACTGAATGCAGGAAAATCACAAGCCAGTCCTTGGGAAGTTCTGTGGATCCAGCAGCATTGTAGGCATCTCATCACTGGGATGGGGTCTCCCCCTGGCTTCGCCAACTCCAAGGCTCTGGCTACCATCAGCTTGACCCCATGTGGCTTGTCAATGAGGATGTCTTAAAGGGACTGAGCCTGTGTCCCACCTCAAGTGAACTATTAAATGAAGTCATCAAGCTGCAACCTGATTGACAGGCTAATCAACCCTTCACTCTTAATTCTCTCAAATTGATAACAGGTTCTATAACTACCACACAGAATCACCAATGTCATCTTTCTCCACCAGAATGAGTAGTGGGTTAGAATTGCTGACCTGGTTTTTAGCAGCCTAACCAATCACTCCAGTAACATGAGTCAAAATTAGAGTGCTTTATATATCTTCACTCATGGGATTTAGCATTGCATATTGAAAACAAAATAATAAAACCTTGCAAACGAAGCACAAAAGCCCACAGCACATATTCAGTGACATGAGTACTACTTGAATTTGACCAGTCCGAATTCAGAGTTTATGTTCTTAACTTTGGTATAATAGTGGAACCCAAATTCTAAGGCAAATCCCAAATGTAGATATACTACAAAGTGGATACTTTTAAATATATACTGTTTTAATTTAATTTTCTAAAATATCACACAAAATTGCTTTCTTACTAATTATCCAATTATATTGAATAAGAATATATGCATATATAATTTGCCAAGTTAGAATGCCTAGAGCACTTTTATGGACTTGACTTTGCCATGCAGAAAATAAAAACAGTGACTACACTTTCTCAAATGAACAAAAGACACATAGATGCCCAGCTCCCATGTGCTAGAGGTAATTTCAACGACCTGGAAAGCAGTGTAATAAGCCTGGCACAAGCATATATTCTGGGTTTAGGGATAGTCCAGACGTAACCCTCATCATTTTCTCTATTATCTATGCATCCATTGATCAACCCCCTTTTATCTTTCTTTTAATTAGTTATGTCACTTTATTTATATTACTGTAGTTGTTAAGACTATACTCAGTAAAGCATTTGTAAAGTCAATGTTTGCTGCATATATTATTTGTTTTTAAGAATTCAGGATATAGTTTTGGTTTAAATTGTAAAGATTAACACAAGCGTTCCACCAATCTTATTTGGCATCACTGTCCTCTGGTGGGAGTGGGAGGCCCAGCCTTGCTGCTGCTGGATTTGAACCGCCAAGCCAATGGACCACAGTCCCGGACTCAACCACTATGCCACTGGGGCTCAGGCCAGGGTTCAACCAATCTTTATGGCTCCAGAAAACCTGGAATCCATTAGAGCATTTTCTGTTTTGCAATTTCCTCTTTTGATTAAAATTCTTCTATGGAATCTTTGATGCACAAGTTCAGTAATGATAGCTGAGAATCATTCAAGTTCCTCTCATAATAGAGGAGGAAGTTAGACATGGAGGCAAGTAGCCACACATTCCATGTTTCCCTGCTAAGTCCAACTATCCTTCCTTTGTTGTTTCAGGCAACCGAAAACCAAACTCACTGCCATGGAGTCAAAGATGACTCGTAGTGAGCTCACTGTAGATTTCTGAGATTGAAACAGTCTATGGGAATAGATAGCCCAGTATTTCTCCTGCAGAGTTGCTGGTAGATTCAAACTATCAACCATGCAGATCACAGCTCAGCACATAAACACTAATCCACCAGTGTTCGTTGGCCCAGGCAAAGAGATACTAACTAATGGTTGCTTTGGATTGATGTTTACAAGCTTTTAAGACATTAGATATTGACATGGGCGTCAGAGAAGACACACTAAATGTCCTATTAGACCAATTAATTAGGCTTTACCATGAAGTCATGTACCTAAACTTTCAAATCAACTATGTCCCATAAATACTTTGCTTGTATAGAGGCAACTCTATACAGGATTGTATAGCAATCCTGCGTACAACAGGGAATCCAACCAAGTCCTGTGAGGTCTTGACAATCATTGCTTATATTTGCGCTCATTGTTATAGTCTCTGTATAAATTCCATCACATTCAGGGTCTTCCTCTTTTTCAGTGACCCTCTACAAAGCATGTTGTCCTTTTCCCAGAACCGATCCCTCCTAACAATGTGAACAAAGTAAAGTCTCATCATCTTCATTTCCAACACATAGTCGGACTATCCTTCTTCTAAACCAAATTGTTCATTCTTCCAGCTGCCCAAGGTATATTCAATATTCTTCACCAATGCCATTATTAAAGACTCAAATCTTCCATTTTTGTTTATCTATTTGTTTTGTTTTTTAAACTACTGTCTACATAGTTTATTTTTTAACTATAGTTTTGTTTTTTAAACTATTGTCTGAAAAGTTTATATTGTCTAAATGCATGCATACAATACCTTTGGAAATATCAAATCTAGTTCTGTTGGGTGCCCCTGTGTGGTAGTTACAGAATCTTTTGTCAATTTAGAGGATTAAGAGTGAAGGGTTGGAGATTAGTATTTCCAATTTAGTTCTCCAAATATCATTTTTGATTTTTAAAAGTTTATAATGGTTTTTTACAAAAGATTTTCCAAATGCACTAAAATTTTGTTTTCCAGAAGGATATCTCAAAAACAATCTTGATGTACAATGCTGCCTGTGATATGATAGTTTCTATCCTCATACAAAGAAAGTCAGTCCATACAACTATTGTTCAAACTTTTGCATGAGCCCCTAGCACTAGTGATGAAGAAATTGAAGAATTTATCAATGTTTTCAGTTTGAAATTTATCAAATATGCATTCAAAGAGCATTGATAATTTTTGGTGGTTGGACTTGGTCTTGGTGATAGATTAAAAAGTTGAATAATGCATGGTAGAACTTTTCAAAATCAATGACTTCTTCACGGTGAATACTTTGTTCCATTTCACAAAGGCTACTATACTCATGAACTTCTACAGATGAAATATGCAAAAATTAAATTGACTACATCTGTGGGCAGAGAAGATGGAGAAGCTCAATATTGGTAGCTAAAAAGAGACTGTTAAAAAGATCATCAAATGTCCATTTCAGAATGAAGTTAAGAAATTTAAGGCGAGTCCAGGAGAACCCAAAGAGGAACTCATTTAAGTATATCCCACCTGAATTTCAAGAACATATTCAAAAGATTTGAAACTCTGCCTCGGGGTCAAACCAAGTAAATGGCACATAACACCAACAAACCATAGAAGAAATAAATAAAAATTCAATATCAGTGAGTCTTCAAAATATTAAGTGAGAACATTCTACCCATATTTTAGAGGACAGTGCTTTATTCATGTTCTTATTTTATTAAAATAAAATCCAGAATAAAATGATAGCAATGATAGCCTCTGATAAGAAGAGTTGCTATCAAGTACACAAAATTATTTATTGTCTTTTTACCCCTCCTTACCTAAGTATTGTCTGATTTGAAATTATTATGAGGAAAACTGAGATGTTATTTTGAGATAATGGAACAAGAACTGAAAGAATATTTAACACAGAGGAATTTTTATTTGCTAAGCTAAAATACAGAAGTCATTTATGTACAGATTAGTTAGATTTTAAAGATACTGAATGTAGTGATTAAGAGTGTAAGTTCTTAACTACTAAGGGAATAAAAATGCCTACTTAAAAGTTTCTATTACACTGTGTTATTCCGGGTCGGTTAGAGGAACACACGCATATGGATATAAGGGAATGGTTTATATACAAAAGGAATGGAACACTGAGAAAGCATCCCAACTCAGTCCAGTTCAAAGTCATAAGTCCAATATTAGCCCAGCTGCCTGATACCAGTCTATAATGTCTCCTTCTGACTCACGAAGACACAGGTCAGTGGGTGCAGCATGCCAGCATTTGCAGGGGTCCCCTCATGGCTCTTCACTTCCAGGCCACATGGTCCATCAATAGCATCCAGTGGTGGTTAAAGCAACTCAGCACTGATAGGGGTCTCCCCATGACTTCTCCAGCTTCAGAGGTCTGGTTCCATTAGGGCAAGGCTGTGTGGCTTTTCCTTCAGCTCTTGCAGCAGCTTGGGCACTGCCATCTTGTCTTATCTGTGATTCATCGTCTCTGAGACTAACTCCCAACAACTGGGGAGCTAGCTTCTCATCTTCACGAAGGAAATATTGCAAGACTTCCCAGACGTATCAGGAGAAAGCCAGGCCCACACGGAGGTCTCATTGGCTACTCAATGGCTATCTCCAGATTAACAGGTCAGACTCCACCCCTACATCTCAATCATGAAATTAACATAAGCACAGGACCGCCACATCACCGTATGTTTTATTGTCTTAACTGTGTCTCTGCCTCCTAATTTGCATTTCAAAAGTATAAAACAGAGATTTTATAGGTTTATTATACATGAATACTAAATAAAAAACATGTGTTAAAAGTTTAAAACACTTTTTAAAAAGTTTAAAACACTTTCTATTATATTGTAAGTCTTGCTGTGATTTAGTTGTTATTATTATTATTATTATTATTATTATTATTATTATTATTGCTCCTGGTAATGATCATGCTATTATTTACTATGCATTGCATTCTAGTACTTTTATGATAATCTCACATAAAGGATTTATGTACATTACAAGTGCATGTGCATACTCAAATATTATTAATATGATTCCCTGAGAAATAATACAATTTTGGAAAATGACAGGTTAAAATAAATTCTTAAATAACTAGCTGTCAATATCTACATTCCACTAAAAATGAAACAGTAACATCTTTTGTCAAGATACCAGTATCCCCTGAGTCATGGATTCATGGAAAATATGAAAATTGGTGACATAAACATCATACGAAGGCTCCTACTTTGTGAAAATTCTGTTTAAGGACAAAAACTCTTTCTAAAAAGAGTATATATCGTCAGCTTTTCATTTAGATCAAGTTTCTTTCCACTTTGGGGGAATAATAGGTGTATGAATTCATAAAATTTATTAAAAATATATTGAGTTCCAGCTCATTATCTGGTTAAGGTAGCTGATCTTATCTATATACTTGTGACTTTCACCTAATCTGGTGTCAGTTTGAGGCTTAAGAGTGTAGGGGTGGAGTCTAGCCTGTCAATCTGGAGATAGTCCTCTGTGTGGGTAAGACCTTCTCCTCTGAGAATTCTGGAAAATGTACTAATTTCTTTTGGGAGGTGGGAGACACTATCTCTGTTAGTTCACTTCCTTGGAAACTTTCTACTGACAATGCTCACTGCCTGAAAGCCTTAACTGACAAGGCTAGCTCCCTGTGAGACATCCCTGAGGAGAAGCCACAAAGACCTGCTCTGATGCAGCCAGAAACCTGAACCTAGAGAAGCCTCAAGAGACTCCTGACAGCACAGAGATACTTACACCACCACTTGCTCCAAAGACTTTTTACCCTCTGGCTTGTGATCAGTCTGCATTTGGCATCATTGAATGTGTTTTGGGGTCTGAAGAGCACTTTGTAGATTGCTGTTGGACAAATGGCTAATATAAGACTTATGGAGTTGATCTGGATTGGATTGGGATGTTTTCTAAATACACAATTACCATTTATATAAAACTTTCTTATATACATATGAATGTTTATTAATTTGTTTCTCTAATATACCTGGACTAACACAATATTGGATAGATAATACATAAGGAAAATTATATTTATAAAGCATGGGACCTTACATATCATTAGCATTTAGCAAATTAGTTTTCATATCATATTAAAGAATAAACATGAGCACAATCTATCTAGCAATTAACTTATGTGTATATATTTATGTATACGTAGGTCTATGTTTGAATTTATGGATATGTATTTATGTATTCATATATATATATACCCTTAATATAAATGTCCTCAGACAGCATTATTTTTAAAAAATCATATTTTCTGAGATTTTATTTAAAGTCAGAGTATGAAAGGTTAGCAAGGAAAGATTATTGAATTCTTTTGTATGAATTAACCAATTATTTTTCTACTTTGAGAAGACTGCTTACAACATAAGACACAGACAATCCCAAAATTTGTACTAAATTCCCCCAAAGTGAAGACAAATTTGGGGGGTTCATTCATCATGTTAATAATTTTTCAGCTCTCTCACAGGTACTTCATGCCATTAGACAAAAAATATACCATCAACTGTGTGTTAGGCGGAGTTATTTAGAGAAACAAACCAGGAAACTTATGATTAAATAGAAGATAGATGATAGCTAGCTAGCTAGCTAGCTAGATGATAGATAAGTTTATACAGCGAGAAGGAATAAAGTAGCTAATTAGTCCACATAACTGGACAAAGGGTTCAGTTCAACTCACTTTGATGGAATATTTATTTAATATACTGGAACTCACATGGACTGCTCACTCCAAGATCAAGGAAGCAGAAAGCAGAGTTCTCCCTTGGGCAAGGCAATCAGTATCTGCCCATAGGCAGCAAAGACCAGAGTAGGTCAGTAACTCAAGAGCTAGTAAAGCATACCCAGGTAGGATAGTGAACTCAATCAATTCAGGGCCACAGGATCAACCAACCTCAAGCTCAATCGATGTGTGCACCAGCAGCAGCATGGTAAAGCATGGTAAAGCATGGTAAAGGAGCCTCAAGCTCTAGCAACAGGATCCAAGAATTGGCTTGTTCCATAGGTAGTGTAGCTCACAGGATGAGGCAAAGTACTAGCTGAAAGAGCAGCACACTCCAGCATTCTCCGATCACCAGAGAATAAGAGAGAGGGGAGAAGGCTTTGCAGAGTATTTGATCTCTCTTCCCTCCAACCAAACTGTGACTTGATTAATCTCATATGGTCCCATCAGCTACGTTGGCACAATAAACCTAACTCTTACAGTCCACCACTTGCCAACTTGCACATGTACACAATTATTTAGCCGTATATACTTTCCAGACATTAATGATATCACACTTACACCTAACATGATGCATCTCTTAGACATATAAATGAAAATATACTGAATCTAATTGCATCTGGTACATCATACATGAACAAAGGAAAGAGATTCAATAAGCACATTTACAGAAGAAATACTGACAATTACAAACCTTATGTTTGTAATTGATCACGTGATTGTAACTGACAGGTAGAATTGTCATCTTGTTCTACATTACTTTTGCTCTCAGCTAGCAATGACGACTTTAAGAGTGTTCCTTAGTGGGTGAAATGAGCATAATGTCATCAATATAATGGAGTAGGGTGAAACATTGTAGAAGAGACAGGTGATGATGCTCCCTTCAGACTAAATTATGGCACAGGGAAGAGGAGTTGGTGTACCTTTGGGGGAGAGTTATAAAAGTATATTGTTGCTTTTGTCAGCTGAAGGAAAATTGCTCCTGGTTGTCCTTCAAGACTGGCATTGAGAAGAAGGTACTGGTCTGATCAACAGCTGCATACCAAGTAGCAAGAGAAGTATCAATTTGCTTGAGCAATAAAATCACACCTGAAATAACAGCTGCAATTGTTGTCTCCACCTGTTTAAGTTCATGAAAATCCACTGTCATTCTCAAATGTCCAACTGCTCTTGTTATTTTTATAGACCAGAGAGTTGAGTTAAATGGGGAGTTGGTAGGAAGCACTACCACTGTATCCTTCAAGTCTTTGATGGTAGCACTGATCTCTGCAATTCCTTCAATAATGCAGTATTGCTTTTGGTTTACTATTTTCATATGCAATAGCAGCTGTAATGGTGCCCCCTTAGCCTTTCCTACCATAGTATCACTTAGTCCAAGTTTCAGGGATCCATATTTCAGGGTTCCAGTTACTAAGTATGTCTATTCCCATTATGTAATCTATAAATGAAGAAATAATGACAGGCTGGATTTGGGTACCTATTGGACCCATGAGGAGATGTACCTGAGGTAAAACTCCATCAATACCTTGACCTCCATATGCCCCCACTCTGACTGGTGGGCCTTCAAAACATTTTGGTCTCCTGGAATGAGTGCTATTTCAGAGTCAGGGTCCCCCCAAAGTTTGGGCTTCTTTTCCCCCAGTGAACACTAACTCTTGTCAAAGGCCACAAGTTCCTTTGTGGAAGACTGGAAGAAACTGCTGTGATATAGTAGGGTCCTTCTTCAAGGTGACCAGGCCTTTCCCTCATTCAGGGGATTGTGTGGGAACTGATAGAGCTGTCATGACTCTCTAGTCTGCTGTTCACCTGATGTAGCATTCTTCTGTCTATGTAGATCACATAATACATAGGTTTCCCATGAATTTTATTCCTAAGGACAACATGGCTAAGTAACCAATGCCATACATCCACATGAGACAGGTTGTTCCGATTACTACAGAAGCCTTGCTGTCCACCAAAGTAACCATGCCCACCCCATGCCCACCCCAACTGCCTCCTACCACCACAGAGCCAAATAAGCCCCATTGTAGGCAAATGCTGAAGTTCAGTTAGGGCAATTCTCACTGTTGATCCTGATGTACATAAAATAGCAAACAGCAGACTTCAAGCAAGCCAGGGCACAGTTCACAAATTTGTTCCTTTTGGTTTTGGTGAAAGATATGTCCTTGAGACCCTCTTTTTTTGAGTCTATGGGCTTATTCTGAAAGATCCATTCAAACATACCAATTTCGCTAAGTTTGAGGGTGGCTTCTTCTACAGTGTTCAATGGTAGATCAGGTATCTGAAATTGGTCAAATCTGACCTATCTGGCAGTCTGTGCTTCAGTGAACCAACTAAATAAGCAGTTTGTTCCTCTCTTAAGCTCCCTGGATGAGACATTGAAAGAAGAATCTATGCTTAGACGACCCATAACAAGGAACTCAGACAGGTCTACGGTTACATTTTTTGTACTGGTGGGTATTCTGCACGCTTAGTAACCATTCCCAAGAATATTTCCCAGGGTTCTACTTGTACGTATTAGAAAACTCTAGGCTCTTTATGAGTACAGCACACTTCTTTTTGAGTCATTGTCTGAACCTCACCTTTAGGAACTTTCTGAGACTTAATTCTAGTTACAGGTCTAGAGGAAATGATGGGTGGTGGGGGTGCTTCCTGGGGCCTCTCAGCACTATCTTGTAAGGCATCTCCCCAGACAATGCTCCAGATGCACTTCCACCTGGCATTTCAGCTTGAAAAGTTTGGTTAATTTGCTCACGTGCGAGTTGTTCTACTGATAGTGGACTAATCCTCTCAGGTAGGTGGGGTGAATCTATTGGCTGGGTGACTCAATAGACTCAAGGGCAGGCAGGGGTACTCAAACTTTTTTAAATAGGGGGACAGTTCACTGATCCTCAGACCATTGGAGGGCCAGACTATAGTTTAAAACAAAACAAAACGAAACAAAACTGCGGCCCGGGATGAGTCAGCTGCTAAGCAGGACAGCAGCGGTATCAAAAACACCCAGCAGGCTGGATACGTGTCCTCCTTGGTGGGCTGCATATCACCAATGGGTGGTAGTTTGACTACCCCTGCTAGCGTCTCAATATCTTCCTTCTCTGGATTATCAACCCACATAGTCCCTGCCCATGTTTTATGGCCTCAATTCTTTTTGATTAATGTCCTTACTTTAGTGAAAGACACTGGTCTGGCCCTACAATTCAGCTAATGCTGTAATTCAGCTACTTATATGATAAGACTTTGGATTAGCTTTTTAGCAATGTCAACTCTAATACTAGAGAAGAGAAAGGTCTCCTTTGTAACACATGAAGAAGCTTTTAGGTCAGATATTCAGTACTTGAGACATGTTTTTGAGGTTCTGAAATTATACATCTCCTTGATCACATTTTCTATTGTAAGGGGGACCAGCCTACCAGCTTCCCTGTATTTCTCATTCTGACAAAACTTCTGGAAAATATACACACGATCACCCAGAGCTTCTCTTCTCAGCAGCAGTTCATCTATTGGTGATGACATTGGAGATATTAGCTGTGTGGTGTGGATTAACACCACCCTTTCTAGTAATAGTGGCAGACATCCATACCTTTAGGGGTAGAGTCAGCATTACCAGTGATGTCAGGCCTAATGAAGCTGGAGAACCAATCTGAGAAGCCCATATTTATGGGGTTTTTTTCTCTCACAAAGCCAGGACACAATGTATATAAATACATATATATGATTATATATTATAAATAAAATTACATATATGTGTATATAATTTATACAGTGAGAAGAAATGTAACAGTCAATTATTCTGCACAGCAGTATAGAGGATTCAGTTCAACTCACTTTCATGGAATATTCAATGCACTGGAAGTCCATCAACTCCCATGGGCTTCTGGCTCCAAGGTCAAGGAACCAAAAAGCAGGATCCTCCCTTGGGCAAGGCAAGCAGCGTCTGCCTATAGGCAGCAAACAGAAGGGTGGTGCACCAACAGTCAGTTGGTCAGGACCTTAGTGAAGCAGGCCCACATGGGATATTGAACACAATAAAAACAAGGAGGCAGGATCCAGCAGTCTCAACCTCAAGCAATGTATGCACCAGCAGCATGACCAAATAGTTCTTGAAGGAGCCTCAAACTCTAGTGATAAGATCCACAGGTTGACTTACTCCATAGGTAGGATAGCACACAGAATGAGGCAGAGAACTACCTAAAGCAGCAGCACATTTCAGCATGCTCTGTGGTCCTTGCAAAGTGATTTGTCTCTTTGACCTCTATTCAAACCGTAACTTGATTAATCCCACACATTCCTATTGGCCAGGTTAACACAATATACCTAACAATCATAAGTAGCATTGCATCTAACCTGGTTGGTGCTCCCAGGAGAAGGAGGAGATGCATAATGAGTCTATTAGAAAATGCGACCTTTCAAAAAATCTCTATAAACAAAAAATCATGAGACAGTGCTGAGAATCATTCTTTCTTCTGGTCTATCATAATTTAGTATCCATCAAAAGTAATTGCCACATAAACAATAGAGGGGCACAGTTAAGTTGGAACAAAAAGTATAATTGCTCTGCAAAGGTATCCCTCTAGATATTGTGCAGGGAGAGAGAATGCAAACTAAGGTATTTAGCTCATATGTCCATGCGTAAGCCATTCCACTAATGTACGGAACGATTCAGGTTGTCCCAGGGATGTAGTCAAAGAACTAAATATTGACTCAGCAAGAGCTTAAATGGAAGGTCTAATTAAATTAAATGGTACAAAGGGGAGGCTTATTTCATAGGTTCCAGTAATTGCTTAAATACAAGAGACCAAATAAAGGTCAAAGAGGTATATTAATTACCAGACCGACATACAAAGGGAGAAATAGGGAAGACACCATCATAGAAATGGCCTACAGTTAAAAGACTATTATTTGTTCAATGGAAAAGAATTGAAGTTGATAAGAAATCAGTGTACTTTTAAGCAAAATATGTACTTAAAATGTAAATAAACAAGTAGGTTTTAATTGTAATTTAATGACTGGCCATGTGCAAGTGTTAATCTGGGTTGACTGGAGAAACAAATGCATAGACATTCATATGTGTATAATATTGAGCTTTATATAAAAGAGAAATTGAGAAAATATCCAGTCCTGTCCAGATTGAGTCCATAAGTCCAATATTAGCCCATATGTCTGATACCAATCTATTGTCTCCAGACACACGAAACACATGCAATGATGACAAATGTAGAAAGATCACAGGCCAGTGGATGTAAAGTCTTTGGACCTAAAAATCACTGTTCCTGTGTTTGATACAATAATAATAATAATATTAGTCATTTCTGAAGATTATGAAAAATATATTTGGAATATTTAGGATATTAATAGAAGTAGTTATTTTATGTCCACAGATATATAAATATATATATATATTATATACGGTTTATAAATACAAACCATGTGTATTAGTCCAGGATAAATAGAAAAACAAATCTGGAGACACTAGTATATGTGTAATGTTGAGCTTCACATCAGACTAATTGTATATTAAGAAAACATCCCAGTCCAGTCCAGATCAAATCCATAAATTCAATATTAGCCCATAAGTCCAATGCCAGTCTATAATTTCCTCTTCTAACTCATGAAACACATTCAATGACTCCCAATGTAGGAAGATTATAGGACAGTGAGAGGAATGTCGTTTGGAAGCAGTGGCAATGGAAGCCTCTCAGCACTGGCACATGGGTCCTGCAGCTTCAAATCTCTGGTTCCACCAGAAGTCTCCGTGACAGCAAGAATACAAGCAGAATGCGTCCTCTGCCTCCAGGAAGGAATACAGGAGTTCCAGAATCCTCAGGAGGTGGTCATACCCACACGGAAGCCTCTTTGGCTACAGCCAGATTGACAGGGTAGGCTCCAATACAACCAGTTGACAGGAGATCATGTAACTGCAATACCATGCAAATTGTATTGTCCTTCACATATACATTGCATGTCATTCTTTCCCTTTCAACAGAATCATTGCTTTTATTTAACTTCAGGACACATGTTACATTATCCCTTGACCCCCTCCCTTTTCACTCTCTTTCTCCATTTGTCTCTCTCTCTTTCGCTCTCTCACACACACAGATGTAGGCACAAACACAATATGTGCTGAAACATTACTTCCTATATGAAGTTATTTCTGCACAATTTTCTAATCAAAAAGATCTTTTCTTATTTAGCATTAAATGCATTACTTTTACTTTAACGAAAACAGTCACCATAAATTTCTGGGCTGATATCTCTGCCTTAAATTTAGTTGACCTGGCAGAAATCGCAGTATGTGCCTTTGCATTTTGACCTCTTTTTTTCGACCTCTCATGGGACTGAAATATGTGTCTTGCTGAGAAAACTTCTGCAGCCATTTACTTATCACAGAAACATATTAAATATTTTGTTTCAAATAAACCCACATATGCGTGACTTCGAATTCTAGTAACAATACTTATTGACTTCCTTCAATAAAAGAAATTCAGCCACCCAGAGATTCCGGGATATTTCATTGGCAAACTGAATGCTTTGGGCCATTGTTACCGTTAGTGATGTTGATTAGACTCTACAGTTAGTGACGCTATGTACAAGGCAATGAAACTTTTCACCCAGCGCTGTGCCATCCGCACAATTTTTTCTCGTTTGAGCCCACTGTTGTAGCCACCATATCAATAGACCTTGTGCATGCACTTCCGCTTTTGTGCTACTGGTCTATTTCACTAACTATAATGTCCTTTTCTAGGGACTAGCATCCTCTGACGATACGAGGGGGTACACCCCCTCAAAAAAAGTGGAAAAATGTTCACAGTTCTGTATTTATTTATTTGTTTATATATTTAACAAAATAACCCTATCCACATTCAAAGTACTCTCCAATACGTTTGATGCATCTTTGATCCCCTTCTTCGAAACATTTTTCAAACTCAGCATTGTTGCACATATCGCTGTCCCATTTGAGGTCTTAAAAATGGTCAGATTGCACCTGATTATGTTTTGAAAGGCAGTCTTAAAAGAATTACATTGTGAAATCTTGTCCTACATACCCTCTTACCCTGATTATGTCTCTCTAGATTTTTTATATCCAAACAAATAACATTTAAAAGGAGCTTGATTTAAATCCATTGATGATTCCAGCACTGCTATTTTAATGTGGCATAAATTATCAAGGAAAGAGCTTTTCGGAGAAGGGTTAAAAAACAAACTCACTGCCATTAAGTAGATCCTGATTCATCATGACCCTATAGGGCAAAATATGGATGTCCTTGTAATTTTCTGAGACTGAAACTCTCTAAAGAAGTAGAAAACCCTGCCTTTTGCCTGCAGAGCACCTGGTTGTTTTGAACTTCTGATCCTGCAGCTAACGGTCCATGTGCAATCACTATGCCATCAAGAGTCAGTAGAGAGAAGGAAACATGGTCTGAAGAAATTACACGCTGGCTCTTGCTATAATCTGCTGCTCAGTTGGCTCTAACACGTAGTACAAAAGGAAACACTGTGACCCTCTGCTTTCTCCAGAACAGCATGTCTTTTGGGGCTTCTTATTGCACATTTGGTTGTTCAGATTCACCAGTAACTTCCTGGGGAAAAGATGAGATTATCTGCTTCCATAAATATTGACCAGCATAGAAGCCCTGTGTTGGAAAAATATGCCACAGAGTAAACTTAGTAGCAGCCAAGTGGCTGGCCTCTCAATATATGAGAACAAAAATATTTCTGGAAGTTGGCTTTCAGCTAAGATCCATCAGTTATCAGACATAAAACCCCTTTTTCCCCTTCTGACTCCTGCTTGAATTTTTAGAAGATTCCTACTGGTGCACTGATGTAACTGGCTTTGTAATACCTTCTGCACACCTTTTTATCTTGCTTGTGATATTATTGTAATAGTTTGATAATTTCTACATTCTACAAATAAACCATCTTTATTTGGCAAGGGAAAAAATATGAATCTCTTTCAGCTGGCTGGCCAAACGCATTTCCAAATTTCTTGGCATGGATGAATGAACATCTCCAGAACTGCTTTCGTTCGTTGAAACATGTCCGTCGGCATTTGATCAGTTCTCGGAGGCTGGTCTCTTCCAATGTTTTCCATACAGCTTGGATGTCCTTGCTCAATACCACCCTTCATATTCATGTGCCATCTTCTAAAATAATCGATAGCTGTCAATTCATTTAGACAGTATCTCTCTGTATTCCTTCCACTTTCTTTCTTTTTAAGTAGCTATGGAGATTAATATTTTCCCCCATAGAATCCTTCACTGTAGCAACCAGAAGGGTGCATTTTTGTCCTCAACTCTTTCCACTGGAGGAATGCCTAGTGTCTTCTTTCCCTTTGATTTTCTGACTCCACAGTTATTCCTTTGCATTATGTTGCCACATCATTATATTTGTTTACATTCTCAGTTTGAGTTGTTTTGAAAACTTCTGGTTAGCTCTTTTGCTTCATAATATCTTCCATTTTCTTTAACTACTCTATATTCAATATTAAGTTTAAGCACCTCTGCTGATATTCATTGTAGCTTTTTTTTCTTTTTTTCTAATGGCCTATCAGTTTCTTCATGTGCAAAGTCCTTGCTATCATTCTACAACTTAGCAGGATTTTTGTCAATTAATATTAGGTTGTTGAAATATACTCTTGAAATGATCTCTGAATTTGTCTTGGATATGATGGTTTATATTTATAATTTCATGAACGTTATTTTTGGGGGGGTCTACTTATGAGAAATACACATTTTATTCTGCAGTCTACTTCTGGCATTGTTTTCTCAAGTGATATTGAGTTTTTCCATCATCTCTTTCTATAATATAATTGGTTTGATTTTTCTGTATTTGGATGAGGAATATAATCTTTTTTTTACTTTTTTTTTTGGGGGGGGGGCATCACTGCTCTCCGGTGGTTAGAGTAGGAGGCCCAACCCCACTACTGGAATTGAACCTCCGTCCCAGTGGGCCTCAGTCTCGTGCACAACCACTACGCCACCGGGGCTCAGCCCGAGGAATATAATCTTTAAGGAAGTTACAGTGATTAAGCTTTGGGTATTACAAAATTTTGTCCTTGGAAATTTTTAGTTCCTTATTTCACCAAAGCCATGTACCCAACAACTTATCCTTTTGTGTGCTTGTATATAACTACTTTCACATTTTAGCCTTCATTCTATCCATTATATTTCATCTTTAAATTTTTCATATATCATATTCCATACTTCAATCACATCAGGCAGAATCATGCAATTGCTTCCATTGTTTCTAAATGTTTTTCTTTTCGGACTTCTTAAAGTCATCCCTCTTACTACTTCCACCTATCACTCTACTCACCACCCTTTGAAACTCTTATTCTACTTGCTGTCCATTTAGTTCATCAATCCTGAGTTTAATATACCATAGAACATATACAAAACTTAAGAGAGTGACCACCAATGACAAAACACCTCAGAGGTACACCCTAATATGAGCAAACAAAGCAGTACAAACCAAAAGTATATATAAGGTTTAAAATGGAATCAGATCTGGCATGCATCATAGGGGGATTTTCTGAAAAAATTTTAAATATTCAAGTCAGATTTTTACTTTTGCTCTTTTATACTCTCATCTCCAATGCACACAGTTTAGTAACCACTTTCCTCCTATGCCTCAATTGTAGTTAGAGGGAGTTCACTGGATGCTTATTTCCTATATAGTGTCCACAAATGAATTGTGGGTTTCCCACCATTCCATTTTTGAAGACTTATAATTTGCCTACATTCGCACTGCATATAATCCACATTCTGATTATTTATGTACATTTTATTTGTTTCTTATTTTGATCATGTCACATGAGATAAAGTCAGCTGTTAAAGCTTTATACCATCCATGCTATTCAAGTCAACTCTTCTTTGACAAACAAGAACTACCTCAATCTTATTTTGATGGCTTTAAAATCAGAGGGGCTCATCTGCTCATGTCCTATTGATATTCAAAAGGTTTCCAATGGCCATTTTTTTGAAACAGATTCCCAACTCTTCCTTCCTAATCAATCTTATTCTGGAATACCTGCTGAATATAATTCATAATGCAGAAAACAGTGTTTGAAATATTGGTGTCACAGCTTCTTGCATCAGAGTAAATACAAACCATTATTGAATGACCTGATGACAGATATTAGATATTAGATAATAATATCACATATTAGATAATAATATAGTAATATTTAAATAGCACCTATCTGTTTTAAATTATGTTAAATGTGTTACATGCACTTTTTAGCCACTAAATAATTCCCCTAAGCTACCTTTTTTTATAGCTATGAAGGCGAATGAGAGTTTAGAAATTATGTAAACCAAAGAAAAAGGAAATCATGTAAACCTCAAGAAAATTATGGAGAAAGATTCCAGAATTATCTCAAATATTAGGAAAATAATATAAACTTTGGTGCTTTAAACCTCTGAGAATTGCAGACTGATTGTTATCAAAACACAGTCTTACCTAAATTTATTAATGGAATTTGGCTAATTGGAAAATTTTCCCTATTTTTAAAATAGAGATAACCTTTTAAAAATTATATGTGACACAGAGTCTAAGGTTAGCTTAAAACTACAGAAAAATGGTCATGGACTTCATGTATATTCAAAGTAAAAATGAGTCTCCTAACAGTTTCATGAAAGCTAATTTTGCCATCAGTAGTAAGAAATAGCAGTTATTGTGTGCATATTTATTAGGTGTTTCATTTTTGCAAATTTCTTGAGAGATAGCAAAATGGCATAATCCCCTTTTTAAACCTTATAGAACTTTATTAGAAAATTGAACCAAATTTTCCTGTGACCAATGGCTTGTGTTTCAAAAGCAGTACTTTCAGATACTCTTATCACAACTCTATTCTCAAAAGTCTTCATGAATCTGAGATTTAATATAACTTCAAGTTTTTCAAAGTCAATGTTTTGCTTAAACAATTATTTCACAGTCTTTGAGGTTAGAATTAACCCTGAAGGTACAGTATTTCAAGCATTTGGCTGTTAACCAAAAGAATTCAAATTCATCCAGAAATTTCACAGAAGAAAGACTTAGATATCAACCTCCCTAATGATTATAGTCTAGGAAATCCTTTGAAGCAGTTATACTCTGTCATGAGTTTAATATGAGTCTAAATTGGCTCAAAGCCAATTTAATAGCACTTAATAACAACATCAGGTTAGGGCACTGCCTATCCCGACCTACCAAATGCTCAGGAGAAGACCATGCCCACACACAGGTCTCATTGGCTATCTCCAGATTGCCACACTAGACTCCACCCCTACACTCTTAATCGTCACATTGATCCTAGATTAGGTGACTACAACAGGTGCCTGATAATAACAATAAACCCAGAACAGCACAAAAAGAAAGACATTTAGGAATAATAGCAATACGCATAATGTGTGGCTAGTTGTCTTTATGAGCAGTTGCTTCCTTTGTCAAGAGACAAGAACTGGATGATGATTGGATATCATTACTGTATACTTTGATAAACTATAATAAAACAGAATCTTAACCAAAAGGGGAAAATGGAGAAAAATAATTTCAAAGCTTTTGAACTTCAAGCTTCAGGTAGATTAGTTAAACCCCTGAAACTATTGTCCTGAAGTCATCTTTAAGCTTTAATTAAAAAATGGCCCCTGAAATCTTCTTAAAACCAATCAAAAATATGCCTTGAACATTACACTGCTTTTTTAAAAAAAAAAAAGATCTATATGATAACAAACTGACAACAGCAACTAGGAGAATTAGACTGGTACCTTTTCTCAAACTCACTGTTATTGAGTTGATTATGACTGAGAATAGCCCAATAGGACAGGGTCTTACTGCTCCCACAGGTTTCAAAAATTATAATTCTTTATGGATACAAAAAAGCCTCACCTTTCTTCCCTAGAGTGACTGGCAACTTTCAATTGCTGACCTTGTGCTTAGCAGCTCATTGCTACCAGAACTATCTTACTGGTACTGTCGGGGGCAGTAAATCTCTGCTAATCAAGGAATAACTCAGCAAAGAAAACTGAAGATGTTTGAATAATCTGAAGAATGCAATCCATGTTACTAATTGATGTATATTGTTGTTAAGTGCCATTGAGTAATCCCTGACCTAGAGTGAACTTATGCACAACATAACAAAATATTGCATGGTACTCTGTCATCCTCACAATTGTGCCTGTTCCTAAGCTTGTGAATGCAGCCACTGTGTCAATCCATCTTTTTGAAGGCCTTCCTCTTTTTTGTTACCCACCCCCATGCATATCAATGGTATATATAGAAACAATTCAATTGATGTATATTGTGGTTATGTATATTCTCAACAAGATAAGTAATTAAAATTTTCTATGTTCTTGATCTGAAAACAGACATTTACAAAATCATTTCTTCAATTCCAGTTGAGTATATTTCTCTAGAATGGCTCTTTTGTAAGAATTTTTCACATTCCCCACTCTATTACTGATTAACTATGTGATCTTTGACATTTCAATTAGTCTTTGCATTCTTATTAAAACAATATTACAAGTTTATGTGTAGTTCTGTTTGGACAATAAAACAGCATATGATAATACTTCCCTTACCATTTTTTCATCTACAACGAAGGGACAAGCAACTAAACCAATGGTGCGACCCTCAGAGAAGGTTCAGTATATGGTTTTCTGCTCTTGGAAGATCTGCTCTAAGAAGAAGGGGAGAGAAGAAAACAGCATTGGGAAGGAAAGTGGAGATGAATATAAAATTCAATCTAAACAGAGTTTAACTTTGGCCTGATCTCACAAGAGACTCTGGAATTGTAGTCAAGTTGGTCTCATATTGAAATAAGGAGTCCAGTCATTTGCTGCCTCTCACCAGTCAGCCACCGACTATCGACTGCCAAGACATGTGAGAATGGAAGTGTCTAACTTCCCAGACAAGGTGACTTCTGCTTGGCTGAGGGTAAGAATTCAGAGAAGGGACAGATGTGAACTGCTAGCAGCCAAAGCCCACAGTAGCTGAAATATGGATTCACTTCCAGGGAAAGGGAGTCTGGACAAACACCAACAACATTCACAGCAGCATTTTTTAGTGTCACCTTAACTCTTACCTTCCCTTAGACCAGAGTCCTGTGTGCTATCATGGCTGCAGTCAGCTAAGCAGACATTCTCTGTGTGTCCGGGGCCCAACCTACAGGACTCTTCCACCTGAGAGGAGTCCTGGGGGTGTTGTGGTTATACATGGTGCTGGGATCAGCACAGTTGGGAAGTGGAAACCACCACCAGTAGCTCCATGGGAGAAAGACTGGCCTTTCTGCTCGCATAAATAGTTACAATCTTAAACGCCCCCAGGGGCCTGCTATGAGTCAGCAGTGACTGGATGGCAGTGAGTTTGATTTTTGAATCGTTTCAGAGCCTCCAAACTTCGACTCTTGCAGTACTGGATCACAGATGGGACCCGGGGGACCAGGCTGAGGACGTGGCTCTAGTTGTGGGTTCTCCGTCTTGCCTGATTGGATGGGACATGCAGTGGGCACGATGCACGGATGCTCCTGCTGCTCTGTGGGGTGGAGCAAGGAGAGTGGACAAGAGGAAAAGCTGAGCACACATTCGGAGGCCCCGATCTCGCTCCAGTCCCACTGCCGCTGGCACCTCTAGGTCCTAGGCTTCACCCACCATCAGCAGCCGGGTGCCAGGCTCACGGGAGGCAGGCGGCAATAGGGTTGCTATGGATTGGAATTGCCTTAAGGGCAGAGACTGTCTTTCAGTTTTCAAGCACAATCTCCAAATTACACAACTTCTTATGTCACAAAATACACTGGAGAGGTTAAGTGACACAGACCTAATACTAATAAAATTATCATAAGAAAAGAATTTAATAGCAGAAACTCACATCACATTTCCATTTTACCTCTTTTTAATTGCTTTTCTGTCTATATCATTTTTGTTTGTTTGTTTGCTTGCTTCATATGAATGTTTCATCCTCTGTATCTCATTGGCTGCACAAAAATTAATTGTACAAAACAAATCACGGCTATTCTTTGAGAAATTATGCAGGAGTCAGTAAATCCACAATGAACTAATTCTACAGTAATGAAAAATATCCGAGTGGTTAGGTGTATGTAGTGGTTAGGTGTTGGGTTTCAATCTGCATGGTCAACAATTCGAAACCACCAGAAGGTCTGCAAGAGAACGACTGGGCTTCCTACTTCAAACAAGTACAACCTCAGAAACCGACAGGAGGTCAACATTAACCTGAAGGCAGCGAACATGAAAAATTTACCACAACATTTTGACATCCACATCATTCAATTTATTAAGTCTGAAATCATAGGTCACTTCTGGCACATCTGATCTCATTCTGATGCATATTTTGAGAAAAATTCTAGATAATCTTTAAAATACATCAAAACTAAACTCTCTCCTATACCTTATTATAATTTTCTGATTGATGCTGAAATCGGAACAGGAATTTAGAATAGGAGTTAGGAAGAAAAAGAACAATAAAATAGGGTAAGATTAAAAAGAGTGGGTTGGGAACCGAACTCAAAGAGTTTACTCACACCAAAGAGTGAGTCCAATTTATACTGACCATATAGGAGGGAGTCTGGCTGTTCCATAAGGATTCTAGGCTGTAATCTTTGTGAAAAAATCCAACACATCTTTCTGTAGTGGAACATCTAGTGACTTCAAATGACCAAGCTTCCTTTGCATTGTCAGTGGGGCACTTAACCATTGTGCAAACAGGACTCCTTGGGAGGAATAATCGGCCCCATTAAATCCCAAATAGTAGTTTTATAGGTAAATAAAAAGCTGTAAAATGATTAATGCATACACTAAAATCCTCCTGATTTGTGATCCAGACATTTCTTTTTTTCTTTCTGTTAATCCCAAAAAACTGGTCCAGAAATGTCCATAATTTTTCACATTATCCCATAAAACAGCCATGGAGTGAATTCGGACTTACAGTGCCTCCATGTAATGCTTCTGAGGCTACACATCTTGACAGGAGCAGACAACGTCATCTTCCTCCTGCAGAGTGTCTAGTAAATTTGGACCACTGAGCTTTGGAACAGCAGTCCAGTGCTCACCATACAGCATGAATGGGCCTCCTGTTTCATGATCCATTTGGAGACAGAACAGAAAGTCTAGCCAGGTGTTTTTAGAAATATGAGAAAATAAAATAGAATTATCAGCAAGTAAGATTATGTTGTAGTCAATACAGATAAGTCCCCAGATCTTAGTTGCTGATATCTTCCCAGTCCCACTGGCCACCATACCTGACACTAAACTCGCTGGGAGGTAGGAAGGTTCAGCTTCAGTGGCAATAAGATAATATCATGAGACCTCAATGCTCACTCTGCTTTTGACGCACCTCGTAGGTACCTTCATGAACAAGGCAAAACAATGAAAGTCCTTGACTCACTTCATTGTTTGTAAATGAGTTTGAGAGGAATTTCTGTAATTTGAATAGATTAATTCAAAGTTTCCTCAAGTGACATGAGACAAGGCACAATCAATATTATCAAGAAAGTCTAATTTATCATAATATCAAGTCATGTATCTATTTATTCTACTAAGAGAATTGCTTAGTTCATGTAATTAAAACAAGAAAACAAATTTTCTTGTTTACAAAATACTTAGTTCTGAATGCCTAATTAAATATTCTATCTGGAGGGTGTGACAGGGTAAGATTCTATTTGGCATTTAAAACAAAACAGACTGAATTTAACGAAAAATTTCCTTTCCTTTCTTTTTCTTTACCCCTGGTCCTCCCATTTCCATCTTCTACTTCCATCTTTATCTCCTTTCAGTTTCCTATTTAATAAGTTCCCCTCTTTCCTTTCCTAAGTATCTCAGTTAATTTTCCAAATTGTTCTTAGCTTTCCCAATATTCTTGATGTCGACAAGTGATTACAGTAGGTTCAGAAAGTTCATTAACTAAACCCCTTAATGTCTTAACATGGTGAGCACATTAACCTACTAAGTGATTCTATATGTACTTGGTTGCCTAGGTTCGTTGGGCCCTTGTGGCTCTTTTGGTGAATGGCTGTATTGTTGCTATTCCCAATCATTCTGAAATGAATGAACACTGTCCCTTGATTTCTGCTACAGCTGAGTTGCAATTGCCTGGCATATTTTCAATTTTGCTGATCCCCTCACGTTACCTCCTCCCCAACTGATTAGTTTTATTTATTTATCCAATTTAAAAAATTGTGGCTTTGGCACAATTGCCTTGGGGTAAAGAGCACAATTAAACATATGAAAAGAAATGCAAAAAAAAATGGCAATTACATAATTAATCAGTTTTAAGCAGCATAAAAAATCACTGGTTTTGAAGCATGACACTTGGGGAAAGGGTAATTTTAAGAGGTTAGAATGGTTTTAATAATTCACATTTTTCACCTTTGAACTTTCTCTTTATATTTATATAGGTTAAAATTAAACAACTTTTTTATGGTGCATTTCTTTTCACAATGTATAAAGCTTCCCACTGGGCAGAAGACATAGAAACACCAGGGGGACATAGTGATGGAGAATTTATGTGAAAGCCCTTATATAGGTTAATCTTCTTAGGCTTGAATTTTTTCTTTTACTCCTAATTTAAGATGGCAATAGGTCAAAACAGCTATTAAATGGGACAGCTATGGTGTTTTTAATCAGAGAGTCATAGTGTGTGTTGTTGTTCACCCTCGTGGTGGAGGGGGTTACACTTTGAGCAGCTAACCTCAAAGTCAGCCATTTGAAACCACCAGCCACTTCACAGGAGAAAGATGACGTCTAGCTCTGTACAGGTTTCAATCTCAGAAACCCACTTAGCCAGTTCTACTTTGTGCTGCACTGTCCTTATGACTTGGAAATGTCTTGATGTCAGTGAGTTTGTATTTGGTGTTGCTTGGCATTGATGATTACATTTTTATAAACTACTCCATTAAAGAGACTATATCTTAGAAGTCCATGTTGGCATAATTTCCTTTTCTTTTATTTTCACGGAAAAACTTACCTTAAGTCAGGTTCTACAACAAGGCAACTCCAAGAGTTAGGTTCTGGTCGAACATGATCTAACAAACAGGCTACCTGCTCACTATTTCAAACTATTGGGTGAGTCAATGTTTTCTTTTTTTTTTTTTATTTTCTAAGCAATGTTCAAAAGTGAGTAGAGACTTCTATACCTTTAAGTCGAACACACAACTACTGAGTCAATTCTAACTCCTAGCAAATCTATGTATCGTTTCAAATAGTCTAAATATTTAAAGAAGTGAGTAACTTCATCTTTGTCCTTTCGAGCTGTTGGTGATTTTGGACCACTAACCTTGACATTAGCAACCTAATGCCTAGGCCACAGTATCACAAGGCATCAATTCTGGGTAAAGTACATCATACCTGGTAACGTAGAAGACAAACAAAAAAGAAGGTCCTTGTCATGCAGCAAACTTACTTTCTGTGGTTCTTCTTGTCTTTGAAACACTCTCTGAATGAATGAGTGGTACCGTACAAATCGGGTATGTGAAACACTAAAAGAGGGGATTGTTAATTTTACCATTTCACTAGATATGTGTGTAAGCCTTCTTAGAATAGAAAGTAAAGAAATCTTATGATTATCTAGAAAAAATAGTCAACAGTGGAGTACATATGAGAATCCTGTCGGAAGTGGTCCAGGCAGCAAATGCCACAATACCAGGAACGTGGGAATGACCAGAGGAGCAGTACCGAATCCTTAAAGGACAGCAGTAGGCTCCAGACTCACTGAACAAAGCAAAGGCCAAGGTGCCACATGACAAAATGCTACTGTTGTTAGGTGCCATCCATTTAAGACTAACCCATAAAGACCTTAGTTACAAACACTGCCTAGTTCGGCAGTATCCTTACAATAGCTCCTATGCTTGATGCCGCTGTTGCAGTCACTGTGTCACTCTAACTCCCTGAGGGGCTTGCTCTTTTTCACTGCCCCTCAATTTTACCAAGCATGGTATCATTCCCCAGTGCCTGGTGTCTTGTAACAACATATCCAAAATATGTAAGTTTATGTCCTAATGTGCTGGCCACTAAGGGATATTCTGCCTTACTTCTTCCAATACAAGAGTGAGTTGTCCTCTTGGAAGTTCATGGTGCTCTCAATGTTCTTTACCAGCACAACGATTCAAATAATTGATCCTCTGACTCCATAGTCAGAGTGCACATTTCCCTACCATATTAGGTAAGTTAAAAGTCCATGATTTGGGGCAGGTGAATCTTAGTCCCCTAAGTAGTATCCTTGTTTCTAAAGTTCTAAAGAGGTCTTATGCAACAAAGTTACAATCCAACACATGTTTTGTTTTCTTTACTGCTGTTTTAATGAGCACTTATGGTGGATATAAAGAGAAAAATCCTTGGCAACATTAGTCTTTTCTTCATTTATCATGATGTTACCTATTGGTACAGTTGTGAGAATTTGGGTCGTCTTTACATCGTGTTTTAATGCTGAAAATTACAATCCTTGATCTTTATCAATAAGTGCTTTAAATCTTCCTTTCTTTCAGCAAGCAAGATTGGGTCATCCACATACTGCATGTTGTTTATAGACCTATCTCCAATCCTGATGTCCCATTCTTTTTCATACAACCCTGCTTCCAAGATTACTTGCTCCACACATATCTTTAATAAATATAGTGAGAGGAAACAACCCTGAGGATTTTGGTCTTTTTTATATTTAACTGTAATCCATCCTGGAGGCTGCATCCTTTGTAAGGTTTATTGGCTTAAGGGGTACAATTCAATGTGAGTGAAAAGAGTTACAAAAATCTAGTAATTAGAACTTGGAATGTAGAATGTATAAATATAAGACAATTATAAGTTCTCAAAAACATTAAATAGAATACACGGAAATAGATATCTTGAACCTTCATGAGCTGAAATGAACAGATATTGGTCATTTTGAATCACAAATACCTATGATCTACTATGCTAGGCATGACATAATCAAGAGGAATAGCATTGCAAACATACTTCGAGATCTATTTTGAAGTACAATGCAGTCTATAATAAGATTACATATAACTGCCTTCAAAAAATCCAATTAATACAACCTTTATTGTATTATGGTATTATTGTATTATGCTATATAAATTTAAAATTTATATACCAGACACTGAAACTAATAATGAAGAAATTAAAGAATTCTACTTAAATTTGAAGTCAGAAATAAATCATACTTACAGTTGACATACATTAATAAATTGGTGCTTTGAATGCAAATTTGGAAAAAAACATGAAGGAATAGTATTTGGAAAATATGATATTGGTGATAGAAACAAAGCTGGAGATTGTGTGATAGAGTTTTGCTAGTCCAATGGCTTGTTCATAGAAATAACATCGTTCAACAGCACACATGGTGACTATACACATGGACTTCTCCAGAAGGAATATACAGAAATCAAATGGACCAAAACCATGAAAAGAGAAGATGAAGAAGCACAATGTCAGCAGTCAAAACCAGGACAGAAACTGACTATGGAACAGAACAGCAATTGCTCACTTGTAGTTCAGGTTAAAGCTGGAGAAAATTAAAACCATTTCACCAGAGCTAAAATATGACCTTGATTCTATCCTAACTGACTTTTGAGAAATCTTCAAGATAGATTTGACGAATTGAACACTCAGAAGCAGATGACCTGATGAGCTGTGTGAGACCATCATTCACGAAGAAAGCAAAAAGTCATTTAAAAGACAGGAAAGACAGAAGGGATCCATGTGAATGCCAGAAAAGACTGAAACTTGCTCTTAGTCATAGACTACCTAAGACAAATGAGAGAATGATGAAGTCAATGAGTTAAACAGAAAATGTCAAAGGGCTGCTCAAAAAGACAAAATAAAATATTGCAAAAAATTGTACAAAGACATAGAGTTAGAAAACCAAAAAGGAATTACAAATTCAGCATATGTTAAAATAAAAGAACTAAAGAATAATTTCAAAGTTTGAGTTGCAATCCTGAATGATTCAATGGGAAAATATTGAATGATGCAAGAAGTATGAAACACAGATGGACAGGAAACACAGAATCATTGTTCCAAAAAGAACCAGGGGACATTTCACCATTTTAGGAGTTACCATATGAACAAGAACCAATCATGCTGATGGAAGAAAATTCAAATTGAACTTAGCTAATAAGACTCTACAAGTTATGGCATGCTAATTGAAATGTTTCAAAATCATCCTAAATCAAGCAAACAAAAGATCATTAAAAAGACAAGAAAGAAAAAAAGATCAAAATGGATGTCAGAAGAGACTCTGAAATGTGCTCTTAATCAATAAGTGGCTGAGATACATGGAAGAAATGCTGGGATCAAAGATCTGAACAGAAAATATCAAAGGGCAATCCAAAGGAAAAAGTAAAATACTGTAATGAAGTGTATATGTTCCTAGTGTTAGAAAACCAAAAAGCAAAAACATGGTCAGCATATCTTGAACTAGAAGAAACTGAAGAAAATATTTAAGCCTCAAATTGCAATAATGTAATCTGTCAACTTTCTTAAAAAAGAAAGAAAGAATGAAAACAAATCACCAAATCATGAATGTTGTGTGCTCAGTATTGCAATTGCAAGAGAAACACATAGAGTGCAGTGGGAGAAATAGTGAATGTCAGAATAAAGAAGGATGGAAAGTAGAGACATGTCTGAACTCTCCCTTATGGTATCTTCCTTGAAAAGATGTGGGGCTGTAATCTCCTTCTCTTTGTGTAGCTGAAGGAAGACACTTGGGGTGCCCATGGCACTATCTCAGCCTCACTGAGATGGAATAGTACAATGGCAGCAACAACAGATTAGACAAAAGAATGAGGAGAACGGAGGACCCAAGAGTGTTTTGTCTATTGTACAAAGAGTCACTCTATATTGCACACAACTCAGCTGCACCAAATAACCTATTATGATAATAATGGTTATAAAATGATACTAAAGATATATCACTCCAATTCTAGTCTTCAAAGAAAATGATTCCTATCTTATGAATTATAAAATACCTCAGTAAATAGGCTACAATATTCTACTAACCAATTTCTAAAATATATTCCTAGCTTCATTAATCTTTGTCCTCACTTAGAAGAGTCTTTTTAAAAATCAAATCCTTATACTCAATCCAATTCCACTTCCTTTCATTTGTTAAGACTTCTTTCCTTCAGTTTTAATTTAAATTAACTTATGCCCATTCAACTTTTATTTTTTCTTGTTGTAATTACTAATTAATTACATAGGAACAGAATGCATAAAATATTTTAACCTAAATAGGAATACTTTCCAGAAATTCTTTTTCCTGTTGGGTTCCCCTTCTCTGCCCTCAACATCCTCCTCTGTTCTTGCAAATACAAACTGTTTCTAATGAGAAGATATTTTTCCACTGCAACATCTAATACACAGTTTTAAGATTCAGCCTACCTGACTTTTCTGTCCCATTTAAAGTGCTTGTCTACTGTACCATCAATTATTCAAAAATATTCAGTAGACTTTTTAGAGAGAAATATGTAAACTATATTATATCTTTAAAATATATGTTTCATATTGCCTTGTTGGTGGTATTCTGAAAAGAATGTAGCTATTAATTGCTACTAATGCCATTGTGTTAGTCTGGGTAGACTAGAGAAACAAATTCATAGACATGCATATAGATATAAGGGAAAGTTTTATATACAAGAGGAATGGGACATTGAGAAAGCATCCCAACCCAGTCCTGTTCAAAGTCATAAGTCCGATATTAGCCCAGATGCCCGATACCAGTCTACAATGTTTGTTTCCGACTCAGGAAGTCACAGGCCAGTGGGTGCAGAGTCCTAGCACCGGCAGGGCTCTCCCCATGGCCCCTCGTTTCCAGGCCTCAGAGTCCATCAACAGAATCCAGTGGTAGTAGAAATAACTCATCGCTGGCAGGGATCTCCATGTGACTTCTCCAGCTTCAGAGATCTGGTTCCATCAGAGTAAGGTAGTGTGACTTCTCCACCAGCTCCTTCAGCTTCTCGGATGCTGCCATCTTGTCTTGTCTGTAGTTCGTCATCTCTGAGACTAACTCCCAACAACTGGGGAGATAGCTTCTCATCTCCACGAGGGAAATATCATGAGATTTTCCAGAAGTCTCACGAGAAAGTCATGCCCACACGAAGGCCTTATTGGCTACTCAATGGCTATCTCTACGTTAATAGGCTAGACTCCATCCCTCATCTCAATCATGAAATTAACATAACCATATGACTGCCACAGCCATCCAAACACCATTCTTTCTTTTTTCTAAAGAAACATGACTCTGCTATAAGTGGGAAGATCCATGTGTCTAAACCAAAACACAAAGAAACAAACACATGAACAACTACATTTAACAGCATCCATTGTAGTTAGGTATAACAAAATATTCTGACCAATAATATGTATTAGGAAATATGTGGAAGGAATTTTTAGGAAGGTTCCTTAAAAAGATGTAAAATCTTTTGCCTCTGTTACCCTTTATTCTGGAATATAAAATTCAAGATTAGCACTGGAATAATCATATTTTGGACTCAATAATGGAAGCCATAATCTAAGAACGACAAGAGGAAAGACAAGATTACTTGATGATTTTCTAAAGTTATAACGACCTGGACCACCCATCCACAAATTCCAACCCATAACCTACTCTATCACTAAGGCAACTGTCATAAATCTCTTGCACCATCCCCATCTAACACTTAACTGTTTTACATTTAAGTATAAATGCTTTGCAATTGCTTAGAGGGAAAAATTAAAACAAAACTACATGCTATTACTGATTTTCCCACAAGCATTGCTTAATTTTGCAAGTTTGTCTCTATTCTCCTCACCCAGAAAAAGTATCTAGCATATTAGTACCAGACATATTTTTTTTCACATTGCATTAAGCTCTTTGTCATTTTGACCAATCTATGTAATTCCCTTCTGTCTTTGAATTAGAGTTGCCCACTCTGCTGAGTTTCCTTTTCCTCTCAGTCTCCATAAATATGCATTTGCTTTCTAATCTTTAACCAGGGCTTCAATGAGGGTGGTGTTATCTATGAAACTTTCTCTTGTTCAAATTTCATCCCAGTCCATTTCGTTATTCCATCATCTTTCAGTATGTGCTTTTGAGTATGTCTTAATTAAGTAGCTTATTACATTGATTAAGAACATCTGAAAATTTAGGGTATATTTTATGTATCTTAATTTGTGTGTATTTGATCATGTCAAGGGAAAACACTATTTATTCATCTTTGCAATTTCCTAGATGTTCTGCAATGCTTGACACAAAGAAAATGTTAAAAATGCAGTTTTGTATTAGAACAGCACTTTGACTTTTTTATACATATAAGACATGTCATTTAAAGTTAGAACACATTTGGTATAAACAAAGAAAATAATTTGAAAAGATATATGTAATTAGAAAGTCATGTAAAAGGATGACTTTTAAATTACTTTTTGCCACTTTTTCTTCTTCTTCAAGTGGGTATCCTTGGTCCTGAGAACAGTCTATTCACTTCAGAAACACAACCTAGTCACACTTCTGTTTTAGCAAAATACATCCACGAGACGTAGTGGTTCATGAAACTGGCCTTGAAATGCAAAGTTTACATAGTGAAACTTTCCTAGACTGAAGTTCTTAATAGAAAGTATATATACTTTTAAAATATTTTTTGCTTTAGAATCTTACATATTTATTTACAAGAAGCTTCAAAGAAAACTGATGAACTATACTATCCTAATTTAAAGGAGATATAAACAAGAATTAAGGAAATCAGTGATTACTATATTCTGTGTACACATAAGTGGAATATCTTTCAAAGTTTTCAAAGGTCAAACTGCAAAACTAGAATGACTGTTGCTATTTGAAAAGCCAGTGACATCACTTCAAACATCGTACCAACACAGAGTACCACAATGCACCCAAGGACAGACTTGTGTTTTATTGACTAAACAAAAACTTTCAACTGTGTAGTTGATAGCAAACCATGGACAGCATTGAGTAAAATGGGAATGCCAGAATATTTCAATATGCTCATTCAGAATCTGAATAAGGACCAAGAGGCAACCCTTTGAAGGAAGCATGGGAAAATTTCATTATTCACAATCGAGAAAGATGTGTGTCAGGGTTGTTTGGTCAGTATGTTGTGCAAATATTTCAAGAGACTGTACTATGTGAAGATGAACAATTCATTAGTATTGGAGAAAGACTTATTGACAACATGCCAAACGCATCTGTAGATGACACAAACTTGCTTCTTTGGGTGAGGAGGATTAGAAGCACTTGCTGAAAGATCAATGATGACAGATGTCGGCATGGTTTAAAACTCATTGTAAAGAAAGCTCAAATCCTCACAACTGGACCAATAAACGACATCAGAAAAAATAGAGAAAAGATTGAAGTTGCCCAAGATTTTATTTTCCTTGGATCCAAAATCAATGTTTATTGAAACAGGTCAATGGGAAAATCATAATGGGAAAATCTTCTGTACAAGACCTCGACGTCACTTTGAAGACTAGGGTGCCCCTGATGGAAGCCATGGTATTTTTATCACCTCCTAGGCATGAGGAAGTGGGACAATAAAGAAGGAAGAATGCAGATAATTGATGCATCACAATTATGGTACTGGTTGAGTATTAAAAGTACTCTTGAGAAGAGCATGTACATCTGTTTTTGATTCACTTCAAGTTTCTCTAAGAATCAAGGAGGGAGACTTCATCTCAGATACTTTGAACATTTCATCAGGAAAATGCTCAGTAAAGAAGAAACCCCACACAAATGAAGGAGACCAACAAAGAGAAGTGTTAGCAGTGGTTACAGTAAAATTAGCCAAGCACTCGTTCTTCTGGTTTTCAGGGCATACAAACTTTTCGTAATCTGTTTCCATGTATTTTTTTTTCATTTTCTTTATTCTTTTTACTCTTAATACGGTGATTCCTATGTGACTGAGTAGAGTTTTTCCACTGTGTCTTCTTTGATAGAGGGCGTTCACCAGGCTCTTTCTGTGCTCAGTTACTGGGTGAGATAAAGCCACCACAGCTGAGTTTTAAGAGAGCCTATCCCCAAACTTTTGGGCTTTGTGAAAAGTTTTAGTAACATATATATTGCTCAGGTTTTGCTTGCTTTTGCTTTATTTGAACATTTAAATTTCAATAAATACTGTTATGGGTTTCATTTGTTATGATAGTTGCTGAGCAACAAAACAATACCTCGGTAGGATTTATACCTTATCACTTTTCAATTGTGCTGCATTTTAACCATAGTTCCAAGATTTCCTACTGAAATAGCATGCATGACCTTGAATGCTTTGGCATTTATGACTGAAAAATAAACCATCAAACAAAAATCAACAACAGTATATCTTAGATGAAACTGTGAAGATAAAATTATATGAAATGTAGACAGGAGACAGAAAATAGTACATAAAAAGTTTCCTTTTCTCTGTCCTTGATGGTGATTCTTTGCATATGTTCTTGCAATCATAATCACTTCAAGATTGATAATTTAATGAGGAGAATATCACCACCAGGTGACAGAGCTTCTATATCATTTCAGGATTACAAGTATGGTTTAAAAATTATCTTCAGAAATAAACATTCTTAGAATGTTCACGATGTTTCAATTTAACTTAAAACGATAATCTGAACACATTTATTTTTCAAAGTCCTGGATATCTGATTCAAATAAGAGATCAAACTTAATTGTATTACCAATACTCACAATTAAGAAGTAATCTAGTGTTACTATAAGGTGAACAGAAAAGTTAGACATCAGCCTGGTAGGTTTATAACCTTAAAGTTTTAGGACTACCAAAGAATTTATAAAACTTACTCTAGGTCTATATTATTCTATCATACTTCTAAAGTTGCACATGGAACTCATAATTCATAGAATTACATATGATAAAAGTAAATAAGTGAAAAATGAACATCAGTCTATATCAATGAGACTCATATTGTTAATTTGCAATTATATATTCACATACATGTTTATTTTTTAAAAAGTATAGGGTTTAATACTGGGATCCACTTACAATTCCTGAAGTTTGAAAACAAGGTCTTAAACATTCATTTCTTACCCATGTCAGTCTCTCATCCAAATGGTTTCTAAACCTCATTTATTTAAATGTCTCTGAATTAAATAAAAAACATTCTATTTACTTCAGATTTCTTTAAAAAATCTGGCAACAGTTAATTACATGGAATTTAGACATCTGGATTAAGTTTTTTAAACTTATCTTGGCATGAAAAAGAATTGGTGGTGATAGAAGGGGTCTAGGTGCACTGTTTTAAGAATCTTGGATCTATCATGTTACAATGCGGGCAGTACTCACCGCTGACATAATGAGCTCTCCTCCAAGATTCTGGATCTCAGCTTTGACTTGACTGCAGATTTTCAGTTGGTGAGAGTAGAACTTAATCTGTTCCAGGTAGGCCAATAAATCCTGTTTACATGATGGGTCTGGACACTATGTACACATAAAGGATAAACATTGATGTAATAATATAATTATGAATGATAGATAGGTCAGGGTGACTAAATATTAAGAACTATTTCTTAAATGCACCGGAATTTCAGATATTAAAATGAACGTAAAATGATTGTCATTAATTAATATAGTTAGATAAATACAAATAAATATTTTAATATGTTAGCATATCTCCCAAATAGAATTGATATTGGAGTAATCATTGAGAGACTATTTTTGCATTTTCTATCCTGTGATATTTCTATGGGCATAAAAAGCATCTGAAAACAAAAACATAATATGTTCAATCACTTTACACATTTAATGTGCTAAGCTGTGACAGACAATATCATTTTCACTTCAAATAACAGACGCATATATACCTGGAGCCAAGAAACATTCACAATAAATGTGTCAGAGACAAATGAACCATGATTTCAATCTTACTCCAATGAATACAATGCCAAATATTATATTGTATACCCATGTTATGTTATAATCTCTTCTGTATTATATTATATTACCTAAAACACAATTGTGGATTTCATCATCATAATATGGAAAATATCTGTGCCTAGAGCTTAATCTTTTTGCTCTTCATCATATAAATGAAATATTTATAATGGACTTTTTATTAACTCAAAATTAAGATATTTTAATAAGAAAATTAACACGTGGACAATGATTTATTTACAAAAACATTCACTGAAACATTGTTTATAATAGCAAAGTTTCCAAATAACTTAAATGTACTAAAGTAAGAGAAATATAAAATAAAAATACACATTTAATAATGTGACATTTTATAACCACAAGAAAATGCTTTCAAATGATACTTAAAAGTTTAGCAAAATAAATAAGAAAATGGTAAAAAATCAGTAAATCACTATTTTAAATTGGATATACTGCATCAAATAAATAGAGAAAGGATATGTTTAAAACATTATATAATATGATATATGATAAATATGATATAATCATAATTTTACTTTATTCATCTGAACTATACATTATTTTCATGGTTATAAAAATTTGTTTTGTAAAAGTCTTGTGTATAATGATTTCAATGGAAATAAAATTACAGACTAAAAGAATACAAAATGTAAATAGTTTTTTAATATAGTACTTAATAAAATGAGTGAGTTCTATAAAGTCTTTGTAAACTTATTCTCTTTTATATTTGCTAAGTAGTCTAATGTAAATGTGTGACTCTTGGGTCAATGTGACTAATAATCAAAAAAATTAATTCTTTTAGATCAAAAGGAATCTTCTCAATATATGTATTCTAATCGTAACTTCTGTACCTGTTGTTATGGCCCTATTTGGAAACAGTCATTTTTGTTATGCAAATAAAATAATTCAAGAGTATGATGAGTACTAAATCTAATCACTTCTGTATTAAATAAAGAACATAATATATAAAAAATCCAACATTACTGCTACCCAGTTGATTCTGAATCATAGTAATTGATTTTATAGCTTAGGGTACAACTGGCCCTGTTAGTTTCTCAGAGTGTAACTCTTTATAGAGGAAAGAAAAGGAAAGCATGTGTTTCTTTTAAGGACAGGTGGGGGGCCTCAAACTGCTGGTCCTATGGCTAACCACTAGACTCAGAGAATCACACACAAGGAGAAGACCAAGTAGAGGAATTCTGAGAAATACACCACTAGCAATCACCAGAAACTAGGAGAAATCTCTATGAATAAGACTCAATTTGGATGTTTAACCTTTAGAATTGTCGGAAAATGAATTTTGTTTTTAAAACCACTTACTTGATATTTCTGCTACAGCAGCCTTAGGAAACTAAGACAGTAGTAAAAAATATCACTCTGTAGAGATATTTGGAAACCGCTAATAAGCACAGATTCATAAATAAGTATTTTGGGGGGGGGGGCATCACTGCCCTCTGGTGAGAGTGGAAGGATCAGCCTTGCTCCTGGAGAACTACTGCTGGATTTGAACCGCCAACCTTGTGGGTCTCAGCTCCACACATAACCACTATGCCACCGGGGCTCAGCCGAATAAGTATTTCTATGGATAGAATTCTTGATTTTCAAAGTATGTTGAATTCTTTATCCTGGGAATATGACCTCTTTTGGAAATAGGTTCTGTGGTAGTTTTTCTAGATAAAATAACAAATCCGGGCTGAGCCCTCATGGCGTAGTGGTTGTGTAAGGGACTGTAGCCCACTGGGATGGAGGTTCAATTCCAGCAGCGGCTCCACAGGAGCAAAGACTGGGCCTCCTACTCCCACCCCCAGAGGGCAGTGATGCAAAAAAAAAAAAAAAGGAAAAAAGCCAAATTCACACTGAATTCATATTCTTAATCCACTATGCCCATACTCTTAATTCAGCATTTAAAAAGAGTAATGAAATAGATGAAATTTTAGAGATAAGAATGCCTACACTGACAGGGTTCACTCCCACAGAGACATTTCTGAGGAGAAGTCACATTTCTTAGTAGAAACTCCCCTGAAGCAGTCAGAGTTTGGGGGCTGAAGGAACCATGTGGAGATATATGCCAGTGGTCAGATGTTTACAATGCCACTGGATACACAAGATTTCCCACCCACTGGCCAGTGATCTTTCTGCATTTGGCATGATTGCAGGTGTTTCATGAATCTGAGGAGGACTTTATAGATTGGTATCAGACATATACGCTAATATAGAACTTATGGATTTGATCAGGACTGGGCTGGGATGTTTTTTCAATATTTAATTGCTCTTATTTATAAACCTCTTTCTTATGCACACATGGGTATCCATGAATTTGTTTCTCTATTCTTTCCAAACTAACACATAAATTAAGTAGGTAATTTAATTCAATTCTCAAAACTCTAAGAAGTAATTTTTTTTCAAATTTTATAGATGAGGAATAAGAAAGTCAAAGAGTTTAATAACATTTCCTAAGCTTCAAGAGTCAATGTTTGAAACCATGTCTACTTGGTTTTCCATCACTTATCTGCCAGTGTGCCATAATGTTGCATGTTTCAGGTTTCCATCATTCTGGACAATAGGGCACCAGTATTTCAAATAACAGTAGGGTTACAAATGGTAAAAAGCATTCTGTAGAACTTTCATATTAGAAAGAACCAGGAAGAAGAGCCTACCATTCTGTGTCTTAAAAAAAAATATCTAAATTACCAGATAAACCTTATGAATATCAGTGGTACACTGTCTGACATTTTTCTGGCACCAAAAATATGTCTGGGGAAGATTTGCCTTCTTTAAGAAGAGTCCATGAACTAATGACAGAGATGGAGTAAAGTTTTCATATGCTGAACTTCACAACTTAAAATGAAGAGCACCCATTAAAAACCAGAAGATGAAATACATAAAAAATTATCTAGGAAATTTGAGAAGTTGTCAAAACAAAATGGAGCACAAAATTATGTTCTAGACACTAATTAGAAAAATGGATTAATATTGGTCATTTGGAATTAGATTATCAAATGATTTACTATTCTTGGAATGGCAAATTGAAAAGGTATGACTTCACTTTCATCAACAAGAGGAAGATTTCAAAATCTCTAGTGAAGGACAGCATTGTTAGTTATAGGAAATAGGAAAACACTTAAAAATGAAAAGAGCTAATATGACTGTTATTGAAATTTATTCACCAACAACTGCTACCATGGATGAACATGATACATTTAACCAACTTTTGCAGTCTTTAAATAATCAAAGATACAAGCAATATGTATTGATAACTATTGATGATTGGAATGCAAAAGCTAAAAACACAGAGGAATCAAATGCTGGAAGATATGACTGTTATGATAAAAATGAAATTTGAGATCATAAGCTATAATGTTGCAAGACCAGCAATTTATTCACTGCAAATAAATTTTCTAAAAAACATAAATAGGGACTATACATGTGGAACTTGCTTAATGGAAAGAATATTAATAAAATTATTTAAAGAGATCATGGAAAAGCTCAAATCATCAGTCAGAACAAATCAAAGCAAACTGCAAACGTCTATCAAATTTATATATGTAACTGAAGTTGGAAGAGAGAACTGAATTTGTAAGAAAAAAAGATAAGCTCATGATAACTAAAGTATGACTTTGGGTATAATTAACCTGAATTTAGATCTTTCTCAATATTAGATTTAGCTCATTGAATGTTAATAAGCAGAGACCAGGCAAGATGTCTAATGACATTAACAATAGTTATGAGGAAATTAAATGAAAAGAAAGATACAAAAGACTAAAGTAGATATCACATTGATACTCTGAAAATATAGAGGGAATAGTTAAACTGAGAGGAAAAATTGATGAACTGACAGAAGATTCCAAAGGGCTACTGGAAAAGACAAGGATTTACAATGAAATAGTAGGAATCTAACGTTACAAAATCAAAGAGGAAGTGCAGTTCTCAATCTGAATGAAATGAAAAAAAAAATCACATTTTGAGTTCAAATAATGAAGAGCTATAAAGGGCCACATAGTAACCACTGCAGGAACTATTTTTTTTAAAAAAAATGCTGTGAGGAACACACAGTCTCGAAACCAAAACATAACTAACTGGTCAATGATCAATCATGTCAGGAGACAGCCTATGACCAAGAACACATTGAATTGAAGAAAGAATTACAAGTTACACTGAAAGTCTTACCAAAAAAAACCCACTAAGATTTAATGAAATTTTTAAAAAATTGTTTCAAGAAATAGGTGCAATAGTGTAAATTCTCACTCATATATGCTCAGAAATTTGAAAGACAGATATCTGTCCAATTGATAGGAAATATTCATATGTGTGGCCATTCTAAAAAAAACTTTTAGAAAAAACTGTGTAAATCATCAAGTAAGATCATTAATATCACTTGCAAGTAAAATTTTGCTGGAATAATTTTATAATTATTGAAGTGGTACATATGCAAGCAGCTACTAGAAATGTAAGCCAAATCGAAAACAGGGCATGTAAAGGATATCATTAGTGGTATCAGAGGAACCTTGGCTGAAAACAAGAATACCAAAAATATGCTTACCTGTATCTTACTGATTAGACAGAGATTTGACTATGGGTAAATACAAAATTATAATATAAAATTGTGAAGCATGCAGATTTCAAAACACTTAACTAAAGTAATACTGGTCCTCTATGTAGACCAAGAAGAACCCTTTGATATAGAACAAAAATGTATAGTTGTTTTTGTGTTAGATGTCATTGAGGCAGTTCTGACCCATAATAACCCTATGGATAACAGAAAGAAGCACTGCCCAGTCCAGTGTCATCCCACAATTGTTGCATCCACTGTGTTGTTGCATCATGCTGAGGGTCTTCCTCTTTCTAGCTGCTGTTCAACTATAACAAACATAACTGACACTGATTGTCTGAACCGTTTATCTCTGTCAATAGATCTTCATATGATACAGGCTGGATCTGAATGGCTGAAAATGTTTCTGTATTTTTGGTTTGCATTGTTTTGTTCAGTTTTGTTTTTCATATTATAGTGTATCTCAGAGGTGTTATGTCAATGGAGATAACACTCTTGAAGCTGTGTCATACATATTTTCCATTCTTTGATCTATGAAACTCAGGATTGAGGAACCTATAGAGAAAGCAAGTAGTTTAAGGTGGTGATGGGGTAAAAGGGAGAAATTGTCAGGAGTTCATATAGAAAAAAGAGATTGTTTAGAAATTGTGATAATGATTGCATAATTCTACTTCATGTAATTGAAATTTTAAATACAATATATGTAAAATTATATATATATAATTATATATGATGAATTCAAAGAATCTACAGATGTATGTAATAAGGCTGAATGTCAAAAATCTGAAATCATCCATTAAAGGACAAAGGCTAGCAGATTGCTTTAGAAAACAGAACCTCAACATCTGTTGTCTTCAAGAGAAATAACTAGAGCTTGCAGGAAAAAATAAGTTGAGAATCACAGGCTAATGAAATTATTCCAAGGAACAGCAAATTAAGAAAAGCAGAAGTCTCAATCCTTATCTCTGACAAAGGTGCAAGTCATAATAAGAGATAAGAGTGGGCACTATATAATGCTCAAATGATGAGTAGATCAAAATCCAGTTAGCATAATAAATATGCATGCACCCAAGAGACTGGCAAAACTTATCAATCAAATTCTTCAAAAGATGAATAAATATCACAGGATTAATAACCATAGTAGGTGATTTTAACACACTGCTCTTCTAGAAAAAAAGATCAATAGGAAAGAAACTCAACAAGTAGACTACTAAACTTGATTCTACAATTAGACAACTCAACCTGTCAGGGGAGTCAGTCTCTAACAAATCATCCTGGGTCTGGTAGGTGCAAGTGTACAGTGATGATAAGTAAAGATTGTAATAAAGTCATAGAGAATAAAGAAAGATGGGAGAGTGGAATAATGGAGTCAGACACATTTCATGGGGGCATGCTCGTCTCAGCCCCACTTGGTGGAAACATGAGGATGTGGAAGGTGAGAATTGCAGGAGAGAGAGAGAGAGAGATTGATTGCTAACCAAGGCTTATATATCACCAGGGGTGTACATGCCTCCTAATTACAGGTAAAGACATATGTCACAGGAAGGGGTTGTACAATGGGCAATATAAGCGGGGATATTACAATGGGCATAAGCATAACAGGAAGGGGATGAGCTAGGAATGCACTTATAATAGGAAGGCGGGTTGGACCCAAAACTCAGTACGGCAATCTCACCTTGGTCACCCTTGAGTGGACTTGACCTCCCTTTGTTCTCCTCAAGGAAACAATCTACTACTATCCTGTCAGAAGGGAGCGGGCTCTACTTAGGGTGGGGCAGACTATACAACCTGATTGTTCTAAAGGTCTAATAACCCTTAGGGAGAATAACCTCTGGTGTACTTTCTTTGACTTCCAAGTGTATAATTATTTACCATTTGTAGTAAGCAACTAAGTTTGGCATATCTTTGGGGGAGAAATCTGTTTCCCACATCAACCTGATAGACATTTTTTGATCTCTCCACCCAAGTGTAAAATATTCACATTATTTTTAAGTGCACGTGGCATGTATTTGAAAATAGACCACATTCTTGGACACAAGTCAAACCTGAGTAAATTCAAACACATAGAGGTTACTCAAGCTTCCTTCTCTGACCACTATGCCATAAAGATGGAAATCAGCAAAAGGAAGATTAAAAGCAAATAAATCAAGGGCAGTTAGTGAACAGTGAGAGTGTGTGCTTCCTGCCTCCAAAGAGGAAACACAGGAATTCCCAGAATCCTCAGGAGAAGGCCATGCCCACACAAAGGCTTCATTTGCTATATCATGATTGACAGTAGAGGTACCACCCCTACACTCTTAATCCTCTGACTAAGTGACTACCAGTCCATTTTTTGCTGACACTTTACTCTATCTCACATGATGTTGCTTTCTAGGGACTGGATTCTACATACATGAGGCAAAATTTCACCATTCTTGTTTCTAAAAAACAGTGTGGCTATGCTTCTTCCAAGATTCATTTGCTTATTCTTCCAACAGCACATACTACCATCGACACTATTTGCCAACACTATAATTCAAATATATAAATACTTATGTTGCTTTTTCTACTAATTTTCAAATGTTCACACACAATTGAAAATACCATGGCTTGGGTTAGGAACAAAGTGGCATCTTTGCTTATTAACACTTTAAACAGGCCTTGGGTATCAGAGCTAACCAAGGCAATAGGCTGCTTTGTTTTTTGATGGTTACTTCTATGAGTGTTCATTGTGTATACCAGTTAATTAAAATGTCTATCATATTTTATTATATTTCTCATTATGTACTCTATTGGACCAGTTGTGAGGATTTCAGGTTTCTTTACTGTGAGTTGTAATCTATACTAAGGACTGCAGTCTGATTTTCATTAGCACATGCTTCAAGTTCTCTACATTCATTTTTGTAGCATTGCTTTGTTCTGCTCCAAAGACTGCCTCTTAGTCCATGTACAGGTTTGCATTACCACAACAAATCGTTCTGTAATTCTATAGGCTATTATTCTTTGTACATGAAGTGCCCTTGCATAGTCAATACAATACAAGCAAAGATCTTTATGGCATTCTATTTTATTTTTTTGAGCCAAGATCCATTTGCCTTCTGCAATGATAGCCCTGACGCATGTCTTCTTCTGAATTTGACTTAAGTTTCTGGAAACTTCCTGTAGTTTAACAGATGCAGTCATTTTTAAATTAGCTTCAGAATAATATTACTTACATGAAATTTAATATTCTTTAATAATTTCCACTTTCTATTGGGTCACCGTTCTTTGGAAAAGGCACAAATATGAATTGGTTCCAGCTGATTGGTTAGTTGGTTGTTTTGAAATGTTTTCATACAGAGGGCTAACCACTTCCAGTGCTGTTTGTTGAAACATTTCATTTGATATTTCATAAATTCCTGGAGCTTTTTAAAATTCAAATGACTTCACTGTAGATTATACTTCTTTCAATAGCATGTGTTTTTGATGATATGCTACCTCATAAAGTGGTCGGATATTGACTAATTTATTTTGCTACAATGAGGCGCTGTCCTTTGGATATTTTTGGAAACATTCAGTATTTTGTCCATAGACTTCTTCGCTATTACAAGGCAAGTCTTGAATTGTTTCCTTACTCCTTTTAGCTTGAGAACTACTGAGTATGTTCTTCTCTTACAATTTTCTTGCTTGATATCTTCACACTCTTGCAATATTTTACTTTGTCTTCAGGTGTTCTTTAAATTTTTGGTTCAGGTCTTAACTTAATCATTTCCTCAATTATTTTAGCTACTCTAAATACAGTAGCAAACATTGGAGTCTCTTCTAACATCTACTTTGGGCGTTTCTTTCTATTCTGTCTTTTTAATGACCTTTTGCTTTTTTTACTTACGATGTTCTCAGAATCATTCCTCAACTACTCTGGTCTTTGGTCATTAGTGCTTAATGCACCAAACATCATCTTCACATCATCTCTAAGTCATAACAGATACAATCTAGGTTGTACCTTGGGTATGGAGGACTTGTTTTCATTTTCTCTAGCTTCAATTTGAGCTTGCATATTGTCAGTTGATGGTGTATTCCATAATAAGCTTCTGGTGGATGCTACTGAGATTCTCTATTGTCTCTCTTCACAAATGTTCTCAATTTGTTGCCTGTGCATTCTATCTAGTTAGGTGAACAAGTACAGACACCATTTTATTTCTGTCACCCAGGTCATACTGTTCAACTACTTTGTTTCAATTCCTTTGTTTCTAGCTTTTGAATTCTAATAACTAAAAATGATTAATGTATCATGATGAATGCTTGATCAATTTGAGACTGGAATATTTGGTAGAATTCTTGGATTTCTTCATAATTCATATTAACTCTTGGTGTGTAAATTTGAATATAGTAATATTAGTTTTTCTTCTTCTTAGAAATATAGATATTACATATACACTGTAAAATGCATAATATGCACAGAAACTATTAAAGTCACCAACATTGATTGCTGATTTTTCAGCAGAAGTTTTCACATAGTATTTCTAACCTAAATTGTTTATGCATCAGGATATATCAGAAGACACAGACAATCATCTCAAATAGTAACTCCTATAACTGAGTTCATGTCCTTAGTCTCACTTTTTTATTTTCCAGCATTCTACTTATTGAGAATAAAAGTCATTCGCTTGAAAGTACTCAATTATATGAAGTGGAGAAGACTAAAGAGACTCACTCAGAATTATTCATTATTTAGTAAGTGCTTATTTAAGTTTTTCTTAGAAATTCAAAATCTATATGAGAATAAGGCAAGACATTTTAAATCTCCCATATGATTTGGATTGTGCTAAAATAATGGTACAATTTAACAAAAACTGTGTTATAAATACACCTACTTCAAGGTGATCTCAGTCAACAAAAGAATCATATCAATGAAAGACAAAATTTTCCATGTGACACAAAAATTTGAGGTTTCAAAATTTTGTATTTCAATTCAATTGATTTTAATGTTATTAGAATGTGAAAATCTGTTTCATATAGCATATCTTTAATAATTAATATTTGGTCGTTCATAAAGTTAACACAATAGTCCTAAAATATAGGAAAAACATGTAGCTTTGGAATTTCAGTCAGTACTACTTCAGATTAGGAGGCTGTGGCTTATTTATCATTGTTTTGTTCTTAGCTGCAAATATTGAAAAGTAAGAATGATTTAATATTATTGATACTTCAATGACCTTGAAATAGCAAGATGTTGAAAAATGTTTATAGACAGGAGATCTAGTGGCACAGTCATTAAATGTGAAGCTGCTGCCAACTAGGAAATCTATGGAACAACTCTGTCATCGAAGGCTGCCTGGAGTATAAATCAACTGGATAACACCCAACATCAGTAACACAATTATAGTATATTATGAAGTAATACTTATTATTAATGTTTTTAATTTATTAACTTTTGTTATGTTAAGATTATCATATGTATTAGGGGGACGCCTCAGTGTTTCCCAAAATAGGTAGAATAATTATCATCATGTTAAGAAGCAGCTCAATAAAGTTTACTTCAAAGGATATAAGAAATAAATTATATAGATCAGTGGGGGAGGGAAGTGCTTTTTTCTGAAGGGAAAATCAATTTGTATTATAAATTTGAGTAATTTTAAAGCACAAAGCGATTATGTCCCATTCTGAAATATTAATTGAATTCCTCAATATAAAAATTAATGAAAAAGACAGATATCTCAATTAAGAGCAATCATAAGATAGCTTTAGTAATGTAGTGTAGCTTAAAATGTGGGAAAAAGACATGAATTGCTACTTGAAAATTGAAGTAAAGATGAGAAATATAAGGAAAGGAAACTAAGGCATTTGGAAAAATATATCATGAGTCTCTATAGGAATAATAAACTGTCAGTATTTTATGTTGCCACTCCAGTATTCTACTAAATACTATTTCCTCAAAATTTTACATCAAACATGGGAGTATTTTATATATATGCAATATGTGTGCATGCACATATATGCACACACATACATATGTGTATTTAGACTAGTGTAGAGTCTAGTGTGTAGACTCCAAATGTGCACATCTATGTACATATATGTATATCTTTAAGTATGTCCTATGTATACACTCCAGTGTGATATATATTTTCTAGACAGACACATAGATAATTAGGTAGAAAGAATTGAAGGAAAACTTACCACAATTGTATTCTGAGAAGTATAAATTTTCAAGTAACGTAAAAATTTAAAATCTAAGATATATACATGGTGAAAGAAAAACGTTGAGCTTTTAAAACCAAGTAAGATGATTGGGTATATTTAATAATTTAAGCCTATTATTTTAAATTTTACCTGAAATTAATCAATTATTATGTAGACTTAATTGTTCACTGCTTTTTTTATTAAGTTTACAATAACATTTAGAAGAATTAATGAAAATTGAGAGGAAACAGATGCAACGAGGTAAAAAGCTAACCTTACTCTACTCAAAGTAACTTTCAAGAATATAGCAAACAAATTCACCATGCCATTGCAAAGGACTTACCAGGTCAGCAATCTGCCTAGCCAGGATGTCCATCCTGGAGCCTGATTCTGATATCAGTTTAGCGGCATAGATTACCTCAGCTGTGTGTTTCAGTGGTCCTTTACCCCTGAAAGTGAAAGAATTCACATTAGTTTCACTGTTTTATGTTGAAATATATTGGATTTGAAACTGAAAGCATTAGCCATTGTTCTGTTATTCTTTAATTTTATACAATCACCAATAGTACCTATTCCAGTATTAATTGGGAAAAAATGAATACATGTGGTGCCAGGGTTCAGATAATAATCCTTACACAATGGATTGAAAATCATTTTACTTTAATTCCAATATATTCCTTCTAATAAATCTAAACATTGCGACACCTGTCATCAAAGGTGTACTTTCCTAAGAGTAAAAGGAAGAATGAATTTTTTGACATCATAAAGATCCAATAGTACATATTCATCAGTAGTGCAATTTTCAATCCTTTTCTTTTGAATTTTTGTTTACAGCCATTCAAGTAATTAATTTTTAAAACTATATCATCTTCTCCATGATTAATTAAAATTAAAAAGTGTAGACTTAAGAAATGTCTGTTGGGTCGAAAGGGGAAACTGATTATAAGGATCTATATTTAACCTCCTCCCTGGGGAATGGACAGTAGGAAAGTGGATGAAGGGAGACATCAGACAGTGTAAGGTATGACAAGAAATAATCATTTATAAATTATCAAAGGTTCATGAGGTAGGCGGAGAGGGGAAAGAATGAGGTGCTGATACCAAGGGCTTAAGTAGAAAGCAAATGTTTTGAGAATGATGAGGGCAACAAATGTAGAAATATGCTAGTCATGTGATAAGAGTTTTATGAGCCCCCAATAAAATGGTTTAAAAGATAAATGTTTGACAGTAAGCAATTAACAGTAGAACTTAATAGTATAAATTCTATTATTTTCTTACTTGGCTTTGCAATGGTTCCTCCACTTTCAAAGAAGAGATATACAAGCCTTTACTATATTACTAAAATGATATGCATTTTCTGTCAGACAAAGTTAATTAGGTCCAGGGAAATTTTGGAAGAAGTGCTGAAATTCTTTAACTTTTATTCATATGAAATGATCCAGATTCATTTTGGAGTCATTTTGGTGACATATGTGTTGTAAAATCAGCTAGCTGCAATTTGAACACTTCGTATACACAAATGGATGGATAACAAAAGAAGGACCCCACTACGAAGTGTGAAGTGGTATAATGTGTGCAAACTGGAAGAATTCAAAAGATTCTTCCCATCCATTTTATGCTCTTTACTGCTCAATTTTGTCATCTAAATCTCATGATTTGGACATGAGAGAAGGGGGAAATTGCACACATACATGAATGCCTATAATTTTGGAATCTTAAATTCAATGCGCTCTACAAAAAGGTCACTCATTGAATCTTGGCACAAGGAACACATAGATTATCAGATATAGGAAGGATTAAAAAATATAAAGGAGTCACAAATTGACAAGTGGGATATACTGAAGATAAATCACCTTTATATAACGAAAGAATTCACCAAGAGAGCACTAAGAAAGCCCACTGACTGGGAAAACATCTTTAGCAAAGACAAATCAGACAAAGGCCTTATTACTAAAATCTACAATACCTTGTGCAAGCTTATAATAAGAGAAAGACTACCCACTGAGAAAGTGGGAAAAAGAAGTCTCACTGGGGAAGAAATCTAAATGGCCAAAAAACATATGAGGAAATGTCCCCAAACATTATCCATAAGAGAAATGCAAATTAAAGCAAATATAAGATACCACCTAACACCTGCAAAGATAGTTCAATTAAAAAAATCAGGAAGCAACAAGTGTTGGAGGGGCTGTGGGGAGACTGGAACCCTCATCCATGGCTGGTTGATGTGTAGGTATGTACAGCCTCTATGGAAATAGATTTGGGAATTTCTAAAAAAGTTGGACATTGAGTTATCATATGACTCAGCAATCCCTCCACTAGGCATATACCCAGAAAAGACAAGAAACAAACCACGACCAGATATCTGTGTTCCAATGTTTATTGCAGAACAGTTTGCAATCGCAAGGAGTTGGAAACAAGCCAAAAGGTAAATGAATTTAAAAACTGTGGTACATACATACAATGGAATGCTATATATCACTGAAAAGTAGTAATGGACACATGAAGCATATCACTGCATGGGAAGGACTGGAGGGATTTATGCTAAGTGAAGTAAGCCAAGTGCAAAAGGACAAGTACAACATGAATCTGCTGAAGTAAGCTTAAAAGAAAAAAGGAAAAGGATCATATGGAAAAGGCTACTGTATATAAAGATTAATGAGGTGAGGTCCAGGCAATATGTCAGGGGCCAGACAAAGTCCAAGTTACCTATTGAAGTCATCTATAAAAGAAGGGGTGTGGGGGCAGATAGTAATATGTAGTGGGGGAACAGGGCGCTGATCCAGCCAAGGGGAGGGTATTGCTTACATCTTCACAGGGAAAAAGGGCCCAGACTCAAACGTGGTGTTCTAGGATTGCAGACCTCCATCCCTATCACACAGAGGCAAACACTAAGGGTGTACAGCATAGCAGCAGGGGAAGAGCATGGAAGCCTTGAGGGAGACCCAAGGATCGATTTGGGACCAGGGAGTGGAACCCTAGGGGACTCGACAAGGGCTTACTCCTAGAGGTCAACAAATGGACCTTGAATCATTTACAGATTTTGCTTTTTTATTATTATTTTTATTTTTTTATGTATATTTTCTGGGCATTTTTCCCTTGTAGTCATCGTTTTGGGTTTTTTTTTTCACTTCATCTTTCTATATAATGATTTTTTTTTGTACATGGTATCATCTCTGCATGCCTATCTAGATAAGTTAGGCTGGATAATCAGTCCGGTGGAGAAAACAATGGAACCAGTGGTTCCAGGGGAAAATGGGAGAGGGGGAGGAGGGGGAAAGGAGAAGTTGCTGACCAACCTAGGCACAAGGGAACAATTAGTGATGCAAAATCAGTGGCAAGTAGGGAGTGAGAGGCCTGCTTGGGATTGATCAAGGGCAGGGTAGCCAAGAGAAATTGCTGAAACCCAAATGAAGGCAGAGCATGACAGTGGGGCAGGAGGGAAGTTTAAGGAAAAAGAGGAAGGAAATAGGAGGCAAGGGGCTTTTATAAAGGTCTAAATACAGGTATGTACATAGGTAAATATATTTATATATTATGAAGGGGAAATAGATTTACAAGCAGATAGACTCAGTATTAAGGCAGCAGATGGACACTGAGCCTCCACTCAAGTACTTCCTTAATGCAAGAGCATTTTGTTCTATTAAATTGGCATTCCATGATGCTCACTTTACTGACGGGATCGCTGAAGACAAAAGGGTGCATATGCAATAGTGATGAACAAAGCTGATGATCCCCGGCTATCAAAAGATACAGTGTCTGAGGTCTTAAAGGCTTCCAGGTAAAAATTTGCCATCTAGCTCAGAAGCAACAAAGCACACATGGAAGAAGCATACCAGCCTTTGTGACCATGAAGGAGTCAAAGGGATCAGAAATCAGGCATATAAAAACATAAAATCTTATCATTTTATGCCGACCTTCCCATTAGGATCGTTGAAGGCAAATGTGTGATTTAGCAAATGTGGTGAAGAAAACTGATAGTACCTAGCTATCAAAAGATACAGTGTCTGGGTTCTTAAAGGCTTGAAGATAAGCAAACAGCTATCTAGTTCAGAAGCAGCTGAAAAAGCACACCAATAGTGTGACCATGAGATATCAAAGGTATCAAGCATCAAGGAACTAAAAATAGTATTAGTGTCTATGAAGGTTGGCAACCCAAAGTACATCTGCAGGTAATGGACTTCTCCTTACAGGGAGGCTGCAGGGAGGAGACAAACTAGTGAGGGTGCAGTATAGCAATGATGAAACACAATTTTCCTCTAGTTTTTCAATGCTTCCTCCTTCCCACTATCATGATCCCAATTCTATCTTGCAATTAAGGCTGGACTAAGGCTAGACCAGAAGATGTACACTGGAACAGATAGAAGTCAGAATCTAGGAAAGATGATAACTTTAGGACCAGTGATGAAAGTGACATTGCCGGGAGGGTGGAGGAAAGGTGGGGTAGAAAGTGGGAACCAATTACAAACATCTACATATAACCTCCTCCCTGGGGCAAGGCAACAGGGAAGTGGGTAAAGGGAGACATCAGACAGTGTAATATATGGCTAAGTAATGATAATTTACAAACTATCGAGGGTTTACAAGATGGGCAGTGATGCAGGGAGGGATAGGGTGGGGGAAAATGAGGAGCCGATGCCAAGGGCTTAGAAAAAAAGAAAATGTTATGAGAATGAGGAGGGCAGTGGATTTACATATGTGCTTGACACACAGTGGACTTACGGACTTATGTGATAAGAGTTGTGTGAGTCCCTGATAAAAGGATTTTTTAAAAAGTCATTCATTTATTTTTCATTGAATGTCTATTATTCCTAGACTCATTGAGTAATATAAATGATAAAGTACTCTAGTACTAGTTGTAGAGGTTGGTGGTTCAAATAAGAGAGATCATGGAAGACGTGGCAATCTGATTCTCAGAGGACATATGCCTTGAAGACATATGGAGTAGTTCCACTCTGCAACATGTAGCATTGCCAGGAGTTGGAGTTGACGATGTTTCCCTTTTCTTTCTATTCTTTCTAAAGAAAGAGGCAGTATAGCACAACGGTTTAGTGCAAAATAGTTGAATGCTTACTACCTCTGTCATTGTTCAAGATAAATGGCAAAGCTATCTCAGTGATAGCAATAGTGCCTAATACATAGAATCGATCAATAAGGGTAAGATGAATTGATTTTGAAAAATGAATTAGAGCATTCCTTTAAAGAACTTTGGTATCCAACAATATAATCCTGCAGTGATAATGATCTATGGTTAGACATTTGTTAGATATTCAGATTCAACAGGAAGAGTGAGAGTATAAAGATTATAGCTATTGATATATAATTGGAGTAGACAGGAGGCAAAATTATGAAAACTTCTTAGACATAACCATATACCTTAAGGGAATGAGTCATGGTGTCCGAGGAAGGAGGACGATAATCTCCTGCGATCCCAAGATAAATTGGAAGAATATAATTCAAAAGACAGTGTTTTATATCCTATCTTACTGAGTAGTGACTTGGTATTAAAAACTCACAAGCAGCCATATAAGATGGAACTACTCATCTCTTCACATGGAGAGGACAGAAGAGTGATAAAAATCAAAAGATCTATGAAAAGACATAGTCCAGTGGATTAATGGACTGTACAAGCACCAGTCATCACACCTGGAGACCAACAGGACTAGATGGTGCTTGCCATGACCACGTGATCTAGAAAGGATTAAATTAGAAATTTGTAGATAGAATTGGAGAAAAATGTGATACAGAACTTAACTTCATAACAAAGAACAGACTCACTGTCTAGAGACAGATGAAAGTCCTAGGAGTATAGCCCTTAGTTACTTTTCAGCTCTGGAACTTAACTCGTCCTCCAGCACCACATGCTAGAAGAATGAACACTCTAAGAAAAACAGGGCAGCATTTACCCAAGGAAATATATCAGAGCATCAAGAAAGGAGAAGAAATGGAAAAAGGAAGCAGGGAGGTGTGAGGTAAATGGTGAAGCATCGAGGGAACTGCATTGCATGCACAAGATGCAACAGATGTGTATGCCAAAGGGATGATCTACTCTGAAAATGTAGAAAATTTTCATACAATATGCATGTATGCATTTTACTCTCACTGCCATGGAGTCAACGTGGACTTAGAGTGAGCCTATAGGACAGAGCAGAACAATCCCTGCAACCTTATCAATTTCTGACATTGTAATTATGAGAGTAGAAAATCCTGTCAGACACACACACACACACACACACACTTTTGCATATATATGACATTTTAAGTTTTTACTGCAATGAATAAAATTTGATTGTTTTCCCAGAATCTGGTAAGGCATATAAAAATAAAGAAGGCCAATTCGTATTATATGAATTTTTAGCCACCTAATATTTGTTTCTTGAATGATTGCCATTTTGATATGAATAGCATTTTTATGAGTGAAAGTGGATATTGGTGTGACAACATCATTGCAAAAAGAGAGTAAAACACCTTAATATATAGGACTTTTATGTTGAGCCCCACTTTTTAAAGGTGTGAGATGTTGGGAATTGGACTAGGATGAGAGAAGGAGTAATGTGTTCTTCTGTCTGGATGATATTTTAAATTGTGCTGCCTTTTAGACACACTTTCTGTAGAACCCAGAAGAAAAACAGAGAGATCTCTCAGGCCATGTTTTTCCTAACATGAATATAAAGTATCAATATAGATATATAGAGAGGGACATGAATATATTTATATATAGTGAAAATTGATATCAATGAATATAAATAATGGATTACATAAAAAAACTTACATCATCCACTTGAGCCATAACTCTCCCCATTTACTTCTTTTTTCCAACTCTATTGAGGTGCTTTAAAGTAATCCTGTGTGCCCTGTTTTAAACATTGGCCTGATAACCACAAGGCTGCAGTTAAAACTCAACTATCATATGGGAGAAAAGGTAGGCTGTTTGTTCCCTTAAAGATTTATAGCTTGAAAACCCAGTATGGGTATGCTCACAGGCAGAATAGACAATGAATTCAATGTCAGTGGGGATTGTTTCTTGGTAGTAATGGTATCCATTAAAAATACACAAGAATGCATATTTTTTCTTTCTTTTGTAATGCAGCAGAAATTTTTACCTCCTTGTGGGATATATATTCGGTCCTTCATTATACTTATATTTTAAAAGAAAATAACATGGCATGTAGCAGTACTAAGTCTTTAAATAAAGATTTTAACTAGTCACATCATTCTATCCATAATAATCTGTGGTTGAAAGTAATAGAGACTAGTTAATTTAATCTGCATAACAAATGAAGTAAAAGTATTCTTATTAGCTTATAAAATTAATAGCTGAGTTAGAGAATGCAGGTGCTGAAAAAGCTAGCACTGTGTCAAAACTCTGCCATTAGGTAAAATTTTAGCGGTCCTTCAGGGAGAAGACTTCCAGCCACCCTTTCAGAAAAGAAGGTCTCCAGTCTGGCTTTATATAATTAGCTAGCTACCTCTCCCTGGGTTCCATAGAATGAGTGTCTGAAAAGCAGATTCATTTGCAATTCCATCGAGACAAAACAATATTTCCTAATGCAAACTTAGACAGTCTTGATAGTCGAAGGAGCTCATGATAGTCACCTGAAGCACTGTCCACTGTCAGATGCATAACTCCTTTATTGCTATCTCGTGTCCTAAAGAGAATGAATGAATGATACAGGAATGCTTCACTGAAGCAATTTTGTCTGAAGAGGGAGCGTGAATGGCAGTGTGGGTGGTGAGGTAGATGGACCCACTGCCCTTGACTGCGTTTTCAGGGGTGTAAGTGGAAGGTTTTAAGATGACAGTATTCCATGGCTGTAGAATGGCTGAAAATAACACTTTTTCACATTTTTAATTAATCTGTGCAGCTTTGATATGTTCCCGTGCAACAGCTGATGTGATATTTTTAATAGAAAAAAATGTTCCCTAAGGATAATAACATTCTATAATGAGAAAAGATAGTGAAAATTTGCAAGTCTAACTGAGGAGAGAATTCTACCTGAAAATCATAATGGATGTATTCTTTATATACAAAAAAATCCCAAACCCACTCTTTGTACCCTTTTCATATAACTTATCAAATGCATTATTCATATGTTTCCCTGTAAAGCTTACAACATATTTAATGAAATGAGAACTTGGACTCAATAAACAATTACATCATAATTCTCCTTTTTGAATTTGCTGACATGGGTTGTTTTGTAATTCTAAAATATATCAAAATTAATCATTATGATGTTCTATTTTACTTGTTCTTATCAAATGTACTGTATACATCCCTCAATATTGAGTGTTGAAAACATAGTTATGTTCAAGGTAGGCATTGCATTTCATTATTTATATGTATCTCCAGAGGATGTTAAACTTGAATAAAGCTGTCTAATCTCCTGAAAGGTAATGTATCAATTTACAAAGTCTTAAAACAATGGACAAAGGTTGTTTGTAAGGAGAGACACTAACTCTTTTAGCTTAAATGATGGACAGAGTTATATCTAAGGAATAAACTAGAGTACACTTCCTCTCAAAATAATATGCTTCCTTAAATTAAAAAAATATCTAGATTTATGAAAGAAAACATCTCTCGTTTTAAATATATACCTTGTTTGGAGGCCACTGTCTTAAAGATATGTTGAACTTTAAAGTGACAATAATATACTATGACAGACCACACTTATACTCTTCCTCATGTCTTAATTAAATGTATTGCCTGGCAAGCTTCCTACTGCATGCCAAACAAAATACACATTTTACAAATGATTCCACATCATGCCAAGCATCGTATTTGTACCCAGAGGAAGCTACAATTACTGAAACTATGATAAATTTTTAACATCCTCAGCCTGAACTGTGCTATATAATGAAGGCTTTTTAAATTGAGAAATACATTCAAAGGTGGTTTGATGCCTTCATTTTCATAATGGGCTCTCAGGAGATGCTGTCAGCAAATTGTGTCTTAAATAATTGAGTTTGGATCCCATGGAGAAAGATACCCAGAGGAGGATAGGGTAAGGATTGGAAACATTTTAAGTAAACTAGAGACCAGAGATCTTTAATAAACAATCTTTACAATACCAATCTATATAGTTTTCCAAAAGGCAGGCAGATTGAACCCTAAATTAGTGGTCTTGCCAATTAATAGTAAAATTATAATGAAGACATAATGGAAAGCACACTGAATTTATGACATGAAAATTTTTATTGAGACAAAAGAGAACTATATCTTTGAAAGTGATGTCATAACATGAGCCTAGCGGGCATTCTCCATCTTACCTCACTCTTGACTCTCAATGCTTTCCTTTTATTTACCCCAGTTCCAGTGCCTAACTTGTTCTCTTCTTATCTGTGTTACCACAAGAAATAAAATAATGGTACAACTGACCAGCAGCCATACCAGCAAGTACGGGAGGAGGGGCTTGAGTTCAGGTCATCTGACTAAGGAATCTACAGTTTACCAATTTGATATCCCGCATTCAAAAGAGACAATGAGATAAAATTAAAATATTGAAAACCCTCTCTTTTGATATGTAAAAAACATAAAGTTGAAAAAACATAGTTAAATATAAATTTAAGAAGTTGATGTGGTCCAGTAAGAGAGGCAGCTTTAGGAAGATATCTGAATTTGCATTCCAGAAACTGCAGCAAGTAATATACATTATTGCATAGTTCCTTAGAGTTTTGACAAATGTTTGAAATGATAACAAAAGCTTACAAAGCTGTGCTTCTCTTTTGTTTGGTTGGTTATATTTGTTTCTTTCTTAAAGATGCTGTAACTCTGTAAGTTTCTTACTTTTGGAACTCGTCCTTCCTTTCTCCCTGGGTTTGAAACTCGAGAATGCAAATCACTCCCTCTAGATGGGTAATTTTAGACTTGGATTCTTATGGATTATGCAACAAATGCGTCTTTATGAGCAACTCCATTTTAGGCATAATTATTTTTATTTTATTTACTCCTTAGTCTGAAATGTAGTGCTCCTATATATTAGAGTGAAATGATTATGCATTTGGAAATATATTTTTGCCTGCATCTCAATATTTCCATTTATTATATAAGTAGTCTTGAGTAAACAACATGTTTTTTCCGAGTTTATTTTCAAAAGATTAAAATGAGTACTACCCATGATAAGAAGTAAATATACAATACACATCACACACTCTTTGGAACATAGTAGGTACTTAACAAACTTTATTTCTATTCACTCTCTTACACTACAAATAATGGTATTGTTTAAAAAGAACTTGGGTTTTTATTTATATTTTATATATTTTTATTTTTTTATATTTACTCTATAGCATCCTTTTAAAGAAAAAAAATCTCAAAAAATAGAAACTATGCAATTACATGAATCATGGTGTGTGTGTGTGTGTGTGTGTGTGTGTTATTTCAAAGCAAATTTTCTATCCTTTTCTGAGGAATTCAAAATATTCATGGAAAAATGAAATTTTAAAAATATAAATTTTCTGGGGCTCAGTCCCAGTGGTGTAGTGGTTGTGCGTGGGACTGTGGCCCATTGGGACGAAGGTTCAATTCCAGCAGCGGCACCACAGGAGCAAAGGCTGGGCCTCCTACTCCCACCACCAGAGGCAGTGATGCCCAAAAAAACAAAACAAAAAATATATATACAATTTTCCATGAATTTTCTTTATGATCTTTTTTTTTTCTTCTTTTTTTGGGGGCATCACTGCCTCTGGTGGTCATGGGCGGTACCTAGTGCCGCTCCTGAGTCTTTATGATCTTATTGGAGGCTTTTACAACTCATAAAACAGTCCATACATCATTTGTATCAAGTATAGTTATACACATGTATTCTTTAATATATCTTCATATGTAGAGTTGATTTTCATTTAGTACCAGACCGGGTTGGTAGTACGCACTTTCTAGGATTAATGACTTAGCTTTGCTAGGATGCTACCAGAATTTCATTGATAATAATTGTGATATTAGATACAGAAGCAAAAAATATTATCATAGGAACCCTAAAATGATGAGATAAAAAGACACACAAGACCAAAGGAAGAATAGACTATTTCTTTAGTACTCAAAACAAAACTTTAAATTAGGAAACTTTCTTCATTTGAAAGTTACTTCCACTTATATGAAGTATAATTCTTAAGTATGAAGGACCCTATAAGATTCATTGGAAAATCAGCTAAATTGATCAGCTAACAATTATCCTGGAAAATTAGTATGCTATACAAACTTTGAGATTCAAATTTGAAGTGTTACTTTTAAAACTAATAAAAAATTGCATGTCTGAACATAGCATATTTTTCCTTTTTTGCCCATCTTGTTCTATATTAGTCAGAGGAGCCTGTTAAAACAGCAACAAATACCTTAATGCTAAATACAATACATTTATTCCCCTCTCCCATTAGCAAGATGGTCGGGTGGGTCATCTGTCTACCATATCATTGTATGTCCAATTGTTTGCTGTCTATTGGGACTCATCTCTCCCATGTCTTTAGGAGGTCTCTGCTGAATCCATTCAATCAAACATCTTACAGAGGAAGTGAATGGATATGGAGGATTTCTTAGAGATTTTAATGGCTAGGTTAGATGCTGGGTTCAGCGGTTAAGTGAGAAGCCTCTGGGAAGAGAGAGGTGGCAGACTGTTGCTGGAAACACTAGGTCCTTGGAAACCTCATGGAGCAGTTCCACTTGGAACTAAGGGGTCATGAAGATGACGAGCGAGCCAACAACTGGTTTGCAATAGAATTTTACTCCTAATTGCATTCCAAGATTCACATATACCAGCATCTACAAACGCAAAGACGTCTACAAAAGAAAAGAGGGTCACAAAAAAGCAACAAACAAACAAACACCCTAATAGAAACTCTTTTTCACTGAGTCAAATCTGACTCCTGACCCCACGGTCAGTACGAGTAAAATCTCAATGGAAGCTGATTGCCACATCTTTTCCCTGTAGAACAGTATGAACTTATACATTTGTAATGATTTAGCAACCAAGTGTTTGAGCATCATGCAACCAAGCCACCTTGTATGTAATATGCTCCAAGGGGAGCAGACCTGCTCTTTTTCTGCTCTAGCAACAAAGGTCTGTGCTCCAGGAAAGAGATCGGGTATCCTCAAGTAGCTGGAGGACATCGCCATAAGAAAGAACAAGCATGTTTAACAATACAGTCGAAATTATAAGATATAAACTGGCTCGCACAAGATTGATTTGAGTTCCAGTTTTGAAATCAAAAGCCAGTGCCCCATGGAGACCACCTATTATTAAATCAAACATGCATGTTTCATCCTGCGAATGATATTGATGATAGTTTAATGGAGCTTAAAATTTCTAAACATGTTTAAAGATAGTATTTACTTAGGAAATAGGCATAAATAATCCTTTTGAGATCATTTTGGGATTCAATATCAAGAATATTTTCAGGTAAGGAATTTAAATTTTTAAATAGCAGTTTATTGTTTTCATCAATCTTTAAATATTTTAATTAACGTTTTAAAACTGCCTACATTATTTTTTGCTTTTAATAGCATTTTCTCTTTTTTAATCATTTTATTAGAAACTCTTAGATCTCTTATCACAATCATATATACATCCATTGTATCAAGCACATCTGTACATTTGTTGCCCTCATCATTTTCAAAATGTTTGCTTTCCACTTGAACTCTAGTTATCAGTTCCTCTTTTTTCCCCTCCCTCCCCATTCCCACTTCCCTCAGGAACCCTTGATAATTTGTAAATTATCATTATTTTGTCACATCTTACACTATCCAACATCTCCCTTCACCCACTTTTGTGTTTTCTGTGTGATAGTGTGTGTGTGTGTGGGGGGGGGCATTTTTGTGGTTGTTTATGCTTTTGCAGGGTGTGTGTATGTGTGTGTTTGTAAGGATATTTTCTTAAATCCACACAATATTTTTCCTGAATCACCTTTCCTATCTTTAAAACACTCAAATTCCTCTGCTTATTATGTACCTATTGATATATCAGGAACACCTAGATGGCATATAAAGTTTCATGGATTAACTAAGGAACTGAAAAACACTAAACACTTAAGCAGAATTATAATCAAGAATTCCTTAAGCATATTTTATTTCTTTATAAATTTTACAAAGATAAGTGTCCTTAGTTATTTTTAGTTTTTTCATTAGTAAAACAGAAAAACATCTGCAATATTTATAAATGTGAATTTACTATTATTCTATGTAATGTTGTACTAAAAGTATATACTAACAGATTTTATTAAATTTGTACTTCACTACATGCATTTTTCTAACTGCTTAAGCTTTCTTACTGAATTTTGATAACCAGAGCTACTTTGTAGAGTTTTGCAGATTGTGGACTCCATGAATTAAGGTTTCCATTCACATGGTGGATAATTTCATAATCGTGCACTTCACAACCTGTTCTGTCTACATACCCATTTAACTTCTAAAAATTATGGTCATTTAAAGGCAAAGCAAAAAAAAAAGTCGATTATATTTACTCTATATACAATAATCCCAAAATTTAGAAAAAATGCTAGTTCCTAAATATCTACAAGGTATAGGACTAGAAGTCCTTTAAAATTTAAAGTCATGGGGTTACATCATCAGTACTTTCAGGGAAAAAATACATAGAAAAAAGTGCACTAAGTTTCTTTCCACTATACATCTTATAGGGCTATGATGCAAAAGATAGCTCTGATTCCATAGAATGATTCATGTTATAAAATAATACACAAGATCAAGGGATTCCAGTTCAGTGTTGTTATTGTTGTTGTTTTAAATTGATATCCTATAAACGCACCATTCTTTAGTTAGTAAAATAAAACGCAAATACTGTGAAATAAATCTTTTTTATTATCAACCTATGACCAATTATGTGTCTACAAATTACATATTTGCAAACGTACCTTTTATTAAAATGCATTTGTAAGCAAGCTGACTGCGATTGAGTCAGTGCTGGTTCATAGCAGCTCTATGGCCTAAGGCAGAACTGTCTGTCCTGCGACTATCTGAGACTGGAGCTCTTTACAGGAGTGGAGAACCCACTCTTTCTTCCTTATAGTAGGCCGAGGTTTATTCACTGTGCCACCAGGGCTCCTGACATTTGTAACCACAACTTCCGCATAGCAGGACTTCCACAGTACAGAAGCTCTGAGGTCAAGACAAATTCAGAGCAGTGAAATCATTGACTGACCTATGTACGTATCTTCAGCTACTGTCACATGAGGTGATGCTCTACATTCTTGTGCTACCTTCCATGCCATGGATTAGTGCCATATTTTTAAGTGCCACATTTTTCTTTCTGTGTGTTTTGCAGGTGGTTTTTCTATTTAAAATGTCCCTATGTGTACTGTCGAAATCCTCTTTAGTGTTCCTAAATACATATCCTAAGTGGTTAAAAACTCATCCCCTAATCCTAATGCTGATTTCTTCAGGTAATACAGATTATTTGCTAATTGTTTAAATGGAATAAATATAGTAAAAGAGTACCCTTTTCCTGATTTATACCAACCGGTTTCCCCTTGTGCTGTTCAAATAAGTCCCTCTTGGTCTATTGGCAGGTCCCACATGAGCAAAGTTAGGTGTACTGGATTCCATTCTCGTGAACATCACCCATAATCTACCAGGATTCACCTTTTGCATAGTCATTTAACACATTGGGACATCTTTCTTATAGGGCCCATCTGACACGAGTAATAATAGCCTTCCTTCCATGACCTCTTTTGAAACCATGTTGAATTTCTGGCAGTAATCTATTGATGAATTGCTGGAGTCATATCCTAACTACTTAAAACAATCATATTTTAATTATCTAAAATTTAATAATAAGCACATTCTGTTGAATTACTTTTCTTAGGAATTGGCATAAATATGAATCTCTTCCAGTTGTTTGCCAGGGAGCTCCCTTCCAAATCTTTTGACATAGTTAAGCAAACACCCTCAGTGCTACTTCTGCTGGTATTGTCAGTTCCTGGAGCCTTGTTTGTTGTCAATGCCTTTGTTACAACTTAGATATCGTTCTTCAATACCATTGGTTCTTGGTATTATACTATATTTTGAAATGGTTGACCATTTCAAAACCAATTTTTAATATAGTGACTGTCTATTCTTATCATCTTTTGATGATTCTTTAGATGTTTAAGATTTTGCTTTTACAATACTTCAATATTATGACATAAGGCTGGATGTTTTCTTTTGAGTCTTTCAACTTGAATATGCTAAGCATATTTTTCCCTTAATTCCATTTCTGTGCACATTTCTTTATAAAGCTATACTTTGGTTTTTCAAGCACCCCTTGGCAATGTTTTCAGCTATTTTGTGCTTTCTTCTTTTTTGCTGTATATACTGAGTGTTCAAGCATGGATTAGAGACATTTTAGATTTAACTTTATATCAGGCAAAGGTTCTTGAATCAGTGGTTGTTTGAGGGGCTCAGGCACAGGGGCAATTTTGACGATAAGGCAGGACCGGGTAGTGTTTCATCAGTTATACACAGGGTCACTCTGGGTTGGAATTGACTTAAAGGAACCTAACAAAACAATAAAAATAACACCACATAATATGCATGGAATATCTGGTTTTGAACCTAAGCAGGGCTTTCACAATTGGAAAAAATGCAAAAATTACCCATTGTTTGTGCAAAATATTGCAAGCAAGCCTGTGATCGATCATCATACGTTTTTTATAATACATATATGACTGATTTAGTTAAAATTGTAGCTTGTAGATTGAAGAATTTTCTAGAAGTTGAATGAGAAAATCATGGATATTTGACTGTTGTAATATCATATTTGCAGATGATTACCATCCTACAAACATCACGTCTCCACACTCCTTTCCCATAGGCAAGGAAAGTCTTGCATCAACCTGAAGGAAAACTGGCACTGACTCCCTCCATATCACACAACTATAGATTGTTACTGTCATTCTTCAAAAGGAGTCCTTCCTTTTATTTGTTTTGTCTTGCTGTTTTAACAAATTATCACAATTTTTTTGGCTGACAATATAAATTTATCAAGTTAACACTCCGGAGGTCTGGAATTCAAAGCCAGTTTTACTGGGTAGTCAATATGTGGGCAGGCCTACCTCCTTTTGGAAAATCTGGGAACAGAATCTGTTTCCTTTCTCTTTATTTTTAGTTTTCAGCGGCTGCCTATGTTCCTAATTATGGTGTCTTCACCTTCAAAGTATATGACTGCTTCCGTCATCATATGGCCATGTTTTCTCTGTTTGTCAAAGCATAAAATCCAGCCCCATCAAAAGATTATCAATTTCACATGTGCAAAATCATTTTGACATATAAAATCACAATCACAGTGACAAACTCATGTGTTCATCAATGCTGTTGGGTGAAACACAGGACTCCATTGTGTGTATGTGCCAGAGTTTGCTGATCCAGTTGTCACTGATGGAAATTTAGATTGCTTCCAACTTTTTGCAATAGTGAACTGTGCTACAATAAACATTGGCATGTACACCATTGACCGTGGTTTATTTCTCACCTCTTCTGGGTATATACCCAGTAGGGGGATAGCTGGGTCATAAGATATCTCAATTTCCATGATCATTAGGTATCGCCAGACTGCTTTCCATAGCGACTGTGCACATCTACAGGACCACCAGCAATGTAGAAGTGTAACTAGTTAGCCAAGTCCCCTCCAACATTTGTTGCTGTTAGATTTTCTTATTTGGGCCTAAGATGCTCAGAGGACTAAGCTCTTGCAGGGACCTAAGCCACAGGGGGGACTGGTCAAGCAGCAAAAGAACTTGTTACACTGTCTCCCTACAGACAGCCACAGAGGTCATTTCAGGGGTCACACAGTGGGGAAGCAAGGCAGTCTGAGTCCCCAAAATGGACCAAATTAAGAAGGGAACACTCATGGCTGGACAGTCAGGAGGAGAGAATGACTGGACTGACAGATCCTGGTGGCCGCAGTGGAAGAGGGCTAGGAAGTGGGGCATGGACAGACTCAGGGATGGGGGGGATGAACCAGTGATTCATTGCAGAACCAGTGGTCTGCAATTGGTGGGGAGGAAGGCGGGGGAAGCCTGCTAGGGCCAAAGTAAGTATAATGTAACAGAAAGCAAGTTCTGAAACTCAAATGAAGGCTGAGCATGACAGTGGGACAGAAGGAAGGCAGATGGAAATAGAGGAAGGGACAAGAAAGCAAAGAGCATTTGTAGAGGTCTAAACAAAGGCATCTATATATGTAAATATAATTATCTATGATGATGTGGGAGTAAATTCAGGTACATATATTTATAGGGTTAGTACTAAGGCAGCAGCTGGACCTTGGGCCTCCACCCAGGCACTCCCTCAATGCAAGAACACTTTGTTCTATGAATCTGGCCATGATGCTCACTGGCCCCATACGATCACTGAAGTCAAAGCATAGGTGCATAAGCAAATCTGGTGAAGAAAATGGTTGGCACCCAGATATCAAAGCATTTACAGTCTGAGGGATCAGAGCCTGAAGATAAACAAATGGCCTACTAGCCAAGAAGTATCCAAGTCCACACTAGCCAGTGTGACAGAGAGGTATCAGAAGGATCAGGTCTCAGGCATCAAATAGGAAAAAACCATATCACTGTGTGTGCACTTTCCTGAGATGATCACTGAGGACAGTTGGGGACATGAGAAAGAGTGGGGAAGATGGCTGATGGTACCCGGCTATCAAAAGATATAATACCTGAGGCCTTAAAGGCTTGAGGATGACCAAACAGTGCAACAATGCCTACCATAGTAGAAGCACACCAGCCTGTGCGACCATGAGGTGTGGAAATGACCAGGTATCAGACATCAAAGAACAAAACACATGTCATTATGTGTCCACCCTCCCGACATGATCGCTGAGGACAAAGGGTGCAGGGGCAGATAAAGCTGAGGAAACTGATGGTGCCAGTCACCAAACGATAAAATACCTGGCATCTTAAAGGCTTAAAGTTGAACAAGTCGCCATCCAGCACAAAAGTAGCAGAGCCCACATAGAAGAAGCGCACCAACCTGTGTGATCATGAGGGATCGAAGGGAGCAGATATCAAACATTGAAGAACAAGAATCAAATCAATAATAATGAGGGGGAGAGCAGGATGGGGTCCCAAGACCCACTTGTGGGAATTTGGACACCCCCTTACAGGAGAGTCACTGGGAGGAGATGGGTCAGTCAAGGGGAAGTGAGGTAGCAATGAAGCATAAAACTTTCCTCTATTTCCTGAAGATTCCTTCCCCCAACCATCATGATCCCAACTCTGCCCTGTAGGTCCAGCTGGACTGAAGGAGGTGCATTGGCCGAGATGAGAGCTGGAAATGCAGGAACCCAGGGCAGATGAACCCCTCGGGGTCATTGGTGGGAGTTGAGTTGCCGGATGGGTGGAGGAAGAGTTGGGTGGAGAGAAGAAGCCAGCTGTGGGGATCTGCAGACTGTCTCCTATCTGGAGGATGGACTTAGGGAGGAGTGGGCAGGGGGAGATGTCGGGCAGTGTAAGATATGACAAAACAATAATGACTGCAGAGTAATGAGGACTGGGGAGGAGGGGGGAATGATTGGAGAGGGGAGGAAGAGAAGCTCATATCAAGAGACCAAGTGGAAAGGCAGAAGTTGGGAGAATGTTGATGAGGGCAGGCATGTGGGGGTGCTTGGCACAGTATATGTAATTGAACTATGTATGATGAAAAGCGATGTGAGAGCCTCCCAAAATGATTAAAGAATTTAAAAAAGAATTTAAAAAAGGAAATAGAAAAAGTGACAAATTCTTAGGAAGTGGACATACTGGAAAGTCTTCTTTGGTTTACAACAGTCCTCAAAAGTGATTATGGATGGGAGAGGGAGGGAGTTCTAGAATTGATGGTGTTTGCACAAGTTATTTTAAAGGCAATTTAACCATAGGGGCAGGGGGTGATTCTAAAATTGATATGGTAATTATTGCATAGTTCTCCAAGATCTAATGGAACTATTGACTATTGACATGTAAATCGAACTATTGAACTACGTAAGTTACGCGCCAATAAAACTGTTTAAAAATAGTCATTATCCAGTCTCCAAAGTTGACTCATTAGGGGGAACTACTGGTTCTCCTGAATTAAAATTAAATCACCAGTATTAAATTCTTCAACCTTCTAGCTCTTACTTCCTCTCCTCCACCTCCTCTCCTTCCCCTTCTTCTCTCCTCCCCTCCTCTCCCTTTCTTGCCCCCTCTTCCTGCTATTTCAAATATCTCTAGGGTCCCAAATAGTTTGTTCATTATCAGTTCAAACACACTTCTCTGTTGAAGAATTGCCTAGTGACTTGTTTCTATAAAAATTATAACCTATAAATTCCTATGAAGCAGTTTTATTCTGTCACACGAATCAAAATCAACTAGGTGACAATTAAAAATAATAATATTGTTGCTTGTTTGCTCATGAGGTGTGGACCACCTGGTATCTCTTTTGTGAAGCAGCAGCTGAGGAGACTCGGGTGCTTGTCATGGCCGATGAAAACCCAAGGAAGGAGTCAAGACTGAGAACAATGATCATATTAATTTGAAGGTGGCAGGACAGGGTGGTTCTGTGGTGCAATTTAAGATTAAGAAACATAGGCCCCTTAGTAAACAAATCAAAGCCTATTGTGAATGACAGGGCTTGTCAATGAGGCAGAGCAGATTCCAATTTGACAGACAGCCAGTCAAAGAAACAAATACACCTGCACAGTTGGAAATGGAGGATGAAGATATAATGGTGTTCTAGCAGCAGACAGGAGGTGTTTTCCAAAGAAGAGCCTGCACCTTTCCTCCAGAACTCTCTTCTTACTGACCTAGAATTCATTCTCAATTAGAAAACCACAATTTGTTTCCACTACATCCAGACTACTACAGTATAGTTTGCTCTTTCTTTCATTTCCCCTTCCTCATTCCTTTATTATACATAAATTAGTTGGTGCATATGCACAAGCATACTGCATTTTTCCCTTTGTTTATTTTGATTTGTTTTGTTCTGTTTACTACATGGCCAATGGTATGTTTTGATCAACATTAAGTGGAGATGGGATGGGGAAGATACTGGTTCTCTGAAAACACCCCCTTCTCCATTAGTGGCAGGCTCATTCAGCTCTTCTCTTCATATTCCAGTAAGTTATTTTGTTCTCACTGTTTAACAAAAACCAAAAAAAAATGACATAAAAAATCCTTGCATACCTTGTTCAATTGGAGAATTTTAATGTTTTTCATTTATCATTGTAAAACCAAGGAAAATTTTATAACCTTTTTGTATGTAGTTGTTACATATAGGGCAGTCTTGAAGTAGAGCTCAATTACTCTCAAAGAAATTAAGCCTAGTTGGTTTTCCCTTCAAGTCAAGTGTCTTGTTGTTTAAATAAACTTTTTGTTTAAAAAAATAAAAACAATATTATTCCAACTGTCAATAAGTGGTCATCTCAGTCTTTAATAATTCGCTAGCTGTATATACCTTTACTTACAATTTGTATCAAACAAATATGGCTAGGAAATTTTAAGCTAAAATCACCCAAGAATTGTTTGGTAAGGAAGGAGTTTTTGGAACAGTGAAATAGGGGCTAGACTAATTAATGGTAGTTATCCAGAGCCTTTCAGTTGCAAGAATTTAGAAGGCAAGCAGTTTGCACCTTGACTTATGAATGAGAAAATAATCATGCTTTATGTCCCACCAAACCCAACCCAACAAAAACCCTCAGTCATTGTTCATTCATTTCTACTCATATTGAGAAATTTATACTTAGCACCAAATTTAAAAACAGGTCTTTTCTTTTTACTTCACACTATGCCTGTGAGTGTGTTCATTCATCAAAGTCAATGTACTGGAAATGCAATCACACTCTCTGACTGTGGGAATCCTGGCTTTTTCTGTTGGCATTGGCCTCAGCATTATTCATGGATACAGTCTCTGAGGGAGGCTGGATACTGTGTCCAGCTTTCTCTTATGATCATATACTGACAGGTTTTGCTCCTTGCATACCAGACCAAATTATATGAGTTCAGAAAATAATCATTTTCAGTTTATGGAAATCATATAACTTAGCCTTTGGTATTTAGCTTTTAACCTTTTTAAAGTCCACCAACTTATTTCTGGTCATGGAGTGATGTTATTGTAAGATCCACATAAAGAAGTATCCATAGGTGAAAGGCGACTTAGATCGTCAAGACTTAACCCAGTTCATAGAATGCATACTCAGCTGTTTCCGGGATCTGACTTCTCATCAATCTCAAGCTTGCTTCTAGATTTTGGCATTTTGAAAATTGTCCAGTTGATCTTTGGCCAATCTTCTCTGCCAAGCTCTGGTATAGTTACAGTTCGCTGAATTTCAGCACACTCTCGAAAGTCTACTCTTTTTGTAGGCTTATTCAGACTGAGCATAACTTGAGACACTGTTTTATGAAGCTAGTTTCCATGCTAATGTACCATTATTACTGCTGTTCATAGATTTAAATGCTTATTAAATTATTTTATAGTGCAATAACCTAAAACTGATTTTCTCTCAAGCAAATGGTACAATTTCAAAATTTGAATAAAATAATCAACTTTTGGTCAGCTATGCAGTTAACTTTTACATTTTCTCACTGTCTTGCATGAAATTTAAATATTTATATCATATATGATGAGAAATAGGAGTCCTAACAATTGAACAGCTAATATTGTGGTCGTCAGTTCAAAGCCAGCAGTCACAGCACAGGAAAAACATGAGCCTGTCAGGGGCTATGAAGATTTTAAAAGCCCCAGAAATCCTGAATAGGGTAACTATGGATTGGAATCCACTCCATGGCAGTGGGTTTGTGTTTGGGGTGTGAGACACTGGTTTAAAGACTCATCAACAATATCACTGCACAAAGGTAGTAATCCTCCTATGTTGTACCCAGCTGTGTTACTCATCCTATCATCCCCAGGCTCTGTCCTTTTCCTAAAGATCACTTCTCCTGGTATTAAAATAGACTCATGTCATACTTAGGTACTTGGTTGTTAAGTACCAGGCAGTTGGTTCCAGTCCTGTGCCATTCTCACAATTGTTGATCCTGATTTTATATTTGATGGTTCAGTCAACTGGGAGAGTCATATGATGGAACAGACTAAACTACCTTTAAAGCACTATAATCTAGTTAGAATTTTCTGTTTATTAGCATTTATTAAACCAAAATGATCCTTTAAAAGGTATGTAAAAGAAAGGCAGAGTATAGACTGGCATCCTTCTCCTTTTAAAAACTACTTTTTTTTTTGGTTACCTTGCAGGTCTTTATTGTTTGTTGTTAGCAGGCATGGGCACTTTGGTACTCTTCTCTTTGGGTTTCATATTTTGTATCAGAATGTATTGGACCCCCAACATTTCTTATGCCTTTTGCTGTTGGAATATATTTCATTCAAGGACTTGCAGTTTTCTCCTTCTTACAATAAACCTCAAAGTTTTCTGAAGTCCTTGTGAAAACTTTAATGATGGGGTGCAGGATTAAATCTGACTGAGAAGGCAATCTTTTTCTCCTACCTAGCACTCCTCCCAAAATGCCAGCGCTCTTAAAGTCATTGAAATGAGAGGTACTAGGCCTCTAATTAAGGAAATGAGAAAACCAAAGGTGCTGTGATTGGACGATCGTTCTGAATAAAATGCACATCCCTTTGCAGCTCTTAGAAGGATGCCTCTGAGTAGCTTACAATCTAACACTGAAAAACTCTTTTGTTTCCAATGGAAAAAGAAGAAATCTCACAGAAGATTTAAACCATTAATATTGCAACTAGTCCAGTTGGCCTGTTCTAAGTTATGTAATATGCTTAAGCCAGAACTGACCTCCCAAAGGCCCCCCTCATTGGTGCTGAATTGGTACCTTCCAGAAACAAGACATTCTCCACTTAGCCAAATAGGTTGGTCTGAGGCAAACTATTATCCAGCTTGCTCAGCTTCCACTGTCCAGCACAGAGTGCAATCTCATATGCTTTACTCTAAATAACCCTGATAACATCAGTATGATTTGAAAGGATGCCATCATCAGATGGCTTACAGTAAATCAATAAAGGTTTGAAGTTCTTAAGAACTGCCGAGGGTTACCATGATAAAATGGGGAAATAATAAGTTGTTATTATATTCATAAATCAATTATCTCTTTCACTGCTCTATGAAATGGAGAATTACAAGTTATGAACAGTTAAAAGTCTATTTTAGCTATTATATTCCCTCTTCTCATTTGTCACCTCAAGATGCTTCACTTGTTTAGAAAATTCAGTCGCTTATCCTAACCACTCTTAATATCTACAAATTCTCTCCATGCTATATAAAGAAGAAAACAAACTTTAAAAAACATAACTCAAAATGAACATATTCATATGGAATAAAAACACGAACATTCTATATGTATATATATTAGGAAGTTACATGTGTGCTATTCTGCTCATAAATTATATACATTATAAAAGATATAGATCTAAATTATTTTAAATGATTAAAGATGAAATTACATATCTCAAATATTTTCTAATAATAGTGCCATTAAAATGATCTCAAGATACAATCTCTTATTAAGAAATAATTCAACTTGAATATTGGAGCATATAAATTCACATTTCAGGCTGTAAACTTGATGGTTTATTTTATTGTCTGGGTGCTTATCAGTTTTGATCAGATCAGCACTGATTTGCTTTGCAACATGGTTGACCAACAGCTCCTCTTAGAAACGGTAAAGATGTCAGCATCCTCTTGTTCTTTTGTGGGTCTCTCTTTTAAATATCCTTGACCCATACTATTTTCTGACAATGTAAAGTAATTTGTCTTATTTTATGAGGGCTAACTTTTAAGGGAAGATACTATCATTAATAAACTTAGCTAACCTGGCACATGTTGACTGTAATACTTTGAAAAGCTGCTGAAAATGTGAAGGTAACACATCAACTCTTATTGGCTGAAGAGTTCTCTTGTCTGTGACATACACTAAAGAAGAGTGCCATGCAGGAAAGATCACAGTCCTTAGGCTTTTAGATAGCCAGTGTCAATTAAATTTCTAGTACTTTATTTTGTATTGTAATTGAATATTACAAGAATTCCACTTTGGAGCTTACTATTTGAAGGCACAGCTCAATGACTTATCTCCCCCTCCCCCCGCCGCCCAGAAGGTCTATCCTGTTGACTGAAGGCAAAATTACTTTTAATAGTCTTCCTTGGACCTATTTGAAATTTGCACAACTTCCTATCTTATAATTATACATATAGAAATATTAATTCTCAAACTGTGATCTAAACTTCTTAGGGTAGAGTCCATGTCTTATTTGAGTGCCTCATAACAAAGGAAATTAGCCATAGACTTGCATATCATAGCGATACATAAAGCAATTACTTTAGCTAATTTGAAAATAAATTATGGTTTTGATTTTTTTTAAAATTCTTTCCTCTGTTTGTTCTATATTACAAAAAAAAAAAACAGTAGAAAGCATGAGAGAAGAAAGAGGAGAGAGGAGAGAAGGAGAGCGGGCATAAGAAGAAATGTATTCTTTATTTCCTTTTTTTTGTCTGTAGTTTTAAGATTGATACTATATATTAATCATTGCATAACTAAAATTAGACCACAGAAATATTATTCTGAGCTATTTATTCTATATTTTTTCATGTTAATATGTTCTTTGAATTAGATACAAATTAAAACTATAAAGGATAATTAACCCACTTTTTTCCCCACCCACAACAACGCAATGGGACAGAGAAGAACTGTACTGTGGGATTCACAAGACTGCAAATCTTTTCCGAAGCAGACAGCATGCTCCCTGGGAGCATCTGGTGGTTTTGAACTTTCCTGACAGCCTCCTCGTTCTTAACTCACTGTAATAGCCGGGATCCTAATCATCGTCATCATCATCATACAGAGACATATTCTTTATTCATTCTCATTTTATACCCTTGATATCACTAAGCAACATATGTGTGGGCTATAGAATAACTAAGAAATTGTTTATTTCTGTGAGAACAGAGGCCATAATAAAGACAATACAAATTATTTTTAGGTTTATAGACTTTTTACTTTCTGTTTATTGTTTTAAAAGGGTAGTAAAGTACTAAAGGTAAAAAGGTGAATTCAAATTAAAACTAACACACAACAATGCCAACAAATTATTATAGGTTTGTTTTTTGGTTATGACCCAAGGAATGAGACAACAGCTTATTTTTATACACAGCTACTATTTCTATCCCCACTGTGTGTCCCTGTGATGCTGGATGTAGTGTAATTAGTACTTCAAATGCCTGCAGGGCCACCCAAAGTGAGCAGGCGTCAGTGGAGCTTCCAGACTTAGAACAGACAACATCAAAGGACTTGTCTCTCCTCTTTGAAGGAAGAAGCCACTGAAGTTAGTATTCAAAAGTACCAAGCATTCTCAGATATTGAAAGGCTAAGAATGGAAGCAGACCGTTGTTGGAGATAGGGCTGAAGGAGGGACTCCTTGGATTGCAGGGCACTTCACATGTGACTCCCAAGCAGCTGCTTTCTCAGGAGGGAGTCAGGCATGGTGGCACGTGTTAGGTAAACCTAAGGGACGGGAGGCTTTGGAATCTGCTTGTGCTTTGGAGGCAATGCTCAAAGTCAAGCGAAAGAGCAGTAAAATCTGGTCATGATTAGACCTTGACTGTGCAGTCTGGATCTAGGAGAACTGAAGGAGTCAACAGATCATTGTCAATTAAAACACAAAAGGTGGAAAAAGAGGAAGGAACAAAAGTTTGAGAACATTGAGTTGATGATAGAAATGAAGCTAGAGATCCCACAGTAGAATCTTGCAAAACTAATGACTTGTTCATCCCAAATAACTCTTTAAACAACACAAAAAGTGTCTAAACACATTTTTTTTTGAGATGGGATATTCAGAAATTAAATTGAGTGTATCTGTGAGAAGAGATGCTGAAGAAGTTCAGTACTAGGAGCAAAACAGGGGTCAGAGACTGACTGAGGAACATACCACAATTGCTAATCTGGAAGTTTGGGAAAATGCTGAGAAAATCAAAACAAAACACAACCAAGTTCACAAGAGCCAAAATACAACTTTGATTCACAAGAATATCACAAAAACAGATTTATAGACTTGAACATTAATGACAGATGGCATGTTTATCTGTGGAGGACATCAAGAAAATCATTACTGATGAAAGAAAAAAGTAACTTAAAAAGGCATAAACGAAAAGATCAAAACAGTTGTCAGAAGATTCTCTGAAACTTGCTTTTAATCTAGAGTAGGTAAAGCAAATTGAAGAAATGAAGTAAAAAGGCTGAATAGAAAATGAGAAAGGGCAGGTTGAAAGACAAAATAAAATAGAATACACTGAAATGTGTAAATATCTAGAATTAGAAAATAAAAAAGAACACAGACAGCATATCTTAAACTGAAAGAACTGAGGAAAAAGTTCAAATGGCAATACTGAAAGATTCCATGGACAAAATATTGAATAATGCAGGGGAGATCAAAAGAGGATGAAAAGAATGAATACATTCACCATGCCAAAAAATTGGTTGACATTTTACCATTTCAGGAGGTAGCATATGCACAGAAACAATGGTGCTGAAGGAAGAAGATCTAGCTGCATTAGAAATATTAGCCAAAACAATACTCAAGAAATTGATGAAACACCAATTGACCGAAAAATTTTACCAGCATCTTCTGTCTGAAATTGATCAAACATGCAATCAAAATGCAGTGCTAATTAGTGATGAATGGAATGAAAAAGTTGCAAATAAAGAAAAAGGAAGTGTAATTTGAAAATATGATTCTGGTGATAGAAATGATGATAGCATTCACACAACGCGACTGAAATACCGCTTTTCAAAGAGACGATAGAGAAACTCAGTATCAGTGGCTATAATCAGGCCAAGGACAGGCTGTGGAGCATAGCTATCTGTAAATTCAGGTTAAAACACAGAAAACAAAATTTTAAGTCCACCAGCACCACTATAAAACCTTGAGGATATCTCATCTGAATTTTGAGAAGAAGAGATCTGATGTGATGAACACTTATTACTGAAGACCAGGTGAACTGTGGAATAGAATCAAGAACATCTACATGCACAAAACAAATGATAGTAAAATCAAAGAAAAAAATCAAAGTGGATATGAGACGAAACTCTGAAACCTGCTTATTATTGAGCAGTTAAGGCACATGGAAGAAATCATAAAGTAAAGGAGCCACACAGGACATTTCAAAAGGAAGCTAGATAAGACAAAGTGAAACATTGTAACAAAATGTGCAAAGACCTAGAGTTAGAAAAGCAGAAATAAAGATCGCTTTGAATATCTTTAAAAAAAGAAAGAAAAAGCAAAAGCTTTGAGTTTCAATACTGGACATTTCTATGAGCAAACTATTGAATGATGTAGGAAGCATCCAAGGAAAAGGGAACAGTGAATACACAGTCACTGTACCAAAAATAATTATAGACATTCAATAATTTCACCAACCACTCAATGATTGGTTCATGTGAACAAGAACCAATGGTACTGATGGAAGAAACCCAAGCTGCACTGAAGTAATTAGACAAAAACAAGGCTTCAAGAATTGATGGGATATCAATTGAAATATTTCAACAAGTTAAAGAAGCACTGGAAATCCTCATCAATCCCAATACATTTGATAGACAGTGGTACTTGGCCAACTGATTTGTGAGTCCCATATATATACCCATTCTTAAGAAGGTAACTCAAAAGAATGCACAAATTATAGAACAATAACATGGCTATTACAAGGAAGTAAAACTTCGCTGCAATTATTCAACAACAGCTGCATCAATACACTGACAAGTTGCTGCCAGAGGTCCAGGCTAGATTCAGAAGAAGATATGAACAAGGGATCTCATTGCTGAAGTCAGATGGAACTTGGTTAAAAGCAGAGAATGCCAGAAATATGCTTACTTGTGTTTCATTGTTAACTCATACTAGGCATTTAACTGTATGGGCCATGATACACTATGGATATTCTTGAGAAGAATGGGAATTCAGAACATATCACTGTGACTGAAACAAGAGGCAGTTTTGTGAATAGAACAATGGAATGCTGCATGATTTAAAATCAGGAAAAGATTGCATTTGGATTATATAGATAATGATCATTTAATCTGTATGCTGAGTAAATTATCTGAGAAACTAGATTATATAAAGAATAGTGTGGTATCAGGATTGGAGGAAGGCTTATTAATAACCTATGATATGCAGATGACATAACTTTGCTTGCTAAAAGTGAGGAGGACTTGACCCACTTGCTGATAAAGATCAGGGATAAGAGACTTCATTTTGAATTATAACAGTTGTGAGGTAGCCAGAACAGGGACTAAGGGGGCTGTCTCCCCAGTGCTTGTATAGGACCATAACAGAGGGGTTGAAAAGAAATCATACACATTAATTATACCCCTGTACAATGACCCAAACTGAGCATGCTCTGACACATGCCCCCTCGGTGGGAGATCGAACTAGGTGCACACACTAGGTCCAGCCACATGACATTCCACAGGTGCGCTTAACCTCAGCCAATGAGGTCGGCCAATACCTTCAACCATGCCTTGCCAGCCGGAGATCAGAGCCTGCCACAGGCAGGCCAAATCTCTTTTACTCTTCTCTTGTGTGCCCTTGCATGTCAGAGAGCTAAGAGTGGGAGGTGCAGAATCGCTGCCTGGACCAGGGGCCCAAATTCTCTCAAGACCTCTCTCTTTCAGGATGCTGTTTTGGGATTTCTTGGCCCCTAGGATCTTCTGTCAATACCTAAAAATTCCCTTTTTCGCATAGAAGTCACTTGGATTTGCTAAAGTACTCTGCTGCATGAGTTCTTTCACTGTTGTGAAGCAAGAATCCAGTATAAACCTAACAACAATACTCTGGTAGTTACATAATCTGTTGTCAATTTGAGATTTAAGGATGAAGTGGTAGAGTTTAGCCTATCAATTAGGTCACAGCTGAATGGTCTAATTTGGAGGCGCTAAGGAGTTAAACAGCTCACTGGCGGCAGGACGCATGCACACTCCCTGAGATGTCACCGATGAAGAGACTGATGGAGTGAGGCTGATCCACCCAGATCCCTGGTAGCTGGAGGAGCCACGAAGAGACCCCTGTCAGTGTTGGCGATGCTGCTACTGCCAATGGTTCCAGAAGACTTTCCACACAATGACCTGTGATCTTCCTGCAATTGGCATGATTGCAAAGCCGTGTGAGTCTTACGGAGAATTTATGGACTAGTACTGGACATGTGGCCTACTATTGAACTTATGGACTTGATGTGGAGGAGGCTAGGAAGTTTTCACAATATTCACTTGCTCTTTGATCTAAAACTCTCTCTCAAGCACATATGAATCTCCCTGGATTTGTTTCTCTAGTCTAACACAAATATCAAAAAATGTGATGCTCTGCCAATTTCTTACAATCTTTGGGGGGGATGGAATTGCCAATTATCAGCTGTAAGCACCTAATGTCTTGAAATATGACACTAAAATAGGTATAATAATGTCAGTACAGCTCATCTCAAGGAATTGTTTCCAAAACAAAATCTGTTAGTGTGTATGAAGATATTTTGTTTACAGAAAACTTCTGTACACATATGTTAGTGTTATTATTGTCTAGGTATGATGTGATTATGTGAGACATACAACTAAATACTTTGGCATAGATAACTAGTGTGCAATCCTTAAAACTTATGTTTGGTTTGGCTATCATATAGATATTCATGTTTAGAGTATGTTGAGATAAAATATGCATATTTATATAATAAAATACCTTTTTCCCAAGTCATCTATACAGAAATACACATTATTGCTTTACCCATTTTCTTGCTTCTTTATAAAACTTTTCACATAATCACTGTTGATTTGCATGCATTACCTATCTATACAACTTTCATCATGTATCCCAAAACAAGGACAGTATATTAATTCAAATAATCCCATACATTATATGGACCATGACATTGAGTGCATCATTGTTCAACAAATGGCTTTTAATATAAAATTATAAGCTATGTAACCTACATATATAATTATACAAAAGAATTACATGTGTTAGATATGAAGAATCACAAATTTAAAAGTAAATTTAAAAACAACATATATAGTATTATAAGAATCCCTTTCATGCAAGCTTAAATAATGTGACCCCATTTTAGAATTTTTTTGAAATTTCTCTCCAGGTCTGTCTCCTCATCCCTAAAGCATGTAACCTCTTTCTTCTCCATGTCCAGTTTTGCTTTGAGATATTCTTTGTGGTGGACTATTCTCCAAATGTCAATATCCTCCTGTTCTTGGAATGTGTCCATTGCCCCCTTCCCATTTCACTGTAGCTCAAAAATTTAAGCAAAAATCAATACCTTCAATCCTTCCCACTTGCCCAAACTAGATGTAAATCCTGCCTGCACATCTATCTGGGTCTCAGGGAATTTTTGAGAGGAGACATGGGCCATCCCGATAGCCACCAGCTAGACTAAAGACACCCAATTTGAACATAAATGGCATTATAATGGTTATTATATTCTTATAATATGCAATAATATATACATATGTATATTTTATGCAGATATGCACATATCTTCATATCATTCTCTGCTAATTTCCAATGTTTGCACAATAGTTTTAATTACAATGAAAATCCTAATCAAGAACAGAAACCAAATTTGTTGCTTTCAATCAATTCTGATTCCTGATAAACTTGTAGAACAATGTATAATTTCCCCTTTATATTTTTGGGCTTGTAATCATTTACCAGAGCAAAAATATGCTTGTTTTTTTCACCTGAAAGACTAGAGGGTTCAAATTGCTAGCCTCGAGGTTAGTAGTCCAATGTGTAGCCCACTATTGCAAAAAAAAACTAGTCATTAAAAGATTACAACAACAACAACAAACCAGAAAAACACATACCTGTTTACCATCCTAAACCTGACTAAAAATTGAGTGGGTATGTGAGGGTGAAGGCCTGGGATCTGGGAAGAGATCCAGGGGTTCGCTACATGTCTGTTCTGTTGCTGTGCATTTCTTCACCTTTTATTTTATTGAATAACATATGATATGAATAACATATACAATTCAATTGTTCATATCAAGAAAGCCTATGTAATCATCACCGCAATCAACTTTGGAACTTTTTTCCCTTCTTGTCTCCATAGCTCCTGATAGCCCATTTCTCCCACCGTCCCCTTCAGTGCCCTGAGACAATATTCAATCCAGTTATTGCCTTCCACCCATCGTGATTTCCTCATATCGATCAACCTACAAAACAAGGGCAAACAACGAACAAGGACTCGGCAACAATGAGCACTGTGAATTGGGTTAAGACTTTCAGAGAAAGCACAGATTATTCAAAATGTGGAACACATTCACTCTGGTGCACAGGGAGATCAAATGGCCAGGTGGTACTTTTCAGTCAAAGGGCATTGTATAGGTGTCAATGAATCAATCCAGAGCCTTGGCTAACATATACACACCAGAGCAGCACACTGCACCATCCTTGCTATCATTTTTGTGTTTGAGCCCACTATTGAAGTCACTGTGAAAATCATCTCAATGATGGTCTTCTTTCTTATTGACCATCTATCTACTTTACCAAGCATGTAAAGAGCTTATTCAAGGACTTACCTCTCCTGACAACATGTCGAAGTGTTAACATCCTTGCTTTTAAGAAGTATTCTGGCTGAATGTCTTCCAAGACAGATTTGTTTGACTATCTTCCAAGACAGGTTTGCATGTCCTTTTGGCTTTCCATTGTTACTTTTAATTCATTGTAAAAATTATTTATTAACACAATTCAAATGTATCAATTGTTCTGTGGTCTTCCCTATCCATTGCCCAACTCAATTGAAAACGACATGGCTTGAGTCGGTGAGTGGTACTTTAGTCCTCAAATTGTCATCCATGCTCTTCAATATTTTAAAGAGGCCTTGTGCATCATATTTTTACAATGCAATCTGTTGTTTGATGTTTTCACTGCTGCTTCCATGAGCATTGATAGTGGATCCAAGCAAAACGAAACCCTTAGCAATTTCAATTTTATATCCTTTTTACATGCTGTTGTTTTTTGGTGCACTTGTGAGGATTTTTGTCTTCTTTGCATTGAGTTGCAATCCATGCATAAGTATTTTATTTTCATTAGCACTTGATTTAAGTCCTCCATAAATTCAATAAGTAAACTTTTGTCATCTGCATATCAAAAAATGTTAGTAAGACTCCTTCTAGCACTAATGCCAATGTTTCATAAACTCTGGGTTTTAACATTACTTGTTTAGAATACAGATGAAATAGGAATGATGAAAGCATTCAATCTTCACACACACCTTTCCAGATATTAGACCATGCAGATTTCCCCTGTTATTTCCTGGTGAGTGCTTCCTAGCCTGAGTGGGTTCTTCATGAGTACAATGAAGTATTCCAGAGCCTTCATGTTATCCATAGTTTAATATGCCCCACATAGTCAATGACTTTCCATTGTCAGTAAACCCAAGTATTCTGTTCTCTCATGCCACTTCCTCTTCTGAAGTTGGCTTGAATTTCCTTTTTAAACAATATAAATGGAAATTACATGTAACTTCACCAGATAAAAAACACAATGGAAATACTCAATGCAATCAATCCCCCCAAAAGCCAGAGAGTGGCTGTGGAACAGAGCATCAGATTCACATAGCATACTTGTCGAACCATAAGATGCACTAGGTGGGGGCGGGGGACGTGGGTGCATCTTATGGTCCAAAGGTGTGGTACCCCAGAATATTTGTATATGATCCCATGCACCCACCAACTGTCCCCTGCGGTTTGCATGTGGTGGATTGTTGTGTGTTCAGGGAAAGTTCTACCTCCTAGAGTCTCAATGTCAGTCAGGTCACATGAGGTTGGCCAATACCTTCAAACATGTCTTGCCAGCTGAAGGAGATAAGAGAAGGCCTCCCCTCATTTGTTAATGAAAATGATGATGGTTCTTTTCTTTTTCTTTTAATCATATTTTTGAGGGCTTCTACAACTCATCACAATTCATACATATATCCAGTGTATACAAAGAACATTTTACACTTGTTGCCATCATCATTCTCGAAGTATTTTCTTTCCACTTAAGCCCCTGGTATAAGCTCCTCATATTTCCCCTCCTTCCCAATGCTCCCTTCTCTACAAACCTTCAATAATTTATAAATTGTTATTATTTTGTCTCTCTGGACCCACTTCCCTGTTGTTGGTACACCAGGGAGGAGGCCATAGGCAGATCCTTGTAATTGGTTCCCCCTTTCTACTCCACCTTCCCTCCATACTCCAAGTATCGCCGCTCTTACCACTGGTCCTGAAGGGATCAGTCCTGGATCCTGCATGTTTCCAGTTCTTATCTGTACCAGTGTACATCCTCTGGTCTAGCTGGAGTTTTAAGGTAGAACTGGGATGATGATAGTGGCACGAGGGAATAACATTTAAGAACTAGAGGAAAGTGGCATAATACTTCATTGTTAAACTATACCCTGACTGGCTTGTCTCCTCCCCATGACCCATCTGTAAGGGAGTATTGCTTCACCTACAGATGGGCTTTGGATCCCCAAATTTTCCCTCATTTATAATGAAATAATGTTTAGTTCTTTGATGCCTGCTACATGGTCCCTTCCATACTTCATGGTCACACAAGTTGATATGCTTCTTCCATGTGGGCTTTGTTGCTTCTGAGCTAAATGGTCGCTTCTTTAACTTCAAGCCTTTAAGATCCCAGACACTATAGCTTTTGATAGCCAGACACCATCAGCTTTCTTCACCACATTTGCTTATGCACACATTTGTCTTCAGTGATTGGGTTGGGAAGATGAGCATCATAGAAGGCCAGTTTAATAGAACATAGTGTTCTTAGATTGAGGAAGAACTTGAGTGGAGGTGCAATGCCTATTTGCTCCCTTAATATTAACCCTGTAAGTATATGCACATTGATCTGTTTCCCCATTTGATGATGGTTCTTAACACCACTTTGACATTACACTGTTAAATATTACTGTATTTGCTTTATTCTAATAAATATTTTAATGTACTAGTACTATTTGGTTCAGAAATTTTTTTTCTTGTATTCCCGATATAAAAACTGAGAATGTTTTATGGTCAGGTGTGTCTTATGGTCTGAAAAATATGGTATATTTTGCTGCATCCACTTGTTTTTGTTCCAGTTAACAGTAACTATGGAGGTATGCAATGCTAAGAATAATTTAAAATACCAAATTTAAAGGACATTATCTGCTCAGGAATAAAGTTCAGAAGGTAGAAATGGATAAAAACGAATAACAAAGGGAAATGCAAGAAGAAGGAAGTCGTAAGAATGCTGGTTCATTATAGGAAATTAAATCAATGATCACAAAACCAAAAAACCTTCCTTAGAATCATAATAATAATTTTTGTATTTCAGGGTTTAAAAATTACTAGCAAGAGGTTTCTTAAAGATGATATTAACAGAAGATCTTTATGCCATAGGGGACTGATCAATAAGACTCTCTGCTATGAATTAAACAAGGAGATTTTGAAATGGTGTTCAAGGCAGATGAAAACAAATAAAATAAAACATAGATCTAGGAAAGGGTTTTGAGCTGAGCCCGGGTGGCATTGTGGTTGTATGTGGGACTGTGGCCCACTGGGTTGGCAGTTTCAATCCAGCAGCAGGTCTCCAGGAGCAATGCTGGGCCTCCTACTCCCACCAGAGTAGTGATTGCCCCCCACCCAAAAAAAAACAAAAAAAAGAAGGAAAAGGTTTTGAGTTCTCACCAGAGTCTACCTCCAGCTTAAGAACAACGAGTTCTTACATCACGGCCCTTCTCCATAGCGACACTCAAGGAGGGCACATAGAGAACATTGGCGCCAGAGTAAACTGTGCTGAAGGAATTAGATGGTGGCAGGCCAACAGATAAAATAATGTTTGGAGTCTTAAAGGCTTTTCTCAAGATGAGCAGTCATCTAAGTGAAATGTTAATTAAGTCCACATGGAAGAAGCAAAACCAACATCAGTCACAGAAGGACTGTAGAAATCATATAATCTGAAGTTGAGGGAAGAAATACTCTCAGGGCCTAAATGGTGAGACTATGGTTTCCAGGTTTTGAATGACAGTGTGAGCTCAAGATATATTTGGGAGACTGCATGGGGAATAAGCCTCTGTTGTTCTTACTCTATCCTTAATAGAGGAAGGGGCGGGAAGTGGTCTCTAGACAGAGTCATTGGAGAGAGGAATAGAGAATATCAAAGGGATAAACCTGACTTGAACAGTTAAAACTTTGTTAGGAGATCACCTTACTGATGTATACTGGACCTGATGTGGTTTCCAACATTTCTGGTTTGCTTGTTTGTTTGTTTTTTTTTTTTCAAAATGGGGTTTATTTAAGATGTGCTATTACATTGGGTGTCACCCTCTTTAATTTTTGTATGTTTTTCTGTTTTTTTTTTTTTTTTTTTGGTATATGAAACACTGCATTGATGAAACTATGGGGACAAGTAGAGTAAGGGTTTCCAGTGCGTGTGTGTGTGTGTGTGTGTGTGTGTGTGCATATTGGGGGAGGGAGGTATGGGTGGAGAGTTACACTGGTGGTAGTGGTGATGATGGTGCAAAAGAGAGCAGATGCCAAGGAGGCAAGGAAGGAAAAGAATGTTTGAAAACCAATTGGGGTCGCAATTGTACAATACAGTTTGCTGTGACTGAACTATGGAATAATATATGCATTAACTTCCAATTAAAAATAATTTTAAATGGCATATTTCTATTGAGACTGCTTATGTCATCAATGAATTAGCGTTAATAAAATAGGATAATGATTTTTTGGCATCACTGCCTCCTGGTGGTGGGACTAGGAAGTCCAGCCTTGTTCCCCTCCTGGAGCGCTGCTGCTGAATTTGAACTTCCAACCCAGTGGGACACAGTCACTACACCACCAGGGCTCAGCCAATACGATAATGATTTATGGCGTATAATTTGAACATCACACTGTAGAAGAATAGGCCCTTTTAAAAAATATTTCAAGTTAGCTATGTCCCTGGAACATCTGCTATGCCATTGTGACAGGTGTTTATTAATATGGATGTCTAATCAAATCTCTTGGATGCTAATAGCTTGGCAATTCAACATCTAAATATTGTCAAAATCCTTGATTATACATGAAAACTGTAGATAATGGATTCAAATCGTTGCCCTTGACTATATTAAAAAAATTAATACCTGTTCAGTGTACTATGTTTTAAACAATCTTAGTATTTTTTCAAAATGGCAAAGTTATTAAGGTGGGAAATTCTCAGCTTTCTTTACCTATTTTTTCTAATTATATAAATAAAAATAGACTTAATTTTCAAAATACAATGGAAACCTTCCACAGGCTGGAAGTGAATGATAAATAATAAATGAATAATACACATTATTATTTTAATGCATATTTTATGTTGCCTGTTATTTTTATTTACAATATGTATCAGAGGTGTACACATAGTAAATGATCTATTGAGAATCATTTGAATACCTGCAAGTTCAGACTTCATATTAAATGAAAAGTACTTTTTAATATGTTTAAAAATGTATTTGGTAGCATTGAGTAATTTGGTGGAGCAGCTTTAATAAATGTGCTCATATAGTTGTCCTTTAGCTGGAATTTCCTTCAAATATACATGAATGTTTTTCAATTATAGGAATTGTATATGGTACTAGTAATACTTGAAATTAGAAAATATTAAATTTGACAATATTATATTTTAAAGTTTAGAATATACTTCCTTCTATCACTTTTTTAAAACCGTTTGCTTTTAAGAATTTAATACAATAGTTGCTTGTATAATTTTTATCTAGTTCTAGTTCTAGCAGCTACTGAACACATGAGACTATTAAGCACCTGAAATGTGGTTTATATAACTAAGAAACTTTAATGTATTAGAATTATTTAATTAATACTTAAATTTAGATAGTGAATTGGCTAAAGTTCTAGCTGTAGACCACTCTATGTCTAGATTAGGGTACATTACTTTCTGGTTCAATAACAATTGCATCATAACAGTTTTAAATAATGCTGAATTACTTGGAAAATACTTGCACAGGTACATGTACTCAACTAAAATACTCGCTGTTATCCATTTGATTCTGAGTCACTGTGACCTTAGAGGACAGAGTCGGACCATTCCTGAGGGTTCAAGATTATCAGTCTGGGAATGGAGAGGCTTGTCAATCTTCTGAGCAGCAGCTGGGGAATTTTTAACTGAAGACACTGCGAACTGCTGCAGCCTAACTCTTTCCAGAACACTGTTAGTTTATGTATGCCTAGAAATAGAATGTCAGCATCAAATGGATGAATGATCTCCTTAGATATGGCTTACTCTGGTAGAAAGGAAGGGGCAGTTCCAAAAGCCATAGTTCATTGGCATGTGAATGCAGGGAATCCCAAGTCCCAACCTGGGTTTTAGAGAAGCCAAGCCAGTTATGTAAGAATTTTATATTAAGAAAGCAATTCATATGTTTGTAGAAGTGTTTAAGTTCAAATCTGTGAGACCAAGTTTAAACCAAAAGGTTGTACTGACTTAACATCTGCCAGGACTCACGAATCAAGAAGCAGAAAGTCAACTAGGAAGCAAGAAGGCCACAGAATGTTCCAGGCTGAAGCTGATGAATGCCACATCGACAAACCAGGCTCTTGACTTTTCCTGATTCCTGTAACTGCTCGAGTTAACAAATTAGAAAGTAAGTTGATGAACCAAGCAGAAATTCAGGCTTGTGGTGGCAATCAAATGAATCTAAAGTTGTTAGACAATATGGCAGGCCACTGACAGGTCTAAGAATTGGCAGGCAAGATGGTGCTTGTAAGAGCCAGATGCAGGATCCAGAGCAGAAAGAAGAGGAAGAAGCCTTCTTAAAGAGTCTGCTCAAAAATAGCGAGGTAGTGGCCTGAGAAAACAGGCTGTTCTTTCCCCTAATTATCTTATAACTGCTGTGACATTCACAGGCGGTTCTATCATGAAGTTGTATACAGTATGTATGATCACATTGTGGGGGAGGATTCAACTGACAAACTCGAAGAACCTGACGAAGCTAAATTGACACTAGCATAGCTATTACACAGGTTGAGAATTAGACTTTCAGACAATTTGAAGTTAGCCCTTTAACGGTATATAAATTTGATTTGACTTTGAGACAACTGAACCAACTTGTACTTGTAACAAATTCAGTCTGACAGTCATATGTGCTGCACATTCAATTTATAAAATTTTGAAAATACTTTGACCCTTTTCTTGTGGAAAAAATTGGTTGCACTAAACTCCATTTGAGACTCACAGCCAGTGAATGAATGCGAACTCACAGAGATCCTCAAGAATAGTGTAGAAATGCCTAGTGCGTTTATGAGAATGTAAGTGCTTACAGCAGCAGAAAGCCTTGTTTTTCTACATTAGAGCGTCTAGTAATTTTAAATTGGTGACCTTCCAGATCTCAGCCCCAAACCTAACTACTACACCCCTACTGTTCCTATGTTACACTAAAGTCCCACTGGATTAGAACTGTTTGCAACTGCTCTGGCTTACCTACAAATTAATTCTAAAAGACATGGTTATGAATAAATATCATCCATCATCTGGGACTGCTTATACTGTGCTTTAGAATCTTCTCCATATTATCTACAGCAACGGTTGGTAAATTTTAGTTCACCAGTCACATTTAGCTCACCAAATATTTTTATGAACACATTTTTATTGGATGAAAGAAATATACTTTTATTTATGTATTGCCTAAGACTACATTTGTGTCATAATAATAACACCGAGTATCACATGACCAGCAAAGTATAAAATATTTACAATCTAATGCTTGACATAAAATGTTTGTTTGCCAACTCCAGTCTAGATAAATAGTACTATGGTAAATGCATAACTATTGAACAATATGCAATATGTATTATGTGTATATGTAAACTATTATGAAATGCATGTGATATAATCTGTACATAGTGTTTATATATATATTTGGTGAGAGAAGACATTAATAAACATTCAGTGAAAAAATATTCTGATATGTCATGCATACAAAGGATGGTCAATTTATTCACAAATTGTTATTTACAATATTTATTTTTGATTTTAGATAAAAAGAGTCAAGAATCATTCCTGTCTGGACTCATGATGAGAGCTATATGAGAGCTAAAGCAGAGCATGCAGTTGTGATAGACTGAGGACACACTAAGAATCAGTGGTCATTTACTGAGATACACATATTGACTTAACCAACTAGTTAAGTCTATGTTTCATGCAGAATTTAGAAGGTCACACAGTATTATGCATAATAGAATTATGAGGAACTCAAAACACAAGCTAGGAATGAAAACCAGTGAGGTGGTCCCTGTTGTATTGTGTGTGACATGTGAGTTACCACTGCTTCAATTCAACCTAAAAGAGGAGAGGTCATCAGATAAGGTTTGCTTCTTGTGATTCCAGAGCATCTATTTCATTCCTTCATATGACTTTATGAGGGCACAAAGGAATATGGCATGTACAATTAAACATTATTATTTAATTATAAACACCAATGGCAAAAATTATTTTAAAAACCTATATTTTCTAGAGAATCTATCATGGCTCACGTTAAGAAGTAGGATTTTATTTTACTCATAGTAATTTTTAGTTGCTCTGAAGACTTATTTCAAAGTAAAACTACAGTAACATTATAATACTACAGTGCTAGTGACATCTCATTCTATTTATATTCTTTTGAAGAAGATCATTCACTTTTATGAGAAATCCTCGACTTAAAATGTACTTTCTGAATTCAGTAGGAGGGGCACCTACTTTCTTTCTCCAAATAGAAATGAATCATAATCTAGGTATGCTCCCATACTAAAAGATGAGCAGCAATCCTTGATTAGCATATGCTTTAAGGTAAAATGTAAAGCTGGCATTTTTTCTGAAGGGATGTCTTCTAAAAATCAAGAAAGTTTCTGAAATTCATTGAAGCAATTGTTATTCAAATTATTACATAATGACATGAACAAGTACTTCTAATTAGTCATTTGCCAGAATAATGTTAGCTTACCGGATAGTTTAATAAAATCTAATGTCTCGGCTCAAGACTTTATTTCTTGAAAGAAGCTGAGACTTTATTTCTTGAAAGAAGCTGAGACTTCTTTCAGGTGTTGAACAGGGAACTCTAGAGAAACAAAACCAGGACACTAGTCTTTTTCTTTATATATTTATATAGCAGAAGGATACCTAACATAAGAAATAAACAGTTAACTAATCTGTAAAGCAGTACAAATGGCTAGGTGTAACTGTAATTCACTTGCGTGAGATATCTAGTAGACTGGCAGTCTTTGGAGTCTCGAGGGCCGCCAAGTAGTCCTCTGTAGAGCAATTCAGGCTATCCAGCCACAAGCAACAAACAGCAAAGCAGGTCACCAACAGTCAGCCAGATGACAGAGTTCACAGTCTCTAGCTCAAGAGATGTATATTCCAGGAGCATGGTGAAGCAGGACTTGAAGGAACCTCAACGCAGAGCAATACAGTCCACCGATTAGGTGTCCCATGGGTAGTGTCACTTGGAGATAGAGGCACAGGATGAACAAGGCAGCCAGCTGGTCTGAAGATCCAAGAACAAGAGGGCAAGGGCCGGGCTCCCAGAGCCATTTCTATCTCCGCCCTTCAATTAATCATTGGCCGTGTTGTCACAGCAAAACTACCTACCTATCATGTTGGCACGATAAGCTTACCTATCACATTTCAGTTTCTCTAACAGTAAAGTTATTGGTTTTAATAATATACTAAAGTATGTTAAGTACTGTAGGTTAAAGGAATTTGTTTTATGCTAATTACAAAAGCCTATGTTTTCAGCACCAAAGCAATCAAGCTTGGCGTTTTGAAGGTTCTTAATCTAGGATTTGCAGGCTTGTACTGAGATTTAGCACTGGTGATAGAGAGCTGGTCAGAGCAGAACATATTGACTTGGGAGGTCACTAGCAAGGAGCCTCCAGAGGTATGACAAGTCCTATCCTTCAGAACAAGGGTAAGAGTCGCAATTGATCACTATGTTTAACACCCAGGGGCCCGTGGTTGCCATGATTTGGAATGAACTCAAGAGTAACCAGTTTTTACAAACGATACATCCACCAATGCTTTGGGACACAAATGCTCAACTAATTGTCCTGAGAGATGAAGCTAATTTAAATAAACGTACACCCATTTTGACTAGGTAGATAAAGAATAAATGCAAAATGTTCAGCATATAAGATAATATTTTAATCAGTAGAAATGATTTTGTTTACTGATAGTAAAACAAAACAATGCCCTATTTAATAAGCTGCTTTTCAGGGTTGCACACAAACCTTCCCATACAGATAGACAGATATAATCAGGTTAACAATGTACAGGTCTTAGAATTTTTTCCAATAAGTATTCCATATTATTTTGAAAGAAATAATAAGATATCCTCAAATGAACATTCAGATTGCTTATTGAGCACAATTATGATATCTGCTCTACCTAAGCCACTCTTTAAGAGCACTCATAATTCATATACAGCAATTAGGGTACAATATGCTTTACTTATTACATAATCAACACTTCTGTTTTGTGTGAAATGTCACAATAAATCTAAAGCCCTGAAGTGCAATGGCCTTCAGAGAGGTATCAACCATTTTAAAACGTTACACCTTAGAAGAAATATTGAATAATTAAAAATAAGAAATATCTTTCTACCTTTAAAATGAAAAGGTTGGGCAAAATGGTCTCATTGGACTTTCTTATTTTGAGATTCCAAAATTCCATTATATCTTTATCTCTTGCAATAAATTATTCCTCAAAATTAGTCTATATCGGGCTGAGCCCCGGTGGCATAGTGGTTGAGTGTGAGACTGCAGCCAACGGACTTGGTGGTTCAAATCCAGCAGCGGCTGGTTAGCGCCCATGACCACCAGAGGCAGTAATGCCCCCCCCGCAAAAAAATAGTCTATATCTAAGGCTTAATATATCAGATCGTGTAGTGACAAATAATTGATCATATTTATTATATATTATGAAATATTGTTTTCTATATTAGCTATGAAGCAAACATGATTTCATTTTCAGTTATTTGAAACCAGTTAGGGAGATAGTCATCCAGGTGATTAACCACATGGTATTCATAAAATATAAATGAAACACACATGGAACGTTTTATATTTTAACTAAATTGCTAAACTAATTTCTGAGAATGTCATATATTATCTACTTAACTGAGAGCCAAATAGCTTAAAATTCATGACATAATTAAAAATTACCCTTGGTACAACCATTTTGTCTTGTGATTAGTTCTCAAACAAATTAAAAATGATAAATTATCTTTCATTCATATTTACTACTTATATGTGTAGAAATATATAAATATCTACAATTTTATAAAAACGCAACTCAACCAGTAATAAGAATTGTTATCTACATAGATAGTACAATGGGAAATGAAAGCACTATCATAAAATATATAGGTCATAGTTTCCCATATTTATTTGGCTTATTACCACCATTTCAGGGAAAAAAATTACTCAGTGCTCCCCAGGCAATTAAAAATGTTTGTCCTACCCCCCCCCCCCCC